>CM076999.1:58448744-58791051 GCA_039090855.1 Macrothele yani
ACATGAGATTTGAGATTTTACATGAAGTGAAATTTTGCATGTATGTGCACTTTCCAGCAGCGTAGGTTTCATTTCAATATTACATTTTATTTTTTGCATAGTACTTACATTTTTCCCGTCAAATGCCAGTCAAAGTATTCGAAATTGACGTGCACATATTTCAAGGTCCCAACATTGAAAGATGTATCAAAATGATGTGTTCCATATGAATCCGTGGTCCGCATTCGGAATTATTTAAAATTGAGGCAGAATATTTCTGGAGATCAATGCATTCATCTTTGTCCTGATATCAAAGCGAAAAATGGTTTGTTTCTGAAAATTCAATCACATTTCAGCGCATTGGGGTTTTTTTTTACGTATTAGTTTTTTATTTTATGGAAGAAAGCTAAGAAAAGTTTTGCCTGAAACAGGATTTCATATAATTCTTCGTTAAATGCCGAAGCACTTGAGGTTTATGGTATGGAAGAAACTTTATTTAAATCTATTTTATGGAGAAACGCCTGCGGAAGTTTTTGGCAATATCTGTTCAGGACGTGAAATGGTCTTCTAGGAGAAACTCTTGGCATATTTCGTAATATTCAAGTAGAACTCAATTTAGACTTCTAAAGCAGAGTGGAGCAAATTATTGTTAGTTTTTTATGTTACATTAACTGTCACAAATTCGAGTGAAAAGTGATATGTATTACTCTTCTTAAGGTAGTCAAACTATGTTTTCTTCCGATTCCATCTGTTTCGTGTGTATGCCATAAAAGGTTTTTCGGAATTCACGTTTTGAACCAAAAAAAAAAAAAAAAAAAAGAAGCTAAAATGAAGTCTATTTAAGATATTTCTGATTTCTTGTCTTGAGTTGTATTGGAATTTCCACTGGAAGTCTGGAAGTCGGTATCATTCCCATAACATGAAAAAAAGAACGAAAAAGAAATATTCGGTGATGTAATCTACAAATCTTCGCGTTGCGCTTTTCCATTAGCTACTTCGAAATTATTGGCACATTACACTCAGAATTGCTGGATGGGGACGATTTGAAAATATCAAAAAAGTTTAGCTCAATAACAGAAGCAACACGTCAGATGTGCAATTTGCGCTCTGTCACTACGTTACTCATCCCACCCTTTGAGTTCCTCTCAAAGATATTTAAATCATTCAATACACATAACCCCTGTAATGTTCTCTGACCATTACTGGACAAAAGCGTTCAAAACTAGCCGAAAATTTCTTAAAAACGTTTGACTTTAGTTCTGCAGTATTCTAGCTTGTGACCGTCATTTGAGAAACGTAATTTTATTTTTCAATTATTCTTTTTCAAGTTTCCATGCATACATTATTTTGCTCTCTGGATGAGTGGACGGAGAAAGTTTAAGGCTGTGCGGATTTGTATCACGCAGGTTTCCCTTTGAAAAAGAGTGCTGTTGAATATACATGAGATAAAATGTTTTATGATGAAACTTGGATCAAATCTTACAAGTCGGTTACAGACCCCTATTTCAGCCCAAATTTAAATCGTCGGCGTCTTTTTTCTAACTCGATGGGTGTTTCGAGAGTACGTTTAATTCCTCTGCTGAAGCACTTAAACACAAAGCGAAATTTTGGACTAAGTAATCTATCATCATACTGATGATAATGAAGACACATATCATGACTATGGCGTACAAGACTTTAATAACAAAATCTAATGAACGTAAACCATCATTTGCATTGCGTACCAAACATTAAATGTGTATCCTCAAAATTTCTTAATTTGGAGTACAGAAATTTACCTAATTTTTACGATATGAAACAAGAAAATATTCCGAAAAAGCTTTCGTAAAAGAGAATTTTCAAGAACTTGACGCTTCATCTTGTCGACGCGTTCCTCTTGGTTGGGATGAAGATCCCGTGGCTGAAATGTGTAAAACAATGGCTACTTCAGCCTACAATAAATTGCTGGATAACTTTTAAGTTCCGTTTACAAAATAAAGGTTTACATTTGTCAACACGGCTAATTGTCGTTTTACATAAGCCCGGCTTCGGTATACTTGATTTGAAAATTAGAATCCAGGCTCAAATGACAAACTAATCGTGATTATTCAAGTAAAATTCAATTTAGACTTCAGCAGAGTGGAGCAAATTATTGTTAGTTTTTATGCAATAAATTTGTTAAGAGCAGAAAAATGTCGTTAAGACAGATTTTACTTTCCAATGCAGCTGGTTGAGGCCTGAAAGAAAAGCACAGAGGTCCCGGTGATGACGATGCCTAAATGAACAGTGAGCAATTACACGCATACATATACATATTTTTTTCACTTTTATGACAATGTTTAATGCTCAGCATTCATACAGTGTAAGTAAACAAAGTACTCAATTGATTCTAACTGCATGTACACAGTTCATTACGGTTAAAGATTTGCCCTTTCGTAAGGAACTCCTTTACGAATAATATAAAATTCCTACATCATGTAATTATACACATACTAACGCAATCTAAATATATTTATCTCAGTACCTTAATTTCGTTTTCTGGCCATTTCCGAATTTTATTTTCAAATCCAACTAACTGCAATGAATTTGCAAAAGATTTGTGATTTTTATCAAAATGAAGGTTTTCTGTGTACACTGGCGTGCAAAAATTAAGGTCGAGACGGTTTTTCGAATGTAACGTCGTGCAGAAGTGTTCCACATCGACTCAAATCATACCATAAGATCCCCAAGATGTAAGAATATGGGACAAGTGAGCAAAACCGTCCAAACAAGGAATCCAAAGGATATAAAGACACTTTATTGAAAAGGTAGCTTCGAGCACAACTGGACAGAAAACAGAAACGTCCATGTGAGAGGCGGATGCCAATAAAAATCCAGTCTTTAGTAGAGGATATGATCAATCCTAAATGCGTTGCAGGATTCACAACGTCTGTCCAGGCTGATGACGAGGTTGTCAAGGAGCTGTTGAGGCATCACGGCCCATTCCTCTTGTAGCGCCTATCGCAGCTGCTGAATCGTTCCTGGCGGCTGGTGACGTGCTGCCAAGCATCTCCCGAGAAGATCCCACACGTGTTCGATTGGATTAAGGTCCGGGGACCTTGTGGGCCAATCGATGCTTTGAATATCTTCATACTCCACAGCTCTGCGACAGCCACTGTACGATGAGGTGTAGCGTTGTCGTCCATGAAGAGAAACTCAGGACCCACAGCATCTCTAAAGAGACGCACGTGAGGCAGGAGAACCTCGGTACAATAGCGGACACCAGTGACTGAACCTCCTTGGAAGGTGTGGAGGTCAATACGGCTACCAAGCATGATACCGCCCCAAACGAGAACTCGGCCACTTCCAAACCGGTCCCTTTCGAGGATGTTGGAGGTGTGATTGCATGTTCCTTGCTTTCTTCAGATGTGTATACGTCCAGAATCGCTCGCTAAACTAAATCGGCTCTCATCCGTAAAAAGAACTCGACCCCATTGCTGATGTGTCCAGTTCTTGTGCTCCCGGCACCACAGAAACCGCCGTCTCCAATGAGCAGGCGTTAATGGCACACACCGTACTGGTCTTCCTGCAAATAGACCACCTTTGTGCAGCCTCCTGGCCACGGTAAAACGCGATAACGGACGTCCAGTTGTCTGTTGCATGTGCCTTGCGATTTCTCCCGCTGTCTGCCGTCTGTTGCTTCCCGCCTGTGGGACAATATACCAGGCATCCTCCGCCATGGTTGCTCGTGGACGACCACTGCTAAACTCTCGGACAGCTGTCCCTGTCGTTTAAAATGCTCTCTAAGCTTGTGAAACGATGCTGTGAGCGTTCCCGAACTACTCGGCCACAATAGTCACACTTCAACCTTCTTCCAACTTCCCAATGACGCGACCTCGGGTAACGTCATCCAGATGTCGTTTACTATATTGCTTGTTGGCCATATCGCACGGTGGCAGCAACTCAATGTCGTTCAAACCGATGTACACCGAGCAATACCTTTCACCAAATTGCTGAGCATACACCGTCGGTGTGCTTTATACCCTTCCGACACTCCCCCCTCCCTACGTCATTCTGAATATATGCGCATGCCCTACCGTACCGGACCCTAGTCTATCTTCTGAGAGGTCTTTCGGTCCGTTCTGCCTGCTCATTCCGCTGTTATGTTAATTTCTCCTCTTCGTCCTTAATTTTTGCACTCCGCTGTATTTACTCTGACGATTTTTGAGCACACAATTTGTATTTTAAAATATATCATTTTTTCTTTATTTTTAGCTGAATGTCGTAGAAGAGGAAATGACCAATCTGACGCAGTTAATGTTGTTCGGCTTTCTACATGAAGTGGTGATGCAACTTGATACTGTGCTACAGGTAAAGTACTCTTTCGCTTAGTTACTGCTAGACGTATTGTTACATGTTTTTAATAATCTCTCTTTAAGTGTGTGCATTATTGAAATTGTATTGCAAATATTAACCAATAATTGAAAATTATGGGCGTTCTTCAAGTTAACGATTCTTATTTTTTAAGTTATTTACGTAACTTTATAGAATGTCTCAAGATCTATAATTCTTTCTCTTGCTAATTCCTATGTGTTTCTAAAAGCGTTTTTATGTGGGAAAAAATGTTGCACTTTCTGATAAAATTAATTTCCGTATTTCGACTGAACAGAAAAGAAATATCCTTGAAACTTTTATCTGCAAGTGGGCAACGCACCTCCGTGCCCCAGAGAAGTGCGTAAAAGCAAATATGGTGCCAAAGAGATATTTTGAAAGACCATGTCAAAATATTTAGGATTTGGCCAATCCGGTGCAAAACATATTTTCTAAATAACTGCGGTCATATAGAGATATCCTCTATGGTTTTACAGTGGTTGCTGTCTCTATCTATCTAGGAGTGCATTTACTCTTTCTGTTGTCCTAATCATTACTAATTGAATTAAAGATGTATTGGGTTTAGCGCCTACGAAAATTGAAAACCCGTTTTGTGTTTCAAAATGGCTAGAAATAAGTGAAAAGAAATTTACCAAAAATTGGAAAGCAAAGACAGCAAATACTGTTTATGACGGAACCTGTATAAAACTGAAACCCGCCCAAAACGGAACTTCTGTTTTGATGCCGAAATGAAAGATAGAAAATCTCGTACTATTTAACCAATCTTTTACGGAGCCAGCCTAAAGTGGAAACGTAATTACAAAGCGAGGAAATCTACCAGCAATCAACGAAAACTTTCCAGCTGTTGCGGTGCCGTAAAGTATTTTAATTGAATACAAATCATTACAGGATACAGTGAGATAATTAATTCATACGAAACAAATGCGAGTGAAGTCGTAAGAAGTTTTATACAAATATATGTGTGAAGAGAGAGAGATTGCTTTTCATTTATTTATACAAACACCACTGCCGCACATGCATTGTTCGGCTTCTTCTTAAGCCGAACAATGCATGACCACTCGGGTTTAGTTCATGTGAACAACACTCTTGCCTTTGCTGGATGTAAAGTACAAAATATGCACAGCTGGATGTTGCGTACGGATTCAACGAGGCTTTCCGATTTAATTTTCTTACCATTTATCCATTGCGGTAATCATTCACAACTTTTACTTGCTATGAGTTGCTTTCTCTTGCTTGACTCTCGCCATGGCGCCAAAATAATAATATTCTCTATTTAGATACAAAAGTTAAATTTATTAAAATGAACGAAAACATAAGTGTGAGTATCAAGCATTTGGCAGAGAATTTCAATGTGAGTAAAATAAAAAAAATGTCATTTTAAAGAGAAAAGACGAAAGAAAAAGTCCATAGCATAATGGTATATAGGTCAACGAAAAGAAAGAATTCAGAGCGCCGGCATTAACGAAGCCAGGACAGTCGACTGAATGAGATTGTCTGGAAATAGCCTGTTAGAGCAAATCGAAAATTTGTGGCTTTACGCAGCAGACATACGGAAGCAAAGGAGAGAAAACAAAGCTTGGAAAAAACATCCATGCTTCAAACAGAAGGTTAAAGTGTTTTCATTTCGTTCCAGACTACTCCTCAATTTCTCCCTCCATTTCTTTGTCGATCCAGCGTACTTTTGAATTTCATTCACCCATCTTTCACGGTCTTCTTCTAGGTATTTTTCTGTCGCTTGGAATGACTTGGAAGAGAATTCCTCAAGATAGAAAGTTTTCAGTTACACTTGGGGAGACCTTCATCCAAACGTGAATCAACTATTGTTCGTAATTGTATGTATATACAGGGTGCATAGGAAAGTTAATTTAGCCTGAAAAAACTTGCGAACGGAGAGAGGTACAGTTATGCTAGTGAGATAACGGTGTAGTAAAGTGACTACGCCCAATCGAATGCAACTGATAGCAGCACCCTTAGTGCCGAAATGCGGAGGTTAGCCATTGCAAACCGAAAACGAAAAGAGATAGAGCAAAATTTCCAATTTCCAAGTTGTAGAGCATCAATTAATTAGTACAAAACGACATTTGTTTCACACGAATAATATAAATTGTCGCCTGAATACCCTAAAATGTCCGAAATCGATGCGCTACTATTCGAATCTGCATATTCACATTTTGCAAATGTAGCCGTATGGAAATGCCGATTGTGACGTTGTACCGTACATACGATATAAAAACCAGTAGCAGGATGTACCCTGATCAGAAGTTTAGGTAAGTACGCTGTGTGAGAATGCCGAGCTTCACTCACTTCCAATACTGCGAGATGGTGCTTTTTACGGTGAATGCCAATGAAACGCGGCGCTGGCTGCACGGGAATATGCCATTCGTTTTCCATCTGGGCCACATCCAAGTGCGGGTACCATCGCAAGTGCAGTGAGACTGCTCAGGGAGACATGAAGCACTAAACGTCGTTCTCGTTCTTGCAGATGAGTGGGTGCAGGGATGCGTATACTGGCAGAGGATATTTCGGCATATGCACTAGCCCGTCCACAAAGCAGTACAAGAGATATCAGCAAGGCGAGTTACTTAACACAGGGCCGTGTATGGCAAATACTGCATACTCAAGGTGCACATCCCTATCGTGTCACTCCGCAGCAAGAACTGTTACCACGGGACAATGAGCGTCGATTTGATTGGTGCAACTGGGCGTTGATTAATGTTGAAGGTGACTCAGACTTTTTATCCAACATTCTTTGGTCAGACGATGCAGTGTTCCACCGTACCGGATAACTAAACCGACACAACGCCCACTACTGGGCGGTGGATAACCCTCGTGGGGACGATCCACCAGACATCAAGTGCGTTGGTCTATTAACGTGTGGTGCGGTATTTGGAAGACCCGCTTAGTGTGTATTTGCTCATACCTATGCCTGTTCCCTTCAAACGTTCACACAAAAGGTCGCGCATCTATTTCGGACCTTTTAGGGTATTCAGGCGGCAATGTATCTTATCCGTGTGAAACCAATGTCATTTTGTACTAATTAATTGATGCTCTACAACTTTGTATTTGGAAATTTTGCTCTATCTTTTTTCGTTTTCGATTTGCAATGGCTAACTTCCGCATTTTGCTGTTAGGGGCGCTGTTTTTCGTGCCATTCGATCGGGCGTAGTCACTTTACTATACCGTTATCTCACTTGCATAACTGTACGTCTTTCATTTCGGAAGTAATTTCAGGCTAAAGGGACTTCCTTTAGCCTGAAATTACTGTATATTCAGGGTGGAATTACTGTATATTAACCCTGTATATTAAGGGTGGGCCGAAAACACTTTTTTTCGAAATCGATCTTGGTTTAGCGCGGACAAGTTGCCTAATGCGTCAGTTAGAACTCACAAAATGTTTTATCAATATTGCTCAATATCTAGCCGCGCCCTTCCGGCATTGAAAAAGTAAATAAAAGACGAAAAATCCACTTTGAAGCCTTTTTCAGAAAATTACTTCTCGGAATTCTTGTTTCGAAATCGGTCTTGGCATAGCGCGGAAAATTTGCTTACTGAATCAGTTAGAGCCTCCCCAAAATTTTGTCAATTTTGCTCAATATCAAAATACGGAAATCTTGCCTTTAAAATATATACGTGATTAATACCACAAAATAACTGTTGTGTCATTCTCTTCCTCCTTCAACGCCTGGCGACGATATGCAGTGCGCACATGCACCTTTCATTATGTTGAAAGGTCACTAGTATGTTTAGAAACACATGCTTGCGCCGGTGTGTTAGACTTCTACGCTGTTTTGCGATGAGAAATGGTAATGGAGAAACAAGGAGCTAAGCAGAAGATGATTCGGGTAAGCACAAGCTGTCCGTCTTTTGTTACAGGAAAAGTTATATTTCCACACGATGCAGTTCTACTCCAAAATTACGAAGACATGATTAGATGTTATCAGAGCACCCGTTTGCAGACAAAGGGAGAAGGAAATAAGGAACATTCTTCTCAAAACGTGGCGGATGTAGTTGCCAGGAAAAGTAATAACATCTGGTTGCGTGCCTCCATTCCTGTTGTATTTTTAAAACGCGTGATTGCCTTGATTTCATTCTACATCCATAAATACAAGAATGTAGTGAAACCTGTAAAAAGTAGATGTACACTATTCCTGAATTCTAAAATAGAGAAATTTAAAACAGACGCTGAAAATGTATTCAACATTTGTGCTTGCAAGTGCCTTGATCTAGCAATGTGTACCTGCGGAAAAAAATTCAAAGTTCCGGACAGGGAATGGCAATTTTTGAATGACCAAAGGACTGTAAGACAGATTTCCATCGGAAATATTGATATCGCAACAACACAGCAATTGCAAAGAAAGGAAGGAAAGATTACGCCGAAAAACCAATAGATCTATTGTGCCGGATAAAAAGTCGTGTCAGAGTACGAGTGGAAGTCAGAGGGACAAGGTTACTCCGGTTAAGGAAAAAAGGTTACAAGGTTAAGAAAAATCTGGTGTGTCAGGACAATTTGAAAGCGACAAACAAATACACTGAACTTGAATCAGTAACTGACACAGATAGAGACTTCCAGTGGACCTATCCTTTAGAGAAAAGTTATATGAAGGAAGTCGGACCATCATCAAGTTAAATGAGGATTAGCATGTCTCGTACTGCATTAGATGCAGATTTAACGTGCGCCTCAAGTAGAGCCGTGGCCAAAATTACTACAGCAGTTCTTGCTGATTTCAGTCTAGTTTCACCGGAAAGCCCAACGTTGACAAAAACATAATCAGAAGGGAAGCAGAAAAGGAAAGAAAACCAATTCGAGAAAAATGAGTTGCGGGCAGTAAAAGAGACCCCATATTAAGAGCTTGTATTTTGATGGGCGCAAAGATCCGACTCTTAAACTGATGTCAGGTCGTCGAGAGATAAAATCTGAAGCGCACACAGATAACACTGATAGGAGAGCCAGAAGGCAAGTACATAGGACATTTCTCGCTAAATTCGGACGAAAATGCGAAAAAATAGTCAAAAGCATAATCGCCTTTACAGAAACGCATAATGTCAATCTCCAGAGCCTAATGATTATCGGATGCGATGGGGCAAATGTTACGGGATGTAAAGGTGGAGTAATACGTTTGCTTGAAACCCACTGTGGGAGACCTCTGCAACGGAGCATATGTTTGCTACATACCAATGAGTTGCCACTAAGGCATCTCATTCAGGAACCCGATAGCCACACAAAAGGACCATATTCCTACTATGGACCAGTTGGTTCACTTCTAAAAGATTGGAAAACAAGACAGTGGTCAAATTTTACAAAATTGGTACTACCCTCCCGTATTTGGACCCTAAAGATATTAGCAATCTAAGCACTGATCAGCAATACTTCTATCGCACATGCATTGCTGTTAAAGATGGCAGTTTCCCCCAAATCTGGTTAAGACCAATCCATCCAAAATCAGTCATGCACGCTGGCTGACGACCACAAACCGTCTGTTACGATTATACATCAGGACCCAAAATCCATCCGATAATCTTTGTGGAATCGTAAAGTTTGTGATGTTGGTTTATGCACCAATGTGATTCGAGATAAAAATGAAACCACAGTGCCAAGATGGAGCCCGACATATCTGGAAGATGATTTCTCTCACAAGGCAGTTTGCCTGACCATGTAAAGAAAATTACCGACAAAGTAATTTCAAACAATGCATACTTTGCGCATTGCAAAAACGTACTACTGGCAATGCTAACGGATTCTCGAAGCCACATTCGGGAATTGGCAGTGAGGCGAATCCTGAACACCAGGAATAAGAAATCCAAAGGCATACGCTTTTTTAAACCTCTCGAACTCAACTTTAAAGCCATTGATTATATTGATGTAATAAACTGGTCGAACTGCATCATAACAGAGCCACCTCTTACAATGCATATAACAGATGAAGAGTTAAAAGACATGTGCAAACAAGAACAGGTTCCGACACTAACTTTCCACAAGTTCCCATGTCACAGCCAATCAGTCGAGCGATGTGTTAAACTCATATCTGAAGCTACAACAAAAGTTTGCAGTGATACTGCAAGAGACGGTTACGTACGGGCTAAGATTCAAGCAAGAAGAGAACTTTCAACCTTTTTTTTTTTTTTTTATTTTAGGTTTAACGACCACCGTGAGCAACTCAATGGGCTATAAGCAGTCGCCCGTCCCTAATTTAGGGTCACTGGTTCCAGGGAAGGCAGAGAGCCAGTGCCGTAAGACAAACACAACATCCATGTCTCACCGGGATTCGAACTCGGACCCCTTACAGACGAATGATCAGGGGCCATCGCTTAGACCACTGCGCCACCGGGGCGGTGGTCTAAGCGATAATACTGTCCCTTTGACAACAAGGGACAGTATTATTCTAAAGCCTAACCTTTGTAAATATTCTCCTTTTTTTTTTGCTTTATTACCTTTCCAGTTTCTTGATTTCTGTATTGCAAGAAGTAATATACTAGTAATTGAACTTTTAAAAGTTTTTTATTTTTTTCGTGTTGCTTATACTTTCCCAATGCCAGAGGCGCGGCTAGATATTGACCAAAATTGAATAAATTTTTTTGGGGTTCTAACTGACCCATTAAGCAACCTTTCCGCGCTAGAAGAAGATCGATTTCGAAAAAAAAAAAGTTCTTTTTGGCCCACCCTACTGTATATACATTTGTTTTTTTTAATTTTCAAAGAACATATGAACCCAACATAAATTGTTGAAATGTTGGAAACATGCACTCCTGCGTATCAGGCGATCTTAGACATTTAGTGTATTTTTTTCCTTTTTGCGAAACGATTAACATATATACATACCAACCAAAAACGGAGGCGTGTGTGCATTCAACTCTTAGGCGACGCAGTTTTTTGATATTTCTAATGATAGGCTATATGAGCAGCAACGTACAGAGTCATCTAAAATCTTTAACAATACCGTTTTTTCCATCTTTTAATATTGAATTTATGATTATTTATGGGAAACCATTTATGCTTTTGTTTACTTTTCTTTTTTTAATGTAATATATTTAAATTGCAAATTTCTGTTAATTATACACCTTTGCTTATATTACCGTTTTTTCTACATTTCTAGGTCATTCCTGTTCCCCCAGATCAAGGAGATACATTACGTAACCTCTTCAGTTCCCTGAGCTCCTTTCTCAATGATTATGACAGAGCCCTACTGGTATGTGATATATCTAATCTCTCCGCGTTTTTCTAAATTTCTTTAAAGATTAATGTACTTTTCAAAATGTTGGTAGAAAACCATTTAAAGCATTTCCAACCTGAAAGATGACTTGGAAGATCATAAAATGTTTAGCTCTGCTTTTAAGCATATATTTTTTTCAGCATTTCTTTAACCTCTAATTGGACTCAAAGATATCTTGACTTCGAAAGCATTGTTAGAAGCCCATTACAAAACAAAATACACATACAATCGAATTATAGGTAGACCAATTGCAATACCACGTCATGCCGTACTCTTTACGGAAAAATAATATTCTGTCAGATATTATTTTAATGCTGATCTCCCTTTCTTGCATTTTCTTTTCCAAAAAGCTCCATCTCCAACATTTTATAGCGACTATCAAGGATGACTGGTATTTCCCAGGTAAATATTACTATTTGTGGAATCACGCTGTTCAGCTGGTGAAATTTAATGAATGAAAAAGCTATTCCTGTAATTTTCCAGTAAATTTACTTTAATTCATTTAGGTTATTGCTTTTTGGTAAACAATATTTTTAGTTTTTCCATTAGGTGCAAAAATGTATAGATTTTTAGAATTGCCAACCCTTCAGCAGGCGACGTAGTTTTGTTCATGTGTAAAGCAGGGTTCCTCTAAATTAATGTCAGCCACTGCCAATGACTGGCAGATGCAGTAATATTCTGCAAAAAAAAAAAAAACTGGCGCTGGGACGGCTGCAAATGTGAAAAATAAAAAATAATTGATTTAGTTAATTTTCTTTTACGAAACAACAAAGAAAGAGAGAGGAATTGAAATATTTACCTTCCAGGAGACATCTATAGAACTGCCGTACATCTGGCGTTCGCTTCTGAGAATCTAACGACACTGAAATGCAATGTACCTATGTCATGTAGCGTGCAAGCGACTTAACATTGACATTGCTCATCGTTTTGTTTACCGTTTTGAATTTGGAATATCTGGAACTCTATTTACATTACATTGTATTTCTTCCTGATGAAACTGCCCGTTGGTGGTGAAAGCTAACGTTTATACATTTGTGGTTTTACTATAATACAACATTAAGTTGGTACTTTTGCAATTTATTGTTATCTAAGGTCTCCAACTTAGACCGTAGATTGAGTATTGGAGTGCTGAATTTTGTAGCAGTTTTTAAAAGTAAAAAATTGAACTTTTTACGAAATTTTGTATGGAGGCCCCTTGACCCATACAAAAACCGTTTGCGGTCTAACTTAGAGTACCATGAGATATACCAAATCTGATGGTTCTAAAATGAAAACTGTAGAATTTGTGGAAATTTTCTGTGCGGCCGCTTCACGTCGGGCTCCGACTCCACCCGAAAACCATCTACGGTCTAAGTTAGGATAACATGAGTTATTCTAACAAATTTGGTGGTTCTAAATTAAAAAGTATTGATTCACAAAATTTTGTATAGGGACATCTTGACCTCGGGCTTCGATCGACCCTTTCCAGAAACCATCTACAATTTAAATTCTGGTACCATGAGATATTATACCAAATTTCGTGTTTCTAAATTGAAAACTGTAAATTTCACGGAAATTCTGTGTGGGGCCGCTTGATCCGGCGCTCCGAACCCTTTCAAAAACCATCTACGGTTTAAGTTAGGGTACCATGATTTGGTATACCACATTTGGTGGATCAGAATTGAAAACAGTAGATTTTACGGAAATTTTGTGTGGGGAGCACCTTGACCGCAGACTCCGACCCCTGTCAAGAACCGTCTACGGTTTAAGTTAAAGTACCATGAGATAGTATACTAAATTTGGTGGTTCCAAATATGAAAACTGTTGCTTTTACGAAAATTTCTTATGGGGGACCTTTGAGATCGGGTTCAGACCGATCCCTTCCAAAAACTGTCTACAGTCTAAGTTTGGGTACCATGCGTTGGTATACCAAGTCTGGTGGTTCTTAATTGAAAACTGTAGATTTAAGAAATTTTTGTAAGGGGCCCCTTGACCTCGTGCTCCAACCCATTCCAAAAGCCATCTACTGTTAGGTTAGGGTACCATGAGATAGTACGCCAACTTTTGGTAGTTCTAAATTGAAAACTAGCTTTTACGGAAACGTTGGGTATGGGGGCCACTTGACCCCGAGTTCCAACCGACCCTGGACTCCCACCCTTTTCAGAAACCCTCTACTGTCTACGTTCGGGTAGCATGAAAAAGTAAACCAAATTTGGTGGTTCTAAATTAAAAACCGTAGACTTTACGGAAATTTTGTGCGGGGCCCTTTGACCGCGGGCTTCGACCATTCCCAAAAACTGTGTACGATCTAAGTTAGGATACCATGAGGTAGTATACCATATTTTGTGGTTCTAATTTGAAAACTGTAAATTTGTACAGCGGACATACGAAAAAACCTTTAATTTTGTAAATATAGATTACTGCGTCTGTTATTCTTGTACGAGGACGGTTGCCACCTTTGATAAGGGGGAAATTTCCAGAGAATTTACTCCCATATATATGGTGACGGGATGCAAGGTCAGGTGATGCGCAACATATCGCCAGTCCTTGACAAATTCCAACCCCGCCTTCTCGTGGAGCATTCTGTTCTCACTAAAGGGGCTCTGACGACCGCCAGTAGCGGTACAACTATGCCATCCGGATTAGAGGAAATGCTATCCCACACTCACCAACCCGCTTGGCCAGCGTGGTGAGTTCTTACCAAAGCCCTCCAAAATGACCCCACAACTTAAGTTTTGGTCCTCAGTCTCCTACAGATGGACTGTACCTGGTCAAGGCAGCGGCCGGGTGACATGAAGCCTGAGGGTGCTAAGAATCACCGGAGGACCGGACTAGGCTGCCATTTGATGCTGACCTTGGCTACTTATAACGGACGCTCCCTGTCTTCTGAATCAAGGCATCTTGAATTGGAAGAGGAACTACAAAGGATCAAGTGGGACACCGTCGGGCTAAGTAAGGTAAGGGAAAAAGGAGAAGATCCCATTGAACTGAAAAGTGGACATCGCTTCTATTATCGTGGGACAGATACTGGCAGAACTAGTGGTGTTGGATTTATAATAAACAAGAAACTTAAGGATAAAGTTGTAGAAGTTGAAAGTTCCTCGGACAGAGCTGCACGACTCGTTATCTAACTCGAGAAGATACCAGGCCCAGATTATTCAAGCTTATGCACCCACCACAAATCACCCTGTAGAAGAAATTGAAGAATTTTACAAGAAAATTCGGAATCTCAATAACTAAGGAAAACAGCACTTGAAGATCATTATGGGTGATTTCAAAGCGAAAGTTGGGCAACAGCAACAGAATGAAACTTCGGTTGGTAAATTCGGTTACGGGAACAGAAATCAACGTGGAATTACTCTTGTAGAATTTGCAGAAGCAGAAAGGTTTTTCATCATGAACTCCTTTTTCAAGAAAAAGGCACACAGGAAATGGACATGTATACATCTGAATAGGACGACAAGTGAAATCGATTTTATTATGTTTAACAAAACATTCGTCATGGAAGACTGCAGTGTGCTAAACAAGTTCAACACAGGTAGTGACCATAGATTGGTGAGATGTAAGATCACCTCAACACTAAACTCGAACGTGGCAAGCTCATAGGACAAACAAAATGTATTGACATAACCAACCATAATACCTTCAATTTGGAACTGAGGAACATATTCTCTGCTTTAGAAGGCCTAACATTGGAAGAAGTAGATATTTCTGAAGTTAACAGAAAACTCACCAAGGCTCTTATGGAAACAGCAACAAAAATAGGTGGTACTAAGAACAAGTTACATATGAAGAACATTTCAGGAAAAACCAAAATGTTGATGCAGGAGATGAGGACAAATAAAGACTAACTTCCAAAGTGGAATATATAGTGCTATGCAAGATAATGCGAAAAGATATCACTGAAGACATAAGGAAAGTCAATTGTGAAGTAGTGAGGAAAGCAATTGAAAACAACCAGAGCCTGAAGAGAGCAAAATGACATCTCAGTAAGGGAAGAAAACAGATAATGGCTCTGAGAAAAGAAGATGGTACTGTAAAAAGAAATAGAAGCGAAATTTTGACAAGGGTGAAAGATTTCTATTCAAAACTATATGAAAGGGATGATACATTTAATCCAGACATTACGCACGTACCAGTGCCAAAGTCCCTGCAATCCTCCCTGCGAAAGTTACATATGCAATTAAGAACATGAAACGGGGTAATTCCATCTCCAGGAGCAGATGGAAAATACCGTGGACATTATAGTAGAAGCAAGTGGAGAACTTAAAACTACACTAGCCCAAGTTTTCACCACAAGTCTTAATGAAGGGGAGATTCCTGAGGATTCAAACAATTCTACAATGATCTTGCTGCATAAAAAAGGTGACATTGAGTATCTCAGGAACTACAAGCCGTCAGCCTCCTCTAAGTGGTTTATAAAATCTTCACTAAGATTCTTTCACATCGCTTTAAGGTAACACTAGACATAACCCAACCAAGGGAACAAGCTGGATTCAGGAGTGGTTACAGCACTGCAGATCACATCCATGTACTGAGAGAAGTAATTGAAAGAACAAGAGAATATGAACTCCCATTATGCATGGCTTTTATTGACTAAGAAAAGGCCTTCGATTTCGTGAAACCATCAGCAGTAACAATGGCTTTGAAATCCTGCGGTATTGAAGATGCATACATTAGCATTACTAATAACATCTATGAAAATGCAAGAGCAAAGGTTCGGATATTTGAGGATACAGCGCAAATAAGAATAGGAAAGGGAGTGAGACAAGGTGATACTATATCTTCCAAGCTCTTTAACGCCACATTGCAAAATGTCTTTCAATCATTGAACTGGGAAAACAAATGGATAAAGATTAATGGAGATTACTTAACTCACCTTCGTTTTGCTGATGACGTAGTCATCTTTGCAACTACCCCTTCAGAACTGCAGAGCATGATCCAAAAACTTGCTGACAAGAGTAAAGAAGTGGGATTAAAAATGAACTTTCAGAAGACGAAAGTGATGTACAATGCTTTTACAAAAAATGAAGATTTATCGATTGATGGAGAAAGGCTTGAGATAACAGATGCGCACATTTATCTTGGGCAGCAGATATCGAGTGAGGGTCACATTGATGAAGATATTAATCGGCGTATCAAAACTTGCATGGAGAGCTTTTGGAAGAAACAGTACAATGTTTAAGAGCAGTATGCCATTATGTCTCAAAAGAAAAGTGTTTAATCAAGGCATACTACCAGTGCATACTACCAGTGCTTATGTATGAAGCAGAGACATGGACCTTAACTAAACAAGTTAGTAAAATCGTGCAATGCATTGATTATAATACGCTTTCCAACATAGCAGAAATCATTACTCAAGTTATTACTCAAGTTATGAGGAAAATATTTGTGAAATAAATCTCGGTCCTGTGCCCTGACCTTTGATCCCATTTCGATGATATTCAACAGAACCGGTTTTGTATACTTCCGAAATAACATGATAAAATTTTGTCGCAATCAAAGCATTTTTACGTAAGTTATGATGCATAAGGGCTATGGAATAGATTCCGCTCCTGTGTCCTAACCTTTGACCCCATTTCGCCCATTTTCAATAGAATTCGTCCCCTGGCAAGACCCTACATCATACTAACATTTCATCCAAATCGAAGTGTTTTTACGTAAGGTATGACGCATATGGCGATGGAAGTGATTCGGGTTCTATGTCCTGACCTTTGACCCCATTTCTCCCATTTTCAATAAGGTTTGTCGCCAGGTGGTCCCCTACCACATACTAAAAGTTCATCGAAATCGAACCTTTTTTAATTTCGTTATGACGCATAATAGTAATGGAATGAATCCCGCTCCTATGTACTGACCTTTGACCCCATTTCGTTCACTTTAAATAGGGTTCCTTCCCAGGTGATCCCCTACCACATACTAAAATTTCATCGAAATCGAACGATTGTTACGCGAGTTATCCTGCGGACCGACATACGCACACAACGCGTGACGTAATGAGGCAGATGGGAATCGCGACCATCTGCTTGCCGTAAGTGAGACGTCATAAAGCTTTAATAGGATCCACGCACAATGCATGACGTAATGAGACAGATGGCGTGACCACGCGCCAACATTGTCAAAGGCAAGATTATGACGTCATAAGATTTCTAAGCATTGGTAACATTAATGGAACAACGCCATCACTAAAAACGTTATAATTCGGGGTGGTTATTTAACCCACTAAACGAATTCTCCTAAAGTCGAGAACAAGCTAAATCGATCTCTAGTACCAGAAAACGGTAGGTTAACGACTTTCATCAAAATTCTTAGAGCGGTCTTCAAAATAAAATGTACATACATACATACAAGAATTGCTACTTTAAGGTGGACGTCAAGAAATTTTGCTTCCTATACTTTCAATAGAAAAACTTCTGTACACATTTTCTTCACAATTAATGCGTTCCCAAGGATGAAAATTTTAACATCGATTAAAAGATCTTCATTTTATAACTTGCAATACTAAATATTTTCTAAAACATAACCACATTTATGCAATTCAACATTTGTTTGTCTACTGACGTCATGAAAATACAGGTCGCGCCATCTTTTTTCTGGACAATTAATGCGTTCAAAAGGATGAAAATTTTAACATCGATTAAAATAGCTTCATTTCATAACTTGGAATGCTTAATATTGTCTAAACCATAACCGTAATTATGCAATCCAACATTTTTTTGTCCACTGACGTCATCAAAGTGCAGGTCACGCCATCTTTTCTCTGGTTTCAACACCACCAAAGGAAAAGTGATTGATTTTTAATATAATTATGGTTATGTTTTAGAAAATATTAAGTTTTCCAAGTTATAATATGAAGTGATTTTAGTCGATGTTCAAAGTTTCATCCTTGGGAACACATTAATTGTGAAGGAAATGTTTACAAAAGTTTTTCCATTGGAAGTATAGGAAGAAAAATTACTTGACGTCCACCTTAATAATATGGGATAAGGGCAATCGAATGGATCGCAATCCTATGTCCTGACCTTTGACCACATTTCGTCCATTTTCAATTGGGTTCGTCCCCAGGTGGTCCCCTACTACATACTGAAATTTCATCGAAATCGAACCAATTTTACGCACGTTAAGACGAATAAGGGCAATGGAATGCATCCCGATCTTATGTCCTGCCCTTTGACCCCACTTCACCCATTTTGAATAGGGTTTGTCCCCAGGCGGTCTTCTACCACATAGTAAACTTTCATTGAAATCGAATCATATTTACGCAAGTTATGACACATAAGGGCAATGGAATGATTCCGCTCCTACGTCGTGACCTTTGACCCCATTTGTCCCATTTTCAACAGGGTTCGTCCCCCGGTGGTCCCCTACCACATACTAAAATTTCATCAAAATCGAACCATTTTTACGCCAGTTATCGTGCGGACAGACGGACGGACAAAGCTGGAGCATATACGCTTCTTCCATCCACGGTTGGAAAGCGTAAAAAAGACATACAAAGACTGCTGACAACTCAAAGTACCATGGAGAGGTGCATGCTAAGTGCAACCAGGAAAGATACGAAGAGGAACGTGTGGATAAGGAACATTACCAGAGTGGATGCCATCATGACCAGAGTGAAATCACTGAAATGGCAATGGGCTGGACATGTTGCCAAAGAACGGACCACCGATGGACAACCGAAATTTTAGACTGGAATCCGAGGGACAGGAAAAGACACAGAAGAAGACTTCATGGGAGATGGAAGGATGAAATTCGAAAGTATGCTGGAGTGACATGGAGGAGACAGGCCCAAGACAGACAATTGTGGAAGAAATTTGGGGAGACCTTCATCCCGCAGTGGATTGATAATGGTTGATGGTTATGATGATGATGATATGGTGACATTCAAATTCCATTTCCCGCAACAAGTTAGTTTTCCGAAAAAGAATTAAAATCAGTGTTTCTTTAAAAAACACTTTCGAGTCGTTAATCGTTAAGTAGTGTCTGTGGGTAGGAGAGTGTAAAAGGAGAACTTAAATATCGCCAGCTCTGTTATCCGATGCAAGAGCACAAAATCTACGTAACTGCTTTGCGCCCGTGATAACTTATACAAAAAAAACAACCTTTTTTTTCGAGGGAAAGAGCCTGGCATATTAATGTGAATATCATCGAGTAACTCCCCTTCTATTGTGAACAGTCTCTAGTCCCTAGTACAGAGCCGTTGGTTCCACGGAATCAGAAGGTGTGCCACACGGGCACGATGCGAGGCCGGTTCTTATCTCCAACTACCTGTCAGTAGCACGCGCACCTACCCATTTTTATACCGGAGAATTCCACTCCGTTCTTTTTCTGACACACATATTTGGAAGATTTAGTATGAATACTTTACGGTTCGACAAGATTTAAAGAATACATTAATCAATAACTAGCAAACTTACATAGGCAAATTTTCAAGAGATGCAAACAAACTGTGTATGAAAGCCTGACAGACGAACACATAGCATTAAAACAAATTGTCATCGGCAGCTCCAAGTCAGTGGAAAAACAAAGCAAAAGTTCAAAATTCTTACCGATGTCAACAACCTGGATATGAAAGCTTGACAGACGAACACCTAGCACTAAACCAAATTGCCCTCGATAGCTACAAGTCCGTAAGAAAGCAAAGTAAAAGTTCAAAATTCTTACTGATGACAACAACCTGGATAATGAAAGCCTGACAGACTTCGCATTAAAACAAGCTGTCATTGACAGCTACAAGTCAGTGCAAAAACAAAACAAAGTTCAAACTTCTTGCAAGGTGTTCGTCTGTCAGGTATTCATACCCAACAACCTGGATATTAATGCCCGACAGACGAACACCTAGCATTAAAACAAATTGTTATCAATAGCTACAAGCATATTACATACATATCACTAAGCTGTTGTCTGAGATTCAGAGGTTAGCTCCAAAACGAAATACAAACTACCAGATATTTTTAATTATTGTTGTCGTATCAAACTTCTCCATTTACAGTGATTTTGATATACAACTCGGGCTTCACTGATATACATTACATGCCGTACACAAAGTTTTTATACTTCATACTCCTAATCTTTTTTTCATGCAGACACTCCTGAATCTGACCTACTCATGACTTCCGCGGCCTTCCTCTGCCTTTCCTTCCTGTAACTTGGGCTAAAATTATTTTCTTAATAAGCATCTCATGACTCATTCTTTCAACATGGCCAAACCAGCGAAGCATATTAGTCTCCTCCTTACTAACAACATTTTATTTCGCATCACACAACTGCAACACATCTTCATTCTTCTCTCAATCAGACCGTGTCTTGTCACAAATCCCCGTAAGTAACGCATTTCTCCAGCACACAAACAAACGACTCCTATGTTTCTTCTGCAGTACACAGGTTTCACTGCCATACATCGAGCACGAACTATTACAGGTTCATACACAGCCATGCGGGACTCTCTAAAGAAGCCATCATTCCTGTGAGAACCTCCCAGAGCAGCTATGATTTTCAGTGAAGAATTCACTCGCCTACTAATTTCACCATCCAATTTGTTCTCTCTGTCAAACGTGTTTCCTAAATGCACAAACTCACTCACATGTTCAATCACACTGCCATTTATACTTACATTACGTTCAGTGCTACCAGTATCTCTCTCAAACACCATAATTTTGGGGCTTCCCTTATTTATACACAGTTTAAAATTTATGCAAACTTTGTACATCCGAGACAACATACTTTGCAAATCACTTTTGCTCTCTTCCAAGAGGACAGTGTCATCAGCATACAACAATCTGCAGACACGGATATCACCAAAATATAAACCACTATTATCCATTATGTCATCACGCATGTTCGCGCCCATATATATATTAAACAGCCATGGTGACATTACACAACCATGTCTAACTCCTGCACCAAGAGAAAACCATTTTGATAAAACATCAGTCACTTGTACACAAGTTCTACTACCAGCATACATGGCTTTTACACCATTAAGTAGAATCCCAGTAACAGCATATTAATTCAATAACTTTCACAAAAGTGTTCTATTTACTTGGTCGTAAGCTTTCTCTAAATCCATGAAGGCAGCAGAAACTTTCTTACCAACACCCAAATACTTTTCAATCATCATGCGTAATGCAAAAATCTGGTTAGTACTGCCTTTACTAGGTATGAAGCCACTCTGAACATTCCACACTTTCTCTGATGTTAGACCCGGTAGTTTTTCAATAACAACCTTACCAAACACTTTCCCTGGCACACTTAGTAGGCTAATACCATGATAGTTCTTGCATTCAGTCTGATCGCCTTTTCCCTTATACAAGAGAACAATAATACATAGCATCCTTCCAATCCCGAGGGACCATTCCTAACTGCCAGCAAAGCTGGCAAATTTCAGTTAACCAGCCAATTACAGAGTCACCACCATATTTCAACGTCTCGGCAGTTATGCCATCAACTCCCGGAGCCTTACCATTCTAAAGAGATTTTAGAGCTTCACACACTTCTTCTCTTGAGATCCCTCCTGTGCTTCCATCCCTCAATGTGACATCATCTGCGTCTGTCACAGAATCACCTTTGCTTTCCTGATCTAATAACACATAGAAGTATTCACCCCATCTTTCACTTAACTCATTAACCTACCATATCATTTCCCTGATCATATTCTTCACACAAAGTACAACTTTGTTTCCCCTATTTTTCCTGAGTCTCATGTACTTCCAGAAAGATTTCCTATCTTTCCAAAAAAAAATCAGTTCATGTCTTTCCACCTTCTATTCCCCATCTTTTGCCTTACTCTGGCTAACCAGCTTAGCAGCTTCACCTTTCTTGTAGCGATATTCATCCCCAAAGACTCTACCTTCCAGCATCCCCAAATAAGCTTCCTTCTTTCTCATTCTGCCTCTTCAAGCTCACTATTCCACCAAGTATACCCTCTATTGTTACCCACTATTGTGGTGCCACAGACCTCTTTAGCAGTAGTGACAACACAGTTCATAAAACATTCGCAGCTCTTTTCTACATCCCTCTCAGCAGACTTCAGCTCCTACAGTGGTTCTCTGAGTAAGCCAGAATAACGCTGATGATCTTCAAGGAGCCTATCAACATTTATTATTTCTATCCTGTGTCTCTTCCTATTCCTTTTCCTCCAACCAACATTAAGTTTCACTCGTGACACTACCAAGTAATGATCAGAAGCAACATCCGCACCTCTCATCACACGGTGTCAACAACTAAGTGTTTCAGACGCTGATCGGAGACAACAAAATCTATCACACTCATTTCACCAAGAGTACCATTTTCCCAAGTATATGTGTGGATATACTTGTGGTTGAAAAATGTATTTGATACACACAAACCATTCTCAATGCACAGTTCAATTAATCTTTCACCATTATCATTCGCACAAGGATCATTAAACGTACCCAGAACATTGTCAGAAATTGCATTCTTCACACCTACTCTAGCATTGAAATCTCCTACTATTATTACATTTCCTTTAGCACCAAACTGGCTCAAAACAGCTTTTAGCTCATTCCAGAGATCTTCCTTCTTATCAGAAGGCTCCGAGCCACAAGGAGCATACACCACAACAATTACAATTCTCTGAAGTCTCACTTTAAGACGAATCCAGAGAATTCTCTCACTCACGCAACTATAGTGAATTAAGTTGTTCTTCATCTTTCTACTTAAAATCACACTTACACCAGCCTGTTCTCTCATATTATCCAATACTCCAGAACACACACTCACTGTGACATTCACTTCGTCTACCCCAATTTCCTTCGTTTTGGTTTCACTTACACACAGCACATCCAGTCTATACTTATTCATCTCCTCAATCACCTCACTGATCTTGCCATTTATACCTCTAGTATTCCATACACCAATCTTAAATTCACTCAGCCGAGATCTCTTTCTCATAAGCCGTTTAGAAAGTCCAGGTCGATTCAGTGGTGGACCGTCCTTCTCAAGTGTCGTAGGTCCACTATATCCCACACTTGAGTCATTTTTAATATTTCCTCTTGTCTTTTTAATCAGGTAAGCACATCAGTGTGGGGGATTATCCCACAGTTGAGGGTTTAAGTTGGTCATACAACCTTAAGATTCTGGAACAAAACCCAGTAATTTGGGGTCTTTTCGCCAGTGTCACACAGTACTAACAGGCAACTCTCCAAGATTCACAGAGGCCCCAGTTGCTGTTGTGCGTGCCATTGTTACCACGGAGCGCCCCGTGGAGGCACACACCTCACTACGACCGCTCGCAGCTACAAGTCATTGAGAAAAATTAGTAAAAGTTCAAAATTCTTACAGTGGATATCAAAAACCTGGAGATGAAAGAATGGCAGACTAAGCTTTAAAACAAAAAACAAAGTGTCATCAATAGCAACAGACTTATCTTTAAACCAAATTATATTCGATAGCTACAAGTCAGTCAGAAAACAAAGTAAAAGTTCAAATTCCTTACCGGTTCCAACAACCTGGATATGAAAGAATGACAGACGAATGCCTAGCATTAAAACAAATTGTCATTGATATCTACAAATCAGTGAGAAAGCAAAAGTTCAAACTTCTTACCGGTGCCAACAACCTATATCTACAAATGAGTTGAGAAATCAAGTAATGGCTCAAAATTCTTACCGATCATAACTACCTGGATATGAAAGCCTGACAGACGAGCGCCCAGCTTTAAAACAAGTTGTCATCGATAGCTACAAGTCAGTATGGAAACGAAGTTCAAAATCGTTACTGATGCCAACAATCTTGATATGAAAGCCTGACAGACTTAGCATTAAAATAAATTGTCATTGATATCTACAAATCAGTGAAAAAACAAAAGTTCAAAATTCCTACCGATGGCAACAACCTATATCTACAAATCAGTTGAGAAAACAAGTAAAGGTGCAACATTCTTACCGATGCAAACAACTTGGATATGAAAGCCCGACAGACGAATATTTAGCATTAAAACAAATTGTCTTCAATTGCTACAAGTCAGTAAGAAAAACGAAGTAAAAGTAGGAACTGTACACCAATTATACTCCAAATATTATAACTATACTAATAACCTGAATTTTTTGGCGCAGAATAGAAATAAAACTTTCCAAGCTTTCGCATATCAACCAGATGGCTTTTTTTTTCAATCAAATCACCGCGTTCAAATTGTGGAAACGTTCTATTATCCAGTTTGCAGTTAGCTGTCTACCTTCCTTGAAAAAGCCACCTCGTTGATGTGCGAAAGCTTGGAAAGTTTTATTTCTATTCTACGCGAAGATATTCGGATTATTAGTATAGTTATAATATTTGGAACAAAGTAAAAGTTCAAAATCTTTACCGATGCCAACAATCTGAATATGAAAGCCTGACAGACGAACACCTAGTATTAAAACAAATTGGTATTGTTAGCTACAAGTCACTTAGAAAACAAAGTAAAAGTTCAGAATTCTTACTGATGCCAACAACATGGATATGGAAGCCTGACAGACTTAGCATTAAAACAATTTGTCATCGATATCTACAAGTTAGTGAAAAAACAAAGTAAAAGTTCATAATTCTTACCGACTCATCAAAACACAGAAATAATGAAAAAAAAGTTACCGACGCTGCTGTTACACAAAACACGTCCATACATGGTTTCCATTTAAATACACGATCACTTCGTTGTACACGTTGAATTTAAATTCAATGCCAGAATAGAATCTGAGTGACACATAGCTGTATAATTTAGTATATTTAAATTACCGCAATCTTGAGACGTGATCAATAAATTTGAAAGGTTTACGCGCCTTTATAGTATATAGGCACAACATATTTTGAAGCAGAATCCTTGCAAACAACAAGTTATAACGAAGTAAATTTCTCCGTCATTTTTGTCCACGCCAGTATTCGAACCCGGATCCCCTCATTCCGGAATAAGTTGCTCTACCAATTGAGCTACGCGGTCGTTTTATTCTGATTCCTATCTGCCTTTATGTCGTGTGCGTCCTTCGGGCAGGTACGTCACATCATCTCCCCCTTATTTGTTTATTTATTTATTTATTTTTTCCAAGTGCTGGAGAAAGGTTTCTCTTTTTTTCCTATGTCGCGGTGTGGAAATAACATCACACCAATGCGAGATTTTGAACGGTCGGGTCATCCAGATAGTTCGGGCGCCATTATAACGAAGTAAATTTCTCCGTCATTTCTGTCCACGCCAGGATTCGAACCCGGATCCCCTCATTCCGGAATAAGTTGCTCTACCAATTGAGCTACGCGGACGTTTTATTCTGATTCCTATCTGCCTTTATGTCGTGTGCGTCCTTCAGGCAGGTACGTCACAAAGTACTCTAACAGCTTCTTGGGCTCTGTGCTTTCTTACTGGCACGCATAAGATAAAGTTATATAGCTTTAATAAGAATAGTACCATTTTGTGTGTCACTATGCGTCTGTGTTTGTATAGTTGTGCGGGTTAGCGCAAAAAAAAAAAAAAACATCCGCTAAATGGCGCTCTAATGCAAACAAAAGACTAATTATTTCTAGGAGGAAAATTTACTTTCTCAACCCTCACAATTTTTTTTTCTTAAGAAGAATATAAGGGGTACTTAAAATTACAGAATTGTCTTAGTAATCTAAATCATTTGGCGAAAAACAGAATTAAAAATTTCCAAGCTTTACGTCAATAAATTTGGATTACTAGTACAGTTCTACTGACTTAGGTATAGTTGGTGTATTGTTCGTCGTTATTAATTAAATAGTTCTGTTTGATATATTTGGATGCTCCGATTTTGAAATTAAATAGATGTGTAGGGAGGAAGACATTTTAACATTTCGGGTGAAATTTACTGCAGAAGCAAATTCCAGAGAGAACTTACGATTATAAAAAAAGTATGTTATTGGTCTTTCTAAAACACGTATATTATTGGTATATACTATTGTCCTTCCCATATCGTGCATAGCAGCCTGTTTACGCCACGTCTCGGTCCAAGGTCAGTGGGTCTAGTGCTACGCTTCGCGGCATTACAGAGAGCTTCAGCAGGGTTTCAACCCGTACACTTTAGGGGTCAATGAGTCGTTCCAAACTCAGGTTAGTTTTCCTCAGATCATGTCGAGAAGGTTGCGGTCCGGTGGGGCGGAGCATTGTCGTTCTGGATCATAGCATCGGAGGCCATGAAAGATTGTAGGTGATCAGCCAGCACATGCTGGTCTCGAGCAACGGCTACGGACCTCTCCAGACACACTAAGGGAACTAATATGTCCAATGAGAAGGCTCCTTAAACCATCACACAGCCACTTCTGCCTTGAATAGTCCCAATCTAAATCGACAGGGTCATGACCTCATGCTGTCGAATCCACGCTTACACCCTCCCGTCAGTTCGGAGCAGCTGAAAATGGTATCCATCTGACCACACGACGCGGTGTCATTCTGCAGGAAGTCCAGTTTAGGTATTACATGCTCCATGTGAAGCGTAATGTCCGGTTACGAGCAGTCAACAGTGACACAGGAGTAATATTTCGGTTACCGCAGGCGAGGGTATGCCATAAACGCCGTTCTGTTGTCCTGTCCCGCTGTCTGATCCTCCAATCTTCTCCACCGTTGCCAAGCGATTGATTTGTAGGAGCCTGGGCAGTCCAAGTTTACCACTGTCATCAAAAACATGTGGTAGGTCACTGCTTGTTCTCTGTGCGCGGATACCTCTATCGGTGGTGTACTACCGATACACCCTTTATACGGTTACCCTCGGGAACCCTAGTGTTCTTATCACTTCGGCGATAGAATGAGCCATCTGTCTTACGCCTACAATACGCCTACGATGAAAGGAGCTCAGATCACCAGGTTCATACATGGTGGTTGATTGTAATATGGTGGTCGATATGGGAAAAGCTCAGATCACCAGATTCATACATGGTGGTCTATCTTAAAGGACGGATGCCTGCCTATTTATATCCTGCATTTGGTTTAGATCTGTTCCGCCCTGCGCAGATAATGCACATTCCAACCGCCCATCACCCCATGTTTCTCATGTTTTGTCTACTGTGTGTATATAACTCTGTTACTGCAGATAAATCAGTGATGGGGGCTCCCGCTGACTCAGGCGTCAGCCCATTCGCCCTAGATTGGTCCGAGTTCTAATCGTACTGAGGCAGCACTGGATCTCTCCTTTCACTGGACCTAGTGACACTAAATTAGGGACAGGCAACAGCTTACTGCCCATCGAGATATTAACGATGGTCGTTATATCTCCGCCCCCCCCCAAAAAAAAAAAGAAAAGAAAAGAAAAGTCAACGACGCCACTCCGAGTAAATCGATTTTTAGTGACAAAATTAAGTATCAGATGTACATTTCATGACGAACTTTAAAGTCTCTCTTTGATTGAAAATGTCAGCTAAATCCTCCAACAGCAATAAAAGACAGAAATTTCCTTTGATACACAATCTGCTGATCCGTTAGGAAATGACTATGCCCTGTCTTCAAATATTTAGATAACGAATTTTAATAAATGATTTCTGCCAAGTTCATTGTTTTTTGAAATATATTTTGCGAGGCACTTGTACATCTCCTATTTCTTAATTCGCGGATTATACCATTCACAGACGCAACACGTTGATTCAGAGTGATAATATGTGAGCAATTCATTTTTGAAAAGGAGATGTTATAAAAAGCTTTCACCATTTTCTTGCCCATAGTAATTCAGCTGTTCAACGTTCTGAAGGCAATTTGGGTACGAATCTCTTTTGAACCACAGCCTGTTACCAGGGCGCATTTTCACAATGTCAAAACAGTTGGAAAACTTGAAAAAAACACCCTTTGAAATTTCTTTAGCAGTATAACAACTGTCAATGAAATGCACTTTGCCTTATCAGTTTATTTATCGTGTGCAATGCATAAATTTATCAGATGTTTGTGCTTTTTGGTAATTTTCTAATTCTGATTTTTTACCTCTTATCTTTTACAGGAAAGAAATATGCCGTTAGATCCCCAATACCGGTTTGCATTTATACAAATATTCCTTCGTGAATTAGAGAGTCTTTTACGAGAGGTAAGGCTCATTCATAGTAGTTATCTTTTTAGTTATGAGAGTTAAAATTATTTTACGCAAATCTATGTTAATAAGAATTGATTAAAGTGAATAGAAATAATTCTGATTTCATGTTCAGATATGTTGCTACATTGAGAGCAAAACCGTCTGGTGTTTACATGAATATTACACCTTCTTCTGATAGCACTTTCTTCATGATTCTTGTTGTGCTTTCGTAGGCAACTGGAAAAGAAACAGGTTATGACTATTGCCACAAAATTGTTTTTGTGTTAATTAGGTATCAAGATAAATTGGTTAACCATAGCGAAGCAGGAAAATCTCTTATTTTAAGAAACAGGCAATAATTTGTGTCATAAAACAGTTTCTGTTGACAGCAACAGCAATATACGTCTTGAGGTTCGTAGAAATTTTGGATCAGGGCCATTATGCCTGTGTTACTCGATATCCTGGCCAAGCCGTATAAGATATCAATAGCCCTTACTATTTTTTGGGTGGAGGCATAATATATTGGGGGGGGGGACTTAATAATTTATTTTAAAAATTATAGAGTAAAATTTTGTTTTCAAATGCTGACAGTTGTGAAAATGTTTTTTAAAAAAACATAATACATAATACAGGAGAAGATGCCAGAACAGAGTGGAGTTCCTTAACACTCTGTTTTTCTTGAAGTGTATGTTGTTTTATTACGTGAGAACTCTGTCTATCTGTCTCTCTCCTGGCGTTTTCTTTAATAAGTGATCTGCCACGTAAAGTGTCTTTTCTTTACTCTAAAAATGTGTACAATGTTTTCATCATAATCGTTTTGGATGTTATCTTACGTAATTCAGGAAATGATTTTTCTTTGTTTAACATTCAACCTCATACTTTTTCAGTCACCATGTTCCTATTTCCACTTTTTTTCTGTCTTTTTTCTTTTACTTCAGTTTGTTTCACTTGCGTTTCCACATTCCTTCTCTCCATCTCTCTCTTGTTTTCTCCTTTCCCGGCAGACCCCAGGGTACCCACGTGTCTGTTGATTTCTAAGCAGAACGTGTTCTTGACTCTCTCTGTCTCTCTCTAAAAGGTGACATTGAGGATCTTCTTTACCCCTTAAAAGGTGACATTGAGGATCTTCTTTACCCCTTTTTGTCTGTATGCTTTTACCTTCCACACTGTAGGGCCTTGTCCCTACTTTCCGAAATAAAATGCTTTATTTTGTTTCCGTTTCTAAAATGCTATCAATATTAATATTTGGCCTTCTGTGTCCTGACTCTGTAAACTTTAAACTTACTTAATTCTAATGGGTCTTCCTTCATTTAGTTTTCCCCTTCCTATTCAATTATTTGTAGAAAACATTTAACATTTCTTGTCCAAGTTACAATGGAGGTTTTAAGTCCAGATTTTGTGACGGGGATTTGCTAGGAGCAAAATTATTAGTTTGCTATTCCACTTTACATGAAGCAGGGAAATCTAACGTCAGAGCTGAAACCCGTATGCGTTCTTGACGATAAAGACATGATTGCTTTGCTATTGGCATCGTCCTAGAAATGTTTCTTTTACGTGCCCGTCAGGGAAACCAAAAAAGTTTTCCTTATTTTGGGACTTTTATTCCTGTGGTGATAAAACTTTGGATACGACGAATCTGAGTACAATATAATACCCCATTACCTTATTTTTCGCACAACTCTTTGCTTTGTGTCGATTATTTTACTACGGTTTGTAAATTATAAATATGAAGCATTGGGCAAAGTTTTGTTTTAGTTTTCATCTGAAAATGCAAATACCGTACAGAAATCCAAGTATACAGATTTCATGGACGAAAACTGTAAGATCAGATTTTATTGATTTTATTTTGGGGCCAGATTTGTAGTTAGTGTTACAACTGAATTCTCATTAAACTCTGCCATACTCAGATTCCAAACATGATAAAGACAGACACAAATATCACAAGATCAAAATAAAAATAAAACAAGAGGTGGCCTTTATTTACTTTTCTCCACGGAACTAGGGAAACCCGATACCAAAACTTAAGATTTTTTTAAAGATTTTTTTGAAAACCAGATCCGGCAACACAGGTCGTGAAAAACGAGTACACCACATTTCGGGAAACTGCAACAAATGTTATTTCTATTAGTGGGTTGACTACGTTGAAGTGTCTAAAGTGTCAGGATTGTGTCATTTGAGCTGATCGAAGCTGAAGTAACGTGGAAAAATTCAGTCAATTATGTAAGTGAGATATTTATATTAGCCATTTGAGTTTGAGATCTCATTGAAAAAGAAAACCGGTTCATCGGATCAGCTTTTTGTTGGTGCTGTTAAAGACAGATTACAGGCGAAATGACAAAAAAAAAGAGCTAAAGGCAAACACCGTACAAGAAGCGTGCTAAAAATTAAAAACGAACATCCCCGTTACTGCTAATTTCGATTTTTCACGTTTTGAATCAGTGGGTAACTAGGGTGTATTGCGGTTTTAGGACTGAGGGAATTTATTTAGGAAATAGAATGAGTGGTAAAAACCATCGCTAATACAATAGTAAATTATCAGTGAATATTATTACATTGATAAAGAAGCCCGACGATGAAAAATAGATGCAAATCAAAGAAAAAGGGAAGGATGTGATTTGCTTCTCATTTTCGCATTTTCACTAATTCGCTCCTCATTCTTCAGAAAGGGGAAGCAGACGCATTCAAAAGAATTATACAACTGTTATAACGCTTTGAAAGCTTATCTATTAGATTAACCACTGCGACTTCAAAGATTTGCTTCCACTTTACTCCAAAGTATCCCTTAATATATGATTTTATTTACCTGTCCTCATTTTCCTTTTTTCTTGCTTATTTTTAGTACTTTCTATTTTTCTTTTTTCTTATTTTAGAATCCACTTTTGCATTATAAATATCTTAAACGTTTATTATTCATGTAAAGTATAATTTTAACATGAATTAATATTCCTCAGAAGCCTTGCTAATTGCTTTGTGCCTTGAAAAACAACATCCAGGAAGTTTCCTGATGTCCAGTTCTGGGACTTATATCTGATGTCCAGTTCTCGACGAATTTCCAAGATTGCAAAAAACGAATTAAATAATTTCTCTTAAACAAATTTATTTTTAATATATTTTTCGATAACAAACATACTATACCGTTCAAATTAATTGGGACAAGCTATTTATTCTCAGAATTGTAATGTGATCGCCAGTTGACGTCGGAAACGCACATAAACCGGTTTTATCAGCTGTGAGGTGGTCTGACTGTTAGAACTTGATAGTAAGAATATGGTTTGACTGGTTTTAAACAGGAAATAGGCACTTCAATTTCAGTTGTGAGCTTTTGTGTGTGACAGGTGGATGTTAGTTTTTGCTCTCTGTGAGTACGTGTTGCTTTCGTGTTTTGAAAAATGGATATTTCCCCAAGGAAGCGTGCAAAAATAATTGCTCTGAAGGATCACACTTCTATGACAGTGAGAGGTACTACTTCTGCAGTTGGTGTAGGCAAATCAAGTGCATCAAGACTGCTTACGCAATACAATACATCTCGATCATCGTCTCCAAAAAGGAGAGATAAATGTGGAAGAAAACGAAAAACAACTTCACGAACCGATAAATATCTAATCAGAAACAGTAAAACGAATCCAAAAAAAAAAAAAATCAAGCACCGACCTTCAAAGAGATTTATTGGCTAGTGGTTGTTATGTTAGTGATTCACTTGTACGCTGTAGGTTTCTGGAATTTGGCCGAAAGGCAAAAAGACCAACGAAAGAACAACATTTGAATGCGAAAATAAAGATAAAACGTTTAGCATGGGCCAAAAAATATAAATCATGGACTGCTGACGACTGGTAAAAGGTAATTTTCAGTGATTAAACTCATTTTTTTGAGCAGGGTTACCAAGCAAATGTCGTTAGACGAAGCAACTGTGAACCCTTAAGACCTGAGCATGTCAAACAAACTGTAAAACACCCTCTGAAACAGATGTTTTGGAGAGGTTTTCACATTAAATGGCACTGGAAGCTAAGTTCCTGTTCAAGGTATGATAAATTCAGCCAAGTACGTAGAAATATTACAACGTAGGATTGTTCCATTCTTACAAACTTTTGACGTGACATTTCAACATGACTTGGCCCCATGTCACAATTCGAAATTGGTCAAGCTGGAAAATCAAATTCATTTGCTTGATTGGCCTGGAAATTCACCAGACTTAAATCCCATAGAAAACTTGTGGAATATTTTGAAGAGACGTTTAGGTAAAATGGACTGTACAACCAAAGAACGCATGATAACGAATGTTTTAAAAGCGTGGTTCCACGATTATGAAGTCAAAAATATGTGCATTCAATTAGCGAAGTCAATGACAAAACGAATTCAAGAGGTCATTTCTGCTAAAGAAGGACGTACTTCATACTAATACAGATATTTATCAATGTACGTCAATGCATAGAATGATATAAAGGCATAGTTTTGGAAAAAAGAGTGATTTTTTACTTTGTCCCAATTAATTTGCACAGTATAATATTTTATAACTGCGTAGCAGGTTATAAAATATATTGTTATTATGTTATCACATAGAAACGGTGTCCAACGAAACAAATCAAACACAAAAGGTAATTTTGTCGAACACAAACATTTCATAGATTTATACTTATTTGAGTCAGTCAGCATAGTTAATGGGACTATTTTCAGTGCTGAATAGTTCCCTTATGACCTTCTGACGTTTGTAAGCTTTTGAATCGAACTGTAGGAAGCAGTACGTTAATCTTTCAATGATACCGATGTCGAAATGTCATTTCCCTCATAACAGCAATGTTTACGAAGAAACGAAAATGACTTACTTAATATCTTGTTTGAGATGTTAATGTTTTGTGCATGTGCATTTTTTCCATGTGCATTATTTGGGCGAGGTTTTAAAGGTTTTATTATGTAAAAAGAAAATAAACATTTGCGCGGTAGATAGCACGAAACGTTATTCAATACGAAAATAAAATAAAGGGAGTTATTCTTGGATAAATGCATTACGGAGAATCTGCTCTGAAAACATTAAATAGTGTTGGCGCTTTCAGGTGCATTTCATATCAATTGTTTATTTGGTTTAAGCAATCGCATTATTTCCGTTTCTGTATAGCAAGGAATGCTTCTTTACAGGAAATGAACAAATCCTGCTGGAAATACAGTACTTTGTCTGAAAAACGTTTTCAACCGCATCTGAAGAAACAAAATAATGCTGATAAAATACAGTATTTGATTATTCTACGAATTTCTTTGATTTCCTTAATCGATCTTCAGTTATTGTTTGTTATTGTTTTATTTAATAACGCATTGCTGAGCTAATGTGTCGTTCCCTCTTTTTTCTGTAGAATCTAAGGCGCATGAATGAAGAGGAGTTTCGAAAATTTCTTGATCAGATAACAAATAGATTCCAATGGAGAAGGGTAAGACTCAAGAAAGAATTGATATGTTAGGATGTCACGATTCCATATGTTTCGATATTGTGATTTAATATTTTGCTTTGACATCTTGATTTTATGTTTTTTGATGTCTTGATTTGATAAGTTTCGATGTCTTGATTTGATAGGTTGTTTTGATGTCTGTGATTTTACATGTTCTCTTGGTGAAAGTTAGTATGTTTTGTTTGACAAATATACAGTATAGTACCCTAGCAAAGGTGGACATAACACAAACGTTCTATTGTTTAAAGCATTTAGATATCCGGTATTTTCTTTCTAGTTCCTGTAACTGACGTAGGATTTTGTTTGTAAGATTATAAAATGTGCACAAAATCAACACAATTCTTAAACGCGCCTCTTGCTAAACCGAGAAATTACTCGTGTTTTTTTTTTCATGAACCCCATTTTTCTCAAATTAAACAAAAATTTTATATTCTCGCAAATAAACGCATAGCGCGCTTTAGATTTTCCTGCTCACGTTTCCAGTTTTTTACAAATGTGAGAGAAATGGATATTCCAAACTTCCCAACATATATATGTCATCCATTCTGTCATAATATGTAATAATAAAATTTCAATGTCCTTCTGTCCCTCAACCGCCTACAGAAAAAAACTGCTAAAATTAGAGACTTGTAATTTAGCAAAAAATGCAGGGGGAATTCAGGTGTGTGCACCTAGAAGCCGTATTTTTGTTATTCAAAAATTTCAGATTTTCGAATAATTTGCACTGTTTAAAAGGTTTTAAGTATTGCTATAATTTGATCTTGTTGTATAATGTGCAATAGCCCATTTCACTGTTACGGAATATATTTAAATTACTCTCTTGCACAAAAACATTTCACTACACTTTACATACCTGCAGCAATATTTTCTTAAACTATTGTGCAAAAACCACGAAAAACTAACACCGCTCTCGATAGAAATGTCTTCAAAAATGTAGTTTTTGTTGAAATAACAACTTAGTGAGCTATTCTTTCACACACTTACGGATGGCTTTATCCAGGGAGATTAACCCTACACAGTTATGTGGGAAAACACCTCCACGAGAATAGTCGCGACGACAATAATAGGTGTATCCAAAAACTTTGGGTTACAGTTCTATGTGTTACGTGTACCCTCTCACCGCCGTTACTGGCGCATTATCTTACGTTAAAGACCATGGTTCAATGTGTGTTAGCACTAGCTATAAGTAACTCCATGCTTTTCTACGGGAAGATTTTAACTAGATTTCTTTTATCATCGTTTTGAATTTGTCATAATGCGTGTTATTTTCAACTTGAAATATGAGTTTACTGTTTACTCTGTCAGATTTCCGATGTGTATAACCTTCCACTACAGCGTCCGACAATTTTATTACCTGTCCACTTGTCAAGATGCGTTTTTTTCTTGATAATTCCTCAATTAAAAACAGTTCTGCGATTCCTTTAGAGATGGAAATACTGTATATTTTTATGAAATGTAAGTTAAAAATAGAAAGATAACGTTATAAGAAAGTGAAATTTCTGGCATTTCGTTTCTTCAAAGGTTAAGATTACTGCTCCATTCGCAAAGTCCTCCACCACATTGTGAGTAGTTATATATTTTATCTTAACGTAAAATCTGTGGACCAACACACTTCAAAGGAACAGAAATGAGTACAAAGGAGCTCACGTAAAATGTCATTGAAGCTATTATCGTGAATGGAATGCTGCAGGAGCAAATATTTTTACTCCACGTTGTTTAATCACCCTATTAACCTCCCGTTTCAGTTTTAAATGCCTACACTTTCTGTTCTTCTCATTTCCACCATGAGCACCTGCAAGTGCAAGGTCAGTTGCTAAAAGATGCTGTACTGAAAATCTAAAACCAATGTTTCTTCAGTGTCCCGCTATTTGTTAGTAGTTCCACATTTTGGAAAAATTAAAGCCTCTTCATCTGGGCTCCAAGTAAAAGATCACTCAATGTCGTTGACCCAGGGACTCTATTGGTAAAACTTACTTGTTCTTTGAAATAACTGTTCATTTAACTTTTCTCAACAGAATAGAAAACTTCAGATGTTTCAAATATTGTTACAGTTACTTTTTCTCTTTTCTTTTTACTTAAGCATATTACTAAGCCCTCCGTAGTGCAACCCATCGTGCCCATTACACAGTTACATTATCAACATTTTTTCCGCTCTTCTGACCCCGCTCACCATCAAAGCATCAGATGGGTAAATACAATCCTGGGGGGGGGGGGGCACGGGCTCCGTTAGACATCCTTCAGGTCGGTCTGTGTTTTCCGCTGATCACACTTAGGAGGTAACTTTGCTTAGAGGTATTTGCTAAAGTTAATTTTACGGCTGCACTGTTCTATACCAAACAAAACTGACCGTTGTTTGAAGGTTATCTTTGCATTCCGATATATACACGGTCGAGTCACGTTATTGTGATCACCAGCTAGTATCCAGAGTAACAGCCGTGCACAGTGCGGATAATAGTTCGACTGGTTGGAAGTGACTTAATAAGGTGCAGGACGGTGTACACAGGTATGTGCAGCCATGCTGATTGCGCTGAATCTGACAGCTGCTGAAGGGTGCGTGATGGAGGATCCATAGAGCGAACAACACGATCGAAGTGATCCTACAAATGCTCAATTGGGTTTAGGTCTGGCGAATTAGGGGCCCAGAGAAGTACTTTGAAGTCTTCACCGTGCTCGTCCAACCACTCTCGGACATTTCTAGGTGATTGAGAAGTCGCATTGTCGTAGTAGAAGATTCCATCGGCTCCAGGGAAGACAATCAGCATGCATGGGTGCACTTGGTATGCAATGATGGATTCACAGCGAATTCGTTCTATAGTGCCCTGTACAGGTATGAGTGGACTTAGGGAATGCCCCGATAACATTCCCCAGACCATAACGTTGCCCCCGCCAGCTTGTGGTCTGCCAGCAATGGCTGAAGAGTGCTTGTTCTCCATTGTTTCTCTCGTTATATGCCAACGTCCATCCGTTCGATGAGGTAGAAAATGTGACTCATCGGACAAGACAATCCTTCGCCAATCAGCGAACGTGCAATTCCGATACTACCTTGCAAATGTAAGCCTTTTATACAGATGCACCTTCGTTAGTATAGGTGCAGTAATCATCCATCTGCATCGGAGCCTCGAGATTCGCTGAACTATCGTTTTAGACACATTTTCGGTAGCCCCGTGGTTCATTCAGCCAGTGAGGTGCTCTATTGTAGCGTGTCGATCGGCCCTCACGCACCTTCGAAGCCGATGTTCACTTCTCACATCAATGTCACGTGGTGCTCCGCAGTTTTCACGTCACTTATTCGCAGTGGTTCAGTTTTTCCAATCACGATACACTTTAACCACAGCAGCAAGCGAACAGTTCACAAATTGCGCTGTTTCAGAAATACTGCCACCTTTGGCCCGAAAACTGATAAACATCCCTTTTTGCAAATCTGATAAATCGCTCCTTTTATCCTTGACAGCAGCGAGTGATATGTTTTCAGATTGCCTACAGCACACCTTATATACCCCCCAAGCCAGCTGACGACACGGGCCTTCTTTCATTGGCTAATGGCTGTTGATATCAAAAGTAGGTGGTTATATACCCTCCAAGCCCTTATATACCCCCCAAGCCAGCTGACGACACGGGCCATCTTTCATTGGCTAATGGCTGTTGATATCAAAAGTAGGTGGTGGTCACCATAATGTGACGCGACTGTGTATATATATATTAGACTTCAAGTTTACGCAGTATAAACATATTAATATACTGCATATGTGTGCATTCTTTCATATTTTATATGGCATTATAGTATAATGTATTTTAACTTTTAGGAGAACATTTTATTTACTATATAAATTTTCTATCCCTTTTTCCACCATTAGGATCCAGAACAGGATGGCAACGAAGACGGTGTTACTTGTATAATTTGCCAGGAAGTAATCCAAGATGGGGAGGAAGTGAGGTAAAAATCACATTTCAGTCTGTTTTCCAAAAGAAAACAATATATACACACTGTGTAAAATAATTAATATGACAACTCTTAAAGTGACAGTAGGGATTTTTTGTAGCGTTTCATGGGAAATTCTTTCCAATTTTTCCTACAAAAGAGGATATCGTTTCGAAATCGTCTTGCACTAAATACTGAATGCAGCAATTTTTGGATTTCACACTGCTACTTATCCAATATTTTATTCACATATCAGATCCTTTTGGAATTCAATTTCATCCACAAATGTTTCGGAACCCAAACACAGGTGGTCGCCCTGTTGGCCGAGTTTTAGGAAGTACTGGCTTTTCATTCGCTCCAGATGGGTCTGGACATAAATCCCTGTCCCTTCGCGCTTTATGGTTCTTTTTACAGCACTGGTTCTTTTCCTTTCTTAGAACCAGTGACCTTAAATTCAGGACGGGTGACTGCTTATTGCCAATTAAGATGCTCACCGTGTTCGTGAAGCCAACGAAAAAGAAAACGAACACCGCAGATGTGTTGTTTCTTGTTTTGAAAACTGGTTACGCACAATGTAAGGTTTTTTCAGTGATACGGTGAATATATAATCAAGGTATATGCTCATTATGAAAAATGCTTGGCATTAGGGATAGATTAGTAACTCTTCTGGACGAAGTTCTTGTTTGATGTATGAGATGAGCTTTCTTAATATTTCTCGTGGAATTTTCCGAGAAAGGTTTAATTAGAAATTCATGCGGGATAAATTGTTTCTCTAAATGGCAATTTGGAGTCTTAAAGTGTGTCATACATTCCTTTGGCATTAAAAATTCAGCTTTTAATTGAGTTTTGCAATGAGCCGCTGATCTCCATTACTGTTTTGTCGTCGGTTTCATTTTTTAAATGAAGATTTGGAGCATGACTTGATTTAAGGAATATCAGTACTAACGTTGTTATTATGTTATCCGTACAAATATTTGATCTCAAAATTTATTGAGAGAGAGAAACCTGATATGTGTGTGTGCGTGTGTGTTGAGTGAGAGATCCAAAGCATTCTAAAAAAATTCTTATGTGAGATTTGTTGATGAACATGTTTAAAATTCTTATTTTCAAAAAATGTCTTACGTGAAATTTGTTGGTTGACAATGTTTTGACGGAGTACTCATGAATGAATTAAATTCGCGCCGTCGAATTTGGAAACCTGTAATATCGTTGTCACACATATCAAACAGCACATGGAGTCTTCTTGCATATTCTTAGAGGAAAACTTCGTCCTTTCTGACCCGCATGCGATTATTTTCATTTTTCTCATGGCATAATAAGAATGCCTTCAGCTCAATGTTTTCTCTTGTTTCCTGATTTTGAAATCATGGCGTACCAGCATTCTTATGCTCTTCCGTTATTTCCATTTTCCTTGATTTATGTTGCTGTTATTAAATCCAGAGTAGAAATAGTAATTTCCTAAAATCGATCAAGTCAAATATAATTACCGTATATAATGTATGTAGATGCACCTCAACACTAAACTCGAACGTGGCAAGCTCATAAGACAAACAAAATGTATTGACATAACCAACCTTAAAAAACACCATAATACCTTCAAGTTGGAACTGAAGAACAGATTCTCTGCTTTAGAAGGCCTAACATCGGAAGAAGTGGATATTTCTGAAGTTAACAGAAAAGAAAACAAAGCTCTTATGGAAACAGCAACAAAATTAGCTGGGTCTTAGAACAAGTTGCCTGTGAACAAATTACCAGGAAAACCCAAAATGTTGACGCAAAAAGAAGAGAGATTAGGACAACTAAAGAAGATGTGACTTCCAAAGTGGAATATATAGAGCTATGCAAGACAGTACGAAAAAGTATCACTGACGACGTAAGAAAATTCAACTGTGAACTAGTGAGGAAAGCAATTGAAAACAACCAAAGCCTAAAGATAGCAAAGGGACATCTCAGTAAGGGAAGAAAACAGATTATGGCACTGAGAAAAGAAGATGATTCTGTAACAAGAAATAGAGGCGAAATTTTGACAAGAGTGAAAGATTTCTACTCCAAATTATATAAATGGGGTGATACATGTACTCCAGATATCATGAAAGGTACCAGTACCGGAGCTCTTCCAGTCCTCCCAGCAGAGGTTTCACATGAAATCAAGAACATGAAGCGGGGAAAAGCTCCAGGAGAAGATGGAATTACTGTAGACATCATACAAGAAGCAAGTGAAGAAATCGAAACATTACTCACCAAAACTTTTACTCGATGCTTTAATGAAGGGAAGATTAGTGAGGATTGGAACAACGCTACAATGATTCTGCTACATAAAAAAGGTGACATTGAGGATTTCAGGAACTACAGATCTATCAGTCTCCTATCAGTGGTTTATAAAATTTTCACTAAAGTTATTTCACATCGTTTAAAGGTAACAATGGACATGGCTCAACCGAGAGAACAAGCTGGATTCAGGAGTGGCTACATCACAATAGATCATATCCACGTACTGAGAGAACTAATTGAAAGAGCGAGAGAATATGAACTTCCATTTTGCAAGGCTTTTATCGATTATGAAAAAGCCTTTGATTCGGTGAAACCATCAGCAGTTACAATGGCTCTGAAATCCTGCGGTATTGAAGATGCATACATTAATATTATTAATAACATCTATGAAACTGCAAGTGCAAAGATTCGGCTGTTTGAAAATACAACACACATAAAAATTGGAAAGGGAGTGAGACATGGTGACACCATATCTCCGAAGCTCTTTAATGCCACATTGGAAAATGTCTTTCAACCACTGAAATCTAAAAACAAATGAATAAAGATTAATGGATATTATCTAAACCACCTTCGTTTTGCTGATGATGTAGTAAGTTTTGCAACTACCCCATCAGATCTGCAAAATATGATCCAGGAACTTGCTGGCAACAGTAAAGAAGTGGGATTAAAAATGAACTTTCAGATGACAAATGTGATGTACAATGCTTTTACAAGAAATGAAGATTTATCGATGGATGGGGAAAAGCTGGAGATAACCAATACCTACATTTATCTTGGACAGCATATATTAAGTGAAGGTCACATTGATGAAGAAATTAATCGGCGTACAAAACTTGCCTGGAGAGCTTTTGGAAGAAACAGCATATTTTTCAAGAGCAATATGCCATTATGTCTTTAAAGAAAAGTGTTTGATCAATGCATCCTTGCAGTGCTTACGTATGGTGAAGAGACGTGGACCTTAACTAAATGAGACATACAAAGGCTGCAGACAACTCAAAAAGCATGGAGAGGTGCATGCTTGGTGTAACCAGGAGAGATAAGAAGAACTCGTGGATCAGAAAAATGACAAGAGTGGAAGACATCATGATCAGAATTGAATCCCTGAAATGGCAATGGGCTGGACATACTGCCAGAAGAACAGACCATCGATGGACAGCCGAAATTGTAGATGGGATTCCAAGGGACAGGAAACGACCCAGAAGACGACCACATATGAGATGGGTGGATGAAATTGGAATGTATGCGGGAGTGACATGGAGGAGACTGGCACAAGACAGACCGTTGTGGAGGAAACTTGGGGAGACCTCCGGTCAGCAGTGGATTGAAAATGGTTGACAATGATGAATGATGATGATAATGTATTGACATTGCTACAAAAATGCAGGAAAATAGATCCTTTAACTGAAAATGATGGCGTATATACCACAAACAGCCTCATGAAAACACACACACACAAAGTTAATTTTTGCTTGATTATTAATTTTCCTCTTAGCTAATAATTGACAGCAGTATCCCGTAAACAGTAAAGACACGGGTGATGAGCCATAATTTTAACTGTGCGCGGAAGAGATTCAGCCATGCAAATGACAAATATACACATCCATCCTTCTATTAAATCATTTATTAAATCACCAGTCAAAGAACTTTGAAATACTTCACTTTCGTTTTATATGTATAAGAAACAAGGGATTTTTTTTCCAGATCCTGGAATTTCGAGTACAGTGATCTATTAGCTACTCTGGTACATTTTATATTAACACAATGTCTTTGTTCAAGCTCTGAATCAAACAAAAATATGAAATACTACTTCTACTATATCCTATGCAAGAGACTAACATTTGTATCGAAGTCCATCGCCGAATGTTTATCTTACGTCTGGAGAATGTTCGAGCTAGTTCTGTTGCGAAGACATTTAAGAAAATAAACAGATCTCTTCTTTTTATTCACGAATTTTCTGATAACAATTTTTATAATGGTCGAGCTTATTAACTTTGTTCAACGTGCAAACAATCTTTTTATAAAATCTCAAAGTATTTATCCCATCCTTGTAACTGTTTCTACAATTAAAACTTTTATTCGTTCCATGCAAGATGTCTACGGCGTTTCACTTTGGAGTCAACATGTGCCAGTGTGAAATCTGATAGTCTCAGTAGCTCAACATAAAGTGCCAGCCTTTAAAGAATACCTTTATATACACTGGTTTCCATAAATTAAGGAATAACTTGAAAAATTGTTTTAACTCAAAAAATATATAATAAATTTGAATGAAATTTGGTGAATATCTTCATTGTTCCATGTGTCACGGAAAATCGCAAGACCATTTTACACAAAGCATTTACATTTTGTATTTTCCATAAGAATAAGGAAAACGTAAATCAGTTTTCCAAAACTTCAATTAAAACGAGTCTTAATATGGAGCATGGTCACTCCGAACAGCAATACAGACCCTTCAACTGTGTTTCATGCTGTTAATAATCTAAGAGATCCGTAGACAACTTTGCTCATTGTTGTAGCAAAGCAGTTTGAAGCCCCTGCAAGGTACGGAGGGTGGGGAGGGCAGCAACATGCCTACCTAGAGCATCCCACACATGATTGATTGTGTTTAGGTTAGTAGAGCGTACTGGCAACTCCATATGGACAATAGTCTCCTCTTCAACGTATTGCCGAACAAGCCGAGCTGTGTGTGTGTGTGCGAGCATTATCGGCTTCCAGTAAGAATGTAGCGTAATTGCACCTATGCGGCCGAAATAAAGGGTTTATTTGCCTAACTTTGGCCTGCATCAAGTCTGCCTATAACTCTGTAACGTAATTCCATTGGTAAATAGTATCTCGAAGTAATTGCGATACAAGCTATCACGAAATTCTTTCTTTAATCTCTGCACGTGAATTGGCGACTCACTGAGAAACAACCACTTTTATGCTGTTAATTTTCATGAAGTTTTACCAACCGTACTCATTTGCATGCCATTCACTGATGCTGTAATAATTCGCCTGTAACATATGCAAATTACGTGTATATTTGACGAAACTTTTACAGCCAGCTTATCACGATTTTTCATTTTCTTCCGTAATTTATGGAAACCAGTGTATGATTTGAATCGGTTAAGTTTTAATTTGTCTCTTTTTCTAACTGTTGTTAAACCGTACTTGTTTCTGACGTTTGCAATGTAAATGCATGAAATTTGATGTATCACAAACGATATTTGTATTTCACATACTGTTTTTGAGGAACTTTTTAAATACCATTTAGATCTATTAGCTACATCTTCGAGTTTTTTTAGACCTGTGCTGATTGTTGATGTTCCTTTTCTTGAAAGTGATTCTGAAAAGTACATTCATTGATAAATTATCATGTTGGAGTGTTCAGCAGTTAAGAAAAGTATTCAACATGTTGATGTTTGATGATTATTGATTTTCATCTGAAGCGTCGTTTTCTGTATATGGTGGTTGATTGCATAATGAAGCAATGGTCTGTTGCTGGCAGTACCACATTCGCTTATCCATATAAATATGATTTCCAATATGCTCTAACTGATTGAGCAACTGATTCCTTTTAACAAAGCCATTTGTGTTTTTTCTGAGATGCAAAGATGAATCGGATGTGTTGCCATTAGTAGTATTGATTTCAGAAGTTTATCTGAATGTAAAAATTTTAGGAACTTTTTTTATCAGTGATTAGGCGCAGAATTCCCTTACTTGATTTTTACATGCTTCAGGAGGTTTTTGGTCTATCTTCGTTTGAAAGAGGTTAAAATGAACGACAACGCTTTCATTGTTTTCATTCCATTAACGAATAACAATTATTCTCGTTATAAGTTTTCATGGTTTCCATATCCATTTAACCTTTGTACTTGTGTGCATGCTTTAATCGCTTATGTTTAGTGTATGCGAATGAAATCGAAGCATTTCCTTTTAGAATCCATCCATCTGATGACCATTTGTCCGTGAAGGGTCCGGATTCGAAACCCGTGAGGCATGGATGTTGTGTTTGTCTTATGGTACTGGCTCTCTTTCCCTGTCGTGGAACCAGTGGCCCTAAATTAGGGACGGGCGACTGTTAATAGCCCACTTAGTTGCTCACTCTGGTCGTTAAACATTTAATGAAAAAATAAATGTTGATAAATAAATAAAAATCCATCACCTGATTTTATTTTTTGAAATGTAAGGAAGGTTTTCTTTCTGTTTAGTAAACTCTATTTTCTCTCTGTATTTCAGGCAACTGCAGTGTCTTCACACATTTCACATTTTCTGCTTAGAAACATGGTTTAAAGAAAATTTCCAGTGTCCATTATGCAGATCAAGCATCTTCAGGTAACCGATTGTCTAATGAGAGTAACTCATAAAAGGTTATTTTCCACATTCATATGTACAAACATTTTCAATGTATTGTTAAGGTACCGTTGGAAAGCCCTTGAAGGAAACTATTATGCGATATGAAGATACATGCTAATTAAGTTAATTAACATGCCAATTAGCTACCTATCTCTTAATTTTTCCGCATAAAAGGTATGTTATTTTACGCGCATTCTATTCAGCGCGTAATAAAACCTTTAAATTCCAAATTTTACACGAATCGACCGATAAATATGTGTACAGTGAGATACGGTAAAAAGATGCCGCTAATGTTAAACTGTAAAAGTTGTTTTTGATTTGTATCATTTAATCGAGAAGCGATACAGTGATTCGGTGTTGCAACATTAAAATACAAAGAGGCCCGGACAAGATCAAAACTGGTATATTAAGGGAATTATAAATTATGAAATATGATCATGAAAAAAAAAGAATTAGGACCATATCTGGTTAGTAGTCCATTGAATGCGAAATCATTAAACAATCAAATCCAAATTTTCAGCGTTGTAGAATAAAACCTTGCTGAGATATAAGCGAAAACTCAAGCATATATCGTTAAGGGGCCGTGCATAAACAACATATTTTCCTCTACTTACTGTAAAACGGTTTACCCCGCAACACTGAGAAACGCTTAGGAGAAAGTGTTTCTACGTAAAGTTGGTTTAAGGAAGCAGTAATGATGCCATACCATTAAATTCAGAATTGCAACTTTTAATGATGAACATCATAAGTTAATAGTTTTGCCCCAAAATAACTTAACTTACGACATAGTTCGTGCAATTGCATTTTTAATTTTTAGCACGTTTTTGTAAAAAAAGATCGTGCTTATGTTATCGGTTTGTCCGTCCGCCTTACCCACGATATCTCTGCAACTATTGTCCGATTTGAAAAATTCTTTTGCATTGGGAAGCTTGAAATATGCGAATGATGATTTTTCATTTCGGTTTTTTTACGATGTATAATTTCGCCGCTAGAGGGCGTAAATGCAGATGTCGAATTCAAAAATACGTTTTATTCCACATATTTGTTTCTAAACATCGGATTGAAAAAAATATTTTATCTTTCGATTCCATTTATGTCGAAGAGTATTTTAAATATAGCTACTTTTTTAAACTACGCATAGATTTTCCGCTAGGGAACGTATAAGTAAATTACATTTTTCCCGATAACTCTTCTTCTAAAACTCCGATTTGAAAAAAAAATTCTTCAGCGGATACATCTCTTGATGGAAAATCTTATGCATGTAATTTCTAATTTTTGGTAAAGAATACTTTGGCCACAAGGGGGCGGGGCGTAAGTGTTAATTTTTGCTTATGATGTATTTGCCATAAAATCTGAGCTTCTAAAATATCGATTGAAAAAATACTTCCGTGGACTGATGCCACTCACATCGATAAACCTTTTTGTAACCTTTTCTTCCTAAAATATTCCACAGTTTTTCCGCCAGGGGGCTTAGATGTATGTCCTATTTTTGTCAATATCTCTACTTCTAGGAGTCCGATTAGAAAAGTTCCTTCTTTGATGGATAGTGTATTTCGTGTGACCTGTTTTTCATATAATTTCAAAATTTTCAAGTAATTCGTAGACTTTCCGCTGGGGGGCGTAAATGTAAATTGCGTTTCCCCCTATATCTCTCCTTCTATATCTCCGATTTGAAAAATTCTTTCTGCACCGGATACAGCTCATGATGGGAAATTGCTTTCACATAATTTCTAATTTTTGAAAAAAAAATGGTTTCGCCACCAGGGGGCGTAAATCTTAATTTTCGCTTCTGATGTATTTGCAGCAAAATATGAGCTTCTAAATTTTCGATTAAAAAAACGTCGTTTGTAGAGTCGGTCCCGGATGCACTTTGTTTGTTTCTCCTCATGCTGGCTGTAGCAGAAAAATACATTTCCCAAGCCGTTTGGTCAACGTGGGAAATTAGATAATTACCCTCCAGAATAAAGAATTGAGAGATACCTATAGCCAGAATTGGCTATGAAAACAGTTAACAGATAGGCAAACAGACGATAGGATACTAAATGAAAAATTCTATATGACGTTTACGAAAGACAAAGTAGAACTAAAATACCTGACGTAATGCTTTCTTATTTCAAAGCAGTTGATTATGTGACGTTAATCGTGTGACGTAATGCATCTCTGATGTCACGTCAGAATGATTTAGATGAAATGGCGTCACACCAGCAGCTGTTGAAAATCGGTTCTTGTTACTATAACAACAAAGCAAAATGGTATACGTGTCCGCTGTGACAACGCCCCCTGAAACAAGGCCGCAGCACCAGTTCTTGACGTCATCACAGGAAGACCTTGCTGTGATCGCCCTACCTAGTGGACTGGTGCTATGTAACGCGACGGTGATCTCCCGTACTTAGATGCTTACCAAACTATACGAGTTGAAACTATGTTCTTTCCAACATTTCAAACAGATATTTGGGATGGTAAAAAAAATATTTGTATTGAGTAAGTAGAACAAGATCTATAAACTCAATGTTATAAATACATAGCTTGTGGGACGCCAACACCAGAAAATTAATTATAAATATAATGATCCGATTTATTGGTGTCTAAAGTAAGAAATCACACAAATTTCACTCCGCAAGCTTTCTCCGTCAACGGACGGCTTCATCAAGCGGTTACATAGAGAATATAGAATCAAAATTGAAGACAGAACGTTAATTCTAATATGACAAATGAAATCATGCGTGAAGACCGCGCGCATAAATAACCACGAACGTGGTGAATACAATATCTTAAAAGCTAATGCAAAAGCAAACAATTTAAACTTTAGGAAGAAACTAGAATCATGAAGACCATCTTGCGATGCCTAGCAATGGTTCCAAGCCACCGGTAGTTCGAAAGAGACATCGGTGTTGCATACATCCTGTTTCGTTAATATCTCAACTGTTTCCCTTATGGCAGCTGTTCTTGCGTCTCCATATGGTGCGATCTTCGAGATATTCTGCCATTGGGGTTGAGCTTGATGGTTAGCTACTTCTTTGGCAAGTGACGTAGAAAGTTTCTTTTGTGCAACATCCATCTTACACCAATAAATCGGATCATTATATTTATAATCAATGTTATAAGTTTTTTTTATTCATTAATTTTTAGGGAGTAGAGAGGGTGGCGGTTCGAAGGCAAGTGATATAATACTTTGATTCTATTAGTGAGAGACAAATGCAATGAAACTTAGGGGTTTGTTCAGCAACTCGATTTTAAGGCATTTTGATGGCTAAATAAAAACAGAAATTCCGTTTTAATTTTTCCACTTGCAAAGGAAAGACCCCCCCCCCCAAAAAAAAAAAGTAAATAAATAATACAATTTCGGTGCATTGAGCTTACAGATCTTGTTTTATTTATTCAGCAGCATTTTTTTTTCTGTTTCCTTAATTTGTAGCCTAGTGTCCAACTCTAACAAAACGCCGAATCGGATGTTTAGAACCAAATATATATGTAATAAAATGTGCTTTGAATTCGATATCATCTGCGTTTACGCCTAGAAGCGAAATTGCACATTGAAAAAAACGAAATAAAGGTTCATAATTCGCACATTTGGAGCTACTTAATGCAAAAAATAAAATTTCAGATCGGACTAATAGTTGCAAAGATATGGTGTCCACAGACATACGTACAGACAAGCACATAACACAAATACGATATTTTTTTTTACAAAAGACGTTCTAAACAAGTTAGTAAAATCCTGCAATGCATTGATTACGATACGCTTTCTAACATACCAGAATTGTTTTTTTGATTGAATGTTTAACGAGCACCGTGAGCAACTCACTGGGCTATAAGCAGCCGTTCGTCCATAATTTAGGGCCAGTGACTCCAGGGAAAGGAGAGAGCCAGTGCCGTAAGACAAACACAACATCCATGCGTCCGCGGGACTCGAACCCCGGCCCATCTCGTACGAATGGGCAGAAGCCGTCGCTTAGACCACTGCGCCACTGAGGCGGCTTCAGAAATCAGTACTCAAGTTATTAATCAAGTTATAGAGAAAATGGCTGTGGAATAAATCTCGTTTCTCTACCCTGACCTTTCACCCCATTTCGATGATATTCAACAGAACCGGTTCAGTATACCTCCTTAACAACTTGATAAAGTTTTGTCGCAATCGAAGCATTTTTACTTCAGTTATAACGCATAAGAACGATGGAATGGATCCGGCTCCTATGTTCTGACTTTTGACCCCATTTCGTCCGTTTTCTGCAGAGTTCGTCCGCAGGTTGTCCCCTACGACATACTAAAATGTCATTTAAATCGAATCATTTTTACGCGAGTTATCGTGCAGTCAGGCAGACAGACGGACAAAGCTGGAGCATACACGCTTTTTCAACCTACGGTTGGAAAGCATAAAAAATCGGATTTCGTGGTTCTGCTTCAATTTCTATTAAAAGACAACGTCTCGGTGATACGCGAATGCTCAGTGCCTCGAGAAAGTGTAAGGTTAGGAAACAAGAAAATTCAAAACAAATTTCAGCTTGCACAGATTCATGTTTTCCGTTATTAGAAAAATACATACTGTTTATCCTAATATTAATTCAAGTCATTGGCAAGTTGTTAAAAAAACGGCAAGAGTAAATAAACTCCGTCCTTGGATGGCCCAAGTTACCGTACAAATCACTGTCAGGGCCGTTGCTCTGTACTCTGCATTCTATTTGTCTGAGGTTCAGCCAAGACACTAACTTTCCAGCATTATCACAGTCAGTGCAGGAAAAGAAACATTCTAGGTGTGTTTTCCAAATGTAGATACATAGATGCCCACTCTATTGATCATCCGATTTGAACGACATTTAAAATGTATGGATTTTTTCATGTGCCAAATAGAATGCGCATAAAATAACATACTCTTTATATGGAAAAATGAGGAGATCGTGAGCTAATAAACATGTTAATTAGCTTAATTAGCATTTTCCTTCACATCACGTGAGAGGTCCTTCGAGTGCTTTCCAACAGTAACTTACTTGTCTATCTGTGGCAAATAGTTCTAAAGTTAAGGGGGGTGGTTCGTTATTTTTTCTTCTGAGGTCTGTACAAACATCTTGTACGCATCATCTGATGTCTTGCGCCTCACGTTTAATTTTTTGTAATAACTTATTGGTGTGTACATAACTTCTGTGTGTATCATCTGATGTCTTGTGCCTCACTGTTTGCTTCATATTTTACAAAAACTTAATCGTACCTAAAATGCAGGTGCGATGATTAGGCTTTTTGAGAATACAAAACCCATAAAAATTGGAAACGGAGTGAGACAAGGCGACACCATATCAACCAAACTCTTTAATGCCGCATTGGAAAATGTCTTTCAACCACTGAACTGGGAACACAAAGCGATAAAGATTAATGGAGACTATCTAACTCATCAGCGTTTTGCTGATGACGTAGTCATTTTTGCAACTACCCCATCAGAGCTGCAGAGTATGATCCAGGAGCTAGCTGACAAGAGTAAATAAGTGGGATTAAAAATGAATTTTCAGAAGACAAAGGTGATTTACAATGCTTTTACAAGAAATGAAGATTTTTTTAATGATGGGGGAAAGCTCGAGATAACCAATACCTACATTTATCTTGGCCAGCAGATATAAAGTGAAGGTCACATTGATATAGAAATTAATCGGCGTATAAAAGTTCCGTGGAGAGCTTTTGGAAGAAACAGTATAATTTTCAAGAGCTATATGCCGTTATGCCTTAAAAGAAAAGAGTTTGATCAGTCCATGCTTTCCGTTCTTACATATGGTGCCGAGACGTGGACCTTAACTAAAAGAGACATACAAAGATTGCAGACAACTCAAAGAGGCTTGGAAAGGTGCATGCTTGATGTATATAGGAGATATAAGAAGAGGAACTCGTGGATCAGAAAAATTGCAAAAGTGGCAGACATCATGAGCAGAGAAAAATCCCTAAAATGGCAATGACCAGGACATATTGCCAAAAAGATAGTCCATAGATGGACAGCTCAAATATTAGACTGGATTTCAAGAGACAGGAAAAGACACAGAAGAAGACCGCATGGGAGATGGGTGGATGAAATTCGAAAGTATGCCGGAATAACATTGAGAAGACTGGCACAAGTCAGATCGTTGTGGAAGAAATTTGGGGAGACCATCGTCCAGCAGTGGATTAAAAATGGTTGAAAAGGATGATTATGACATACATCATCTATGTATCATCTGATGTCATGCGCCTAAAGGGTTGTTTCATATTTTGTAAAAACTTTACCGTATGTACGTACTTCATCTACGTATCATCTGATGTCTCGTGCTTCACTGTTTGTTTCATATTTTGCAAAAACTTATTCGTATGTAAAATGCAAGTGCAAAGATTCGGCCTTTAGAGAATACAGCACCCATAACAATTAGAAAGGGAGTGAGGCAAGGTGACGATATCATCCAAACTCTTTAATGCCACATTGGAAAATGTCTTTCAATGACTGAAATGTAAAAACAGAGGAATAAAGATTAATGGAGACTATCTAACTCACCATCGTTTTTCTGATGACGTAGTAATTTTTGCAACTACCACGACAGAGCTGCAGATTATGATCCAGGAACTTGCTGACAAGAGTAAAGAAGTGGGATTAAAAATGAACTTTCAGAATACAAATGTGATGTACAATGCTCTTACAAGAAATGAAGATTTATCGATGGATGGGGAAAAGCTAGAGATTACCAATACCTACATTTATCTTGGACAGCATATATCAAGTGAAGGTCACATTGATGAAGAAATAAATCAATGTATACAACTTGCATGGAGAGCTTTAGGAAGAAACAGCATAATAATGAAGAGCAATATGCCATTATGTCTTTAAAGGAAAGTTTTTGATCAGTGCATCCTTCCAGTGCTTACATACACTGAAAACCTATTGAATTAGAGATAGCTGCCGTTATGCAAATGGGGCGCTGTGGGCGGCCCAGCAAACGGAAACGACATGACGTATGCAGCGATCCGACAATAGAAGGAGTGATGCGACGGGAATCAGCAAGAGTCGGACGCAGTATGTGTAAGACGAAGGATCTAACCGCTTTTGATTGTGTGTAAATTGTCGGGGACCGACGAATGGGTCACTCCATCTCGGAAGTCGTGCAGCCACTGGGAGTTTCACGAGTCATTGTGTCACGGGTGTACCGTGAGTACATTGAATCCGGTAAAACCATCCCTGCAAGGGCCAACTGCCGTGGAAAACAGCGTGTGGATGAGAAGGGACATCTTCGGGTAGCTCGTATTACAACAGCGGATAGACGGGACACAGTGCAAAAAATGACTCGGCAATTTAACGTTGGTGCACAAAAACGTATAAGCCGCCACACCGTCCAGAACCATCTCCCCTATGGGGTACAGAACATATCGCCCCACGAAGGGCACCGCTCCTGATGCACATCAGAGGGTTCAAATATTAGCATGGGCGCGAGATCATCGCCACTGGACTTCAAACATGTGAAAATGTTGCCTGGACTGAAGAGTCGAGATTCACGTTGGTACATGCGGATGTCAGGATACGTGTACGGCGCAAACCACATGAAGCGATGGATCTTTCTTGCCAGCAAGGTACTCTTCTAGCTGGTGCGTGTGGCATTCTCGTCTGGGGACTGTTTCGTGGAATAAAATGGTACCCCTGGTACGTGTGATCTCGTCCCTCACAGGTCAACGTTACCAGGATATCCTGGACGTCCATTTGCTCCCGTTTGTGTGTCTTCAACATCCCACTGAGGCCCTCATCCTGCAACACGAAAATGCACCGTGCCATCACTCCCGAATTGTGTCCGAATAGTTGGATGCACACTCCACCGACGTAACCTCGTTTCCTTGGCCAGCTAGGTCACCTGACTTCCATCCCATCTAGCACATCTTGGATGCCATCAAGAGAAATTTTCGAGGATCTGACCACCCTTCATCAAATCTTCGTGAACTGTGGGAGCTTGTTCAGGGGTCGTGGATCCGTATGGCTTCATAATGCTTCTGGTGTCATGTCGAGTCCATGCCGAGACGAATCGCCGCCGTCATCAGGGCGAAAGGTGGTGCAACACGTTACAAGACACGTATCTCTAATTCAATTACTCTTCAGTGTATGGTGTCAAGCCGTGAATACTAACTAAAAGAGACATACAAAGACTGCAGAGAACTCAAAGCAGCGTGGAGAGGTGCATGCTTAGTGAAACCTGAGAAATAAGAAGATGAACTCGTGGATCAGAAAAATCGCAAGAGTGGAATTCATCATGATCAGAGTAAAATCCCTGAAATGGCAATGGCCTGGACATATTGCCAGAAGGACAGGCCATAGATGGACAGCTTAAAGTTTAGACTGGATTTTCAGAAACAGGAAAAATCCTAGAAGAAGACCACATGGGAGATGGGTGAATGGAATTCAAAAGTAAGCGGGAGTAATATGAAGGAGACTGGCACAAGACAGACCGTTGTGGAAGAATCTTGGGGAGACCTTTGTCCAGCAGTAGATTGATAATGGTTGACAATGATGATGACGACATACATCATCTATGCATCATCTGATGTCTTTCGCCAGAAGGTTTGTTTCATATATTGTAAAAACTAAATCGTATGCACGCACATCATATATGTATCATCTCATGTCTTGCGACTCACTGTTTGTTTCATATTTTGTAAACCCTTAATCGTATGTAAAATGCAAGGGCAAAGATTCGGCTCTTTGAGAATGCAGCACCCATAAAAATTAGAAAGGGAGTGAGACAATATGAAGCTATCATCCAAACTAATTAATGCAACATTCGAAAATGCCTTTAAATCACTGAAATGAAAAAACAAAGGAATAAAGATTAATGGAGACTATATAACTCACCATCGTTTTTCCGATGACGTAGTAATTTTTGCAACGACCCCATCAGAGCTGCAGAGAATGATCCAGGAACTTGCTGACAAGACTAAAGAAGTGGGATTAAGAATGAACTTTCAGATTACAAATGTGATGTACAATGCTTTTACAAGAAATGAAGATTTATCGATGGATGGGGAAAAGCTGGAGATAACCAATACCTGCATTTACCTTGGACAGCATATTTCAAGTGAAGGTCACATTGATGAAGAAATAAATCGGTGTATAGAACTTGCATGGAGAGCTTTTGGAAGAAACAGCATAATAAGCAAGAGTAATATGCCATTATGTCTTAAGGAAAATTTTTGATTAGTGTATCCTTACTGTGCTTACATACACTGAAAAGCAATTGAATTAGAGATAGCTGCCGTTATGCAAATGGGCGCTGTGGGTGACCCTGTAAACAGAAACGACATGACGTATGCAGCGATCCGACAATTAAAGGAGTGATGCGACGGGAATCAGCAAACGTCGGACGCAGTATGTGTAAGACGAAGGATCTAACCGCATTTGATTGTGTGTAAACTGTCGGGGACCGACGAATGGGTCGCTCCATCTCGGAAGTCGTGCAGGCACGGGGATTTTCAAGAGCCACTGTGTCACTGGTGCACCGTGAGTACATTGAACCCGGTAAAACGATCTCTGCAAGTGCCAACTGCCGTGGAAAACAGTGTGAAGGAGCAGGGTCATCGTCGGGTAGCTCGCATTACAACAGCGGATAGACGGGTCACAGTGCAGGAAATGACTCGGCAATTTAACGCTGGTGCACAAAAACGTGTAAGCAGACACACCATCCAGAACCATCTCCTCCCTATGGGATACAGAAGTCATCGTCTTACGAGGGTACCGCTGCTGACTGCACATCACAGGGTGCAAACATTAGCATGGGTGCGAGAACATCGCCGGTGGAGCCTAGACATGTGGAAAAATGATGCCTGGACTGATGAGTCGAAATTTGCTTTGGTACATGCGGATGGCAGTATACGAATGCGGCGCAAACAACATGAACAGATGGATCCTTCTTGCCAGCAGGTTACTGTTCAAGCTGGTGGGGGTGGCATTTTCGCCTGGGGACTGTTTACGTGGTCTGAAATGGGACCCCTGTTACATGTCACATCGTCCCGTACTGGTCAACGTTACCGGGATATCCTGGACGATCATTTGCTCCCGTTTGTGCGTCTTTAACATCCCACTGATGACCTCATCCTGCAACACGAAAATGCACCGTGCTAATGCTCCCTAATTGTGTCCCAATGGTTGGATGAACACTCCACCGACGTGACCACGCTTTCTTGGCCTGCTAGGTAACCTAACTTCAATCCCATCGATCACATCTAGGATGGCATCGAGAGATATGTTCGAGGCTCTGACCACCTTTCATCAAATCTTCGTGAACTGTGGGAGCTTGTTCAGGGGTCGTGGTTCCGTATGGCTTCATAATGCTTCCGGTGTCTTGTCGAAACCATGCCGACACGAATCGCCGCCGTCATCAAGACTTAAGGAGGTGCTACACGTTACAAGACAGGTATCTCTAATTCAATTGCTATTTAGTGTATGGTGCCAAGCCGTGGATCTTAACTAAAAGAGACATGAAAAGACTGCAGACAACTCAAAAGAGCGTGGATAGGTGCGTGCTTGGTGTAACCTGGAGAAATAAGAAGATGAACTCGTGGATAAAAAAATTATTACTGGAGTGGAAGACATCATGATCAGAGTAAAATCCCTGAAATGGCAAAGGGCTGGACGTATTGCCAAAAGGGCAGGCCATAGATGGACAGCTGGAATTTTAGACTGGATTTCCAGAAACAGGTAAAGTCCCAGAAGAAGACCACATGGGAGATGGATGAATGGAATTCAAAAGTAAGCGGGAGTAATATGGAGGAGACTGGCACAAGACAGACCGTTGTGGAAGAATCTTGGGGAGACTTTTGTCCAGCAGTAGATTGATAATGGTTGACAATGATGATGACAACATACATTATCTATGTATCATCTGATGTCTTTCGCCAGAAGGTTTGTTTCATATTTTGCAAAAACTTAATCCTATGTAAAATGCAAGTGCAAAGAGTCGGCTATTTGTGAATACAGCACCCATAAAAATTTGAAAGTGAGAGAGACAAGGTGACACTATATTACGCAAACTCCTTAATGCCCCATTGGAAAATGTCTTTCAATCATTGAAATCTAAAAACAAAGGGATAAAGAATAATGGAGACTATATACCTCACCATCGTTTTTCTGATGCCGTAGTAATTTTTGCAACTACCCCATCAGAGCTGCAGAGTATGATCCTGGAACTTGCTGACAAGAAAAAAGAAGTGGGATTAAATATGAACTTTTAGAAGACAAAAGTGATGTACAATGCTTTCAAAAGAAATGAAGATTTTTCGATTGATGCGGGAAAGCTGGAGATAGCCAATACCTACATTTATCTTGGACAGCAGACATCAACGGAAGGTCACATTGATGAAGAAATTAATCGGCGTATAAAACGTGCCTGAAGAGCTTTTGGAAGAAACGGCATAATAATCAAGAACAATATGCCATTATGTCTTAAAAGAAAAGTGTTTATTCATTGCATCCTTCCAGTGCTGACATACACTAAAAAGCAATTGAATTAGAGATAGCAGCCGTAATGCAATTGAGGCGCTGTGGGCGGCCCTGTAAAGGGAAACGACATGACGTATGCAGCGATCCGACAATATAAAGAGTGATGCGACGGGAATCAGCAAGAGTCGGACACAGTATGGGTAAGACGAAGGATCTAAGAGCATTTGATCGTGGGCAAATTGTCGGGGCCCGACGAATGGGTTGCTCCATCTCGAAAGTCGTGCAGCCACTGGGATTCTCACGTGCCACTGTGTCACGGGTGCACAGTGAGTGCATTGAATCCGGTAAAACCATCCCTGCAAAGGGCCAACTGCCGTGGACAACAGCGTGTGGATGAGCTTGGTCTTCGTCTGCTGCCTCGCATTGCAACAGCCGATAGACGGGCCACAATGCAAGAAATGACTCGGCAATTTAACGCTGGTGCACAAAAACGTGTAAGCAGCCACACCATCCAGAACCATCCCCTCCCTATGGGGTACAGAACCCATCGTCGCACGTGGGTTCCGCTGCTGACCGCCCATCACAGGGTGCAAACATTAGCATGGGCGCGTGAACATCGCCACTGAACCTTAAACATGTTGGAAAATATTACCTGGACTAATTAGTCGAGATTCACGTTGGTACATGCGGATGGCAGATACGAGTACGGCGCAAACCACATGAAGTGTTGAATCCTTCTTTCCAGCAGGGTACTCTTCAACTGGTGTGGGTGGCATTCTCGTCTGGGGACTGTTTACGTGGACTAAAATGGGACCGCTGGTACGTGTGACATCGTCCCTCACAGGTCAACGTTAATGGGATATACTGGACGACCATTTGCTCCCGTTCGTGCTTCTTCAGCATCCCACTGGGGACCTCATCCTGCATCAAGACATCGCACCGTGGCATCGCTTCCGAATTATATCCGAATGGTTGGATGAACACATCACCGATGTGACCTCCCTTCCTTAGGGAACTAGGTCACCTGACCTCATTCACATCTAGCACATCTTGGATGCCATCGAGAGAGATGTTCGAGGATCTGACCCCCTCCGTCAAATCTTCGTGAACTGTGGGAGCTTGTTCAGGGGTCGTGGATCCGTATGGCTTCATAATGCTTTCGGTGTCTTGTCGAGTCCATGCCGAGACGAATCGCCGCCGTCATCAGGGCAAAAGGTGGTGCTACACGTTACTAGACAGGTATCTCTAATTCAATTGCCTTTCAGTGTATGGTGCTAGAACAAGGAGCTTAACTAAAAGAGACATACAAAGACTGAAGACAACTCAAAGAAGCGTGGAGAAGAGCATGCTTGATGTGACCAGGGGAGATAAAAAGACGAACTCGTGTATCAGAAAAATGACAAGCGTTAAAGACTTCATGATCAGAGAAAAATCCCTATAATGGAAATGGCCTGGACATATTGCCAGAAGGACAGAAAATAGATAGACAGATGAAATTTTAGACTGGATTTCAACAGACAGGAAAATACCCAAAAGAAGACCACATGGGAGATGGGTGGATAAAATTCGAAAGTATGCGGTAGTAATACGGAGGAGACTGGCACAAGACGGACCGTTGTGGAAGAAACTTGGGGAGACATTCGTCAAGCAGTGGATTGATAATGGTTGACAATGATGATGACGGCATACATCATATATGAATCATCTCATGTGTTGCGCCTCACTGTTTGTTTCATATTTTGCAAACACGTAATCGTATGTAAAATGCAAATGCAAAGATTCTGTTATTTGAGAATACAGCACATACGAAAATTTGAAAGGGAGTGAGACAAGGTGACACTATATCGCCCAAAGTCCTTAATGACACATTGGAAAATGTCTTTTAATCACTGAACTGGGAAAATAAAAGGGATAAAGATTAATGGAGACTATCGAACTCACCATCGTTTGGCTGTTGGCGTAGTCATTTTTTCGCGTACCCCATCAGAGCTGCAAAATATGATCCAGGAACTTGCTGGCAACAGTAAAGAAGTGGGATGAAAAATGAACTTTCAGAAGACAAAAGTGATACACATGGCTTTAACAAGAAATGAAGATTTATAGATTGATGGGGAAAAGCTGGAGATAACCAATACCTACATTTATCTTGGCCAGCAGATATGAAGTGAAGTTCACATTGATAAAGAAATTAATTGGCGTATAGAACTTGCATGGTGAACTTTTGGAAGAAAAAGTATAATTTTCAAGAGTTATATGCCATTATGTCTTAAAAGAAAAGCGTTTGATGAGTGCATCCTTGCAGTGCTTACATATGGGGCCGGGACGTGGACCTGAACTAAAATAGACATACAAAGACTGCAAACAACTCAAAGGAGCGTGGAGAGGTGCATGCTTGGGGTAACCAGTAGAGATAAGAAGAGGAACTCGTGGATCAGAAAAATTACAAGAGTGGAAGACATCATGATCAGAGTAAAATCCTTGAAATAGCAATGGGCTGGACATATTGCCAAAAGATCAGGCCATAGATGGACAGGTGAAATTTCAGACTGGATTTCAAGAGACAGGAAAAGATCTAGAAGAAGACCACATGGGGGATGGGGGATGAAATTCGAAAGCAAGACGGAGTAGCATGGAGCAGAGTGGCACAAGACAGACCGTTGTGGAAGAAACTTGGGGAATCCTTCGTCCAGCAGTGGATTGATAATGGTTAAAAATGGTGATGATGACATACATCATCTATGTATCATCTCATGTCTTGCGCCTCACTGTTTGTTTCATATTTTGCAAAAAACTTATTCCTATGTAAAATGCAAATGCAAAGCATCGGCTATTTGAGAATACAGCACCCATAAAAATTAGAAAGGGAGTAAGACGAGGTGACGCTATCACCCAAACACTTTAATGCAACATTGGAAAATGTCTTTCAATCACTGAAATCTAAAAACAAAGGGATAAAGATAAATTTAGACTATCTAACTCACCATCGTTTTTCTGATGCCGTAGTCATTTTTGCAACTACCCCATCAGGGCTGCAGGGTTCGATCCAGGAACTTGCTGACAAAAGTAAAGAAGTGGGATTAAAAAACAACTTTCAGAAGACAAAAGGGATGTACAATGCTTTTAAAAGAAATGAAGATTTTTCGATTGATGGGGAAAAGCTGGAGATAGCCAATACCTACATTTATCTTGCACAGCAGACATCAAGGGAAGGTCACATTGATGAAGAAATTAATCGGCGTGTAAAACTTACCTGGAGAGCTTTTGGAAGTAATGGCATAATAATCAAGATCAATATGCCATCATGTCTTAAAAGGAAAGTGTTTGATCAGTGCATCCTTCCAGTGTTTACATACACTGAAAAGCAATTGAATTAGAGATAGCTGCCGTAATGCAAATAGGGTGATGTGGGCGGCTCTGTAATCGGAAAGGACATGACGTATGCTGCGACCTGACAATATAAGGAGTGATGCAACGGGAATCAGAAAGAGTCGGACGCACTATGAATAAGACGAAGGATCTAAGCGCATTTGATCGTGAATAAATTGTTGGGGACCGACGAATGGTCATCGTCGGGTAGCTCGCATTACAACAGCGGATAGACGGGCCACAGTGCAAGAAATGACCCGACAATTTAACGCTGGTGCACAAAAACGTGTAAGCAGACACATCATCCAGAACCATCTCCTCCCTATGGGATACAGAAGTCATCGTCATTCGAGAGTACCGCTGCTGACCGCACATCACAGGGTGCAAACATTAGTATGGGCGCGAGAACATTGCCGGTGGAGCCTAGACATGTGGAAAAATGATGCCTGGACTGATGAGTTGAAATTTGCTTTCGTACATGCGGATGGCAGTGTACGAATGCGGCGCAAACAACATGAACAGATGGATCCTTCTTGCTAGCAGGTTACTGTTCAAGCTGGTGGGGGTGGCATTTTCGTCTGGGGACTGTTTACGTGGTCTGAAATGGGATCCCTGTTACATGTGACATCGTCCCGTACTGGTCAACGTTACCGGGATATCCTGGACGATCATTTGCTCCCGTTTGTGCGTCTTTAACATCCCACTGATGACCTCATCCTGCAACACGAAAATGCACCGTGCTAATGCTCCCTAATTGTGTCCCAATGGTTGGATGAACACTCCACCGACGTGACCACGCTTTCTTAGCCTGCTAGGTTACCTGACTTCAATCCCATCGATCACATCTCGGATGGCATCGAGAGATATGTTCGAGGCTCTGACCACCCTTCATCAAATCTTCGTGAACTGTGGAAGCTTGTTCAGGGGTCGTGGTTCCGTATGGCTTCATAATGCTTCCGGTGTCTTGTCGAGTTCATGCCGAGGCGAATCGCCGCCGTCATCAGGGCGAAAGGTGGTGCTACACGTTACAAGACACGTATCTCTAATTCAATTGCTATTCAGTGTATGGTGTCAAGCCGTGAATGTTAACTAAAAGAGACATACAAAGACTGCATACAACTCAAAGAAGCGTGGAGAGGTGCATGCTTAGTGTAACCTGAGAAATAAGAAGATGAACTAGTCGATCAGAAGAATCGCAAAGAGTGGAAGTCATCATGATCAGAGTAAAATCCCTGAAATGGCAATGGCCTGGACATATTGCCAGAAGGACAGACCATAGATGGACAGCTTAAAGTTTAGACTGGATTTCCAGAAACAGGAAAAGTCCCAGAAGAAGACCACATGGGAGATGGATGAATGGAATTCAAAAGTAAGCGGGAGTAATATGGAAGAGACTGGCACAAGACAGACCGTTGTGGAAGAATCTTGGGGAGACCTTTGTCCAGCAGTAGATTGATAATGGTTGACAATGATGATGACGACATACATCATCTATGTATCATCTGATGTCTTTCGCCAGAATGTTTGTTTCATATTTTGTAAAAACCAAATCGTATGCACGCACTTCATATATGTATCATCTCATGTCTTGCGACTCACTGTTTGTTTCATATTTTGTAAACACTTAATCGTATGTAAAATGCAAGTGCAAAGATTCGGCTTTTTGAGAATGCAGCACCCATAAAAATTAGAAAGGGAGTGAGACAAGGTGACGCTATCATCCAAAACTTTAATGCCACATTGGAAAATGTCTTTCTATCACTGAAATGTAAAATCAAAGGAATAAAGATTAACGGAGACTATTTAACTCCCCATCGTTTTTCCGATGACGTAGTAATTTTTGCAACTACCCCATCAGAGCTGCAGAGTATGATCCAGAAATTTGCTGGCAACAGTAAAGAAGTGGGATTAAAAATGAACTTTTAGAAGACAAATGTGATGTACAATGCTTTTACAAGAAATTAAGATTTATCGATGGATAACGAAAAGCTGGAGATAACCAATATCTACATTTCTCTTGGACAGTATATATCAAGTGAAGGTCACACTGATGAAGAAATTAATCGGCGTATAGAACTTGCACGGAGAGCTTTTGGAAGAAACAGTATAATTTTCATGAGCTATGTCTTAAAAGAAAAGCGTTTGATCAGTGCATCCTTGCAGTGCTTACATATGGTGCCAAGACTTAACTAAAAAAGACATACAAAGACTGCAGACAACTCAAAGAAGCTTTCAGAGGCGCATGCTTGGTGAAACCAGGAGAGATAAGAAGAGGAATTCGTGGATCAGAAAAATTACTAGAGTGGAAGACATCATGATCAGAGTAAAATCCTTGAAATGGCAAAGGGCTGGACATATTGCCAAAAGGACAGGCCATAGATGGACAGCTGAAATTTTAGACTGGATTTCAAGAGACAGGAAAAGATCCAGAAGAAGACCACATGGGGGATGGGTGGATGAAATTCGAAAGCAAGACGGAGTAGCATGGACCAGAGTGGCACAAGTCAGATCGTTGTGGAAGAAACTTGGGGAGAGCTTCGTCCAGCAGTGGATTAATAATGGTTGAAAATGATGGTGATGACATACATCATTTATGTATCATCTCATGTCTTGCACCTCAATGTTTGTTTCATATTTTGCAAAAACTTAATCCTATGTAAAATGCAAGTGCAAAGATTCGACTATTTGAGAATACAGCACCCATAAAAATTTGAAAGTGAGAGAGAGACAAGGTAACACTATATTACGCAAACTCTTTAATGCCCCATTGGAAAATGTCTTTCAATCATTGATATCTAAAAACAAAGGAATAAAGATTAATGGAGACTATCTAACTCACCATCGTTTTTCTGATGCCGTAGTCATTTTTGCAACTACCCCATCAGAGCTGCAGAGGATGATCCAGGAACTTGCTTACAAGAGTAAAGAAGTGGGATAAAAAATCAACTTTTAGAAGACAAAAGTGATGTACAATGCTTTTAAAGAAATATGCTTTTAAAAGATTTTTCGATTGATGGGGAAAAGCTGGAGATAGCCAATACCTACATTTATCTTGGACAGCAGACATCAAGGGAAGGTCACATTGATGAAGAAACTAAGGGGCGTTTAAAACTTGCCTGGATAGCTTTTGGAAGATACAGCATAATAATCAAGAGCAATATGCCATTATGTCTCAAAAGGAAAGTGTTCGATCAGTGCATCCTTCCAGTGTTTACATACACTGAAAAGCAAATGAATTAGAGATAGCTGCCATTATGCAAATGGGGCGACGTTGGCGACTCTGTAATGGGAAACGACTTGACGTATGCTGCGATCCGACAATATAAGGAGTAATGCGACGGGAATCAGCAAGAGTCGGACGTAGTATGGGTAAGATGAAGGATCTAAGAGCATTTGATCGCGGGTAAATCGTCGGGGACCGACGAATAACTCTCTCCATCTCGGAAGTCGTGCAGTCACTGTGATATTCACGATCCACTGTGTAACGGGTGCACCGTGAGCACATTGAATCCGGTAAAACAATTCCTACAAGAGCCAACTGCCGTGGAAAACAGCGTGTGTATGAGCGGGGTCATCGTCGGCTAGCTCGCATTACATCAGCCGATAGACGGGCAACAGTGCAAGAAATGACTCGGCAATTTAACGCTGGTGCACAAATACATGTAAGCAGCCACACCATCAAGAACCATCTCCTCCCTATGGTATACAGAAACCATCGTCCCACGAGGGCACCGCTGCTGACCGCACCTCACAAGGTGCAAACATTAGCATGAGCGCGAGAACATCGCCGCTGGACATGTGGAAAAATGCTGCCTGGACTGATGAGTCGAAATTTGCATTGGTACATGCGGATGGCAGGATACGAGTACGCCGCAAACCACATGAAGAGATGGATCCTTCTTGCCAGCAGGGTACTCTTCAAGCTTGTGTTGGTGGCATTCTAGTCTGGGGACTGTTTACGTGGTTTGAAATGGGACCCCTGGTACATGTGAAATCGTCCCTTACAGGTCAACGTTACCGGGATATCCTGGACGACCACTTGCTCCCGTTTGTGGATTTTTAACATCCCACTGGGGACCTGATCCTGCAACAAGCCAATGCACCGTGCCATGGCTCCCGAATTGTGTCCGAATGGTTGGATGAACACTCCACCGACGTGACCTCGCTTACTTGGCCAGCTAGGTGACCGGATTTTAACCCCATCGTACATATCTGGGATGGCATCGAGAGAGATGTTCGAGGCTCTGACCTCAATCCATCAAATCTTCGTGAACTGTAGGAGCTTGTACAGGGGTAGTAGATTCGTATGGCTTCATAATGCTTCCGGTATCTTGTCGAGTCCATGCCGAGACGAATCGCCGCCGTCATCAGGGCGAAAGTTGGTGCTAACGTTACAAGACACGTATCTCTAATTCAATTAGTCTTCAGTGTATGGTGTCAAGCCGTGAATACTAACTAAAAGAGACATACAAAGACTGCAGACAACTCAAAGGAGCGTGGAGAGGTGCATGCTTAGTGTAACCTAAGAAATAAGAAGATCAACTCGTGGATCAGAAAAATCGCAAGAGTGGAAGTCATCTTGATCAGAGTAAAATCCCTGAAATGGCAATGGCCTGGACATATTGCCAGAAGGACAGACCATAGATGGACAGCGTAAAGTTTAGACTGGATTTCCAGAAACAGGAAAAATCCCAGAAGAAGACCACATGGGAGATGGGTGAATGGAATTCAAAAGTAAGCGGAAGTAATATGGAGGAAACTGGCACAAGACTGACCGTTGTGGAAGAATCTTGGGGAGACCTTTGTCCAGCAGTAGATTGATAATGGTTTACAATGATGATGACGACATACATAATCTATGTATCATCTGATGTCTTGCGCCAGAAGGTTTGTTTCATATATTGTAAAAACTAAATAGTATGCACGCACTTCATATATGTATCATCTCATGTCTTGCGACTCACTGTTTGTTTCATGTTTTGTAAACACTTAATCGTATGTAAAATGCAAGTGCAAAAATTCGGCTCTTTGAGAATGCAGCACCCATAAAAATTAGAAAGGGAGTGAGACAAGGTGACGCTATCATCCAAACTCTTTAATGCCACATTGGAAAATGTCTTTCAATCACTGAAATGTAAAAACAAAGGAATAAAGATTAACGGAGACTATATAACTCACCATCGTTTTTCTGATGACGTAGTATTTTTTGCAACTACCCCATCAAAGTTGCAGAGTATGATCCAGGAACTTGCTGACAAAACTAAAGAAGTGGGATTAAAAATGAACTTTCAGAATACAAATGTGATTACAATGCTTTTACACGAAATGAAGATTTATCTATGAATGGGGAAAAGCTGGAGATAACCAATACCTACATATATCTTGGACAGCATATTTCAAGTGAAGGTCACATTGATGAAGAAATAAATCGGTGTATAGAACTTGCATGGAGAGCTTTTTCAAGAAACAGCATAATAAGCAAGAGTAATATGCCATTATGTCTTAAGGAAAGTTTTTGATTAGTGTATCCTTCCTGTGCTTACATACACTGAAAAGCAATTGAATTAGAGATAGCTGCCGTTATGCAAATGGGCGCTGTGGGCGGCCCTGTAAACGGAAACGACATGACGTATGCAGCGATCCGACAATATAAGGAGTGATGCGACAGGAATCAGCAAGAGTCGGACGCAGTATGTGTAAGACGAAGGATCTAACCGCATTTGATTGTGTGTAAACTGTCGGGGACTGACGAATCTGTCGCTCCATCTCGGAAGTCGTGCAGGCACTGTGATTTTCACGAACCACTATGTCACCGGTGCACCGTGAGTACATTGAAACCGGTAAAACGATCCCTGAAAGTGCCAACTGCCGTGGAAAACAGTGTGAAGGAGCAGGGTCATCGTCGGGTAGCTCGCATTACAACAGCGGATAGACGGGTCACAGTGTAAGAAATGACTCGGCAATTTAACGCTGGTGCACAAAAACGTGTAAGCAGACACACCATCCAGAACCATCTCCTCCCTATGGGGTACAGAACCCATCGTCCCACAAGGGCACCTCTGCTGACCGCACATCAGATAATGCAAATATTAGCATGGGCGCGAGATCATCGCCACTGGACTTTAAACATGTGAAAATGTTGCCTGGACTGATAAGTCGAGATTCACCTTGGTACATGCGGATGTCAGGATACGAGTACGGCGCAAACCACATGAAGCGATGGATCCTTCTTGCCAGCTAGGTAGTCTTCAAGCTGGTGTGGGTGGCATTCTCGTCTGAAGACTGTTTACGTGGACTAAAATGGTACCCCTGGTACGTGTGACCTCGTCCCTCACAGGTCAACGTTACCAGGATATCCTGGAAGTCCATTTGCTCCCGTTTGTGAGTCTTCAACATCCCACTGGGGTCCTCATCCTGCAACACGAAAATGCACCGTGAAATCGCTCCCGAATTGTGTCCGAATAGTTGGTTGAACACTCCACCGACGTGTCCTCGTTTCCTGGGCCAGCTAGGACACCTGACCTCAATCCCATCTAGCACATCTCTGATGCCATCGAGAGAGATGTTCGAGGATCTGAACCCCCTTCATCAAATCTTCGTGTACTGTGGGAGCTTGTTCAGGGGTCGTGGATCCGTATGGCTTCATAATGCTTCCGGTGTCTTGTCGAAACCATGCCGACACGAATCGCCGCCGTCATCAAGACTTAAGGAGGTGCTACACGTTACAAGACAGGTATCTCTAATTCAATTGCTATTTAGTGTATGGTGCCAAGCCGTGGATCTTAACTAAAAGAGACATGAAAAGTCTGCAGACAACTAAAAAGAGCGTGGATAGGTGCGTGCTTGGTGTAACCTGGAGAAATAAGAAGATGAACTCGTGGATAAGAAAAATTACTAGAGTTTAAGACATCATGATCACAGTAAAATCCCTGAATAGGCAAAGGGCTGGACATATTGCCAGAAGGACAGACCATAGATGGACAGCTGAAATTTTAGACTGGATTTCAAGAGACAGGAAAAGATCCAGAAGAAGACCACATAGGATATGAGTGGATTAAATTCGAAAGTATGCCGGAGTAGCATGGACCAGAGTGGCACAAGTCAGATCGTTGTGGAAGAAACTTGGGGAGACATTCGTCAAGCAGTGGATTGATAATGGTTGACAATGATGATGACGGCATACATCATATATGTATCATCTCATGTGTTGCGCCTCACTGTTTGTTTCATATTTTGCAAACACGTAATCGTATGTAAAATGCAAATGCAAAGATTCTGTTATTTGAGAATACAGCACATACAAAAATTTGAAAGGGAGTGAGACAAGGTGACACTATATCGCCCAAAGTCTTTAATGCCACATTGGAAAATGTCTTTTAATCACTGAACTGGGAAAATAAAAGGGATAAAGATTAATGGAGACTATCGAACTCACCATCGTTTGGCTGTTGGCGTAGTCATTTTTTCGCGTACGCCATCAGAGCTGCAAAATATGATCCAGGAACTTGCTGGCCACAGTAAAGAAGTGGGATGAAAAATGAACTTTCAGAAGACAAAAGTGATACACATGGCTTTAACAAGAAATGAAGATTTATAGATTGATGGGGGAAAGCTGGAGATAACCAATACCTACATTTATCTTGGCCCGCAGATATCAAGTGAAGTTCACATTGATAAAGAAATTAATTGGCGTATAGAACTTGCATGGTGAACTTTTGGAAGAAGCAGTATAATTTTCAAGAGCTATATGCCATTATGTCTTAAAAGAAAAGCGTTTGATGAGTGCATCCTTGCAGTGCTTACATATGGGGCCGGGACGTGGACCTGAACTAAAATAGACATACAAAGACTGCAAACAACTCAAAGGAGCGTGGAGAGGTGCATGCTTGGTATAACCAGTAGAGATAAGAAGAGGAACTCGTGGATCAGAAAAATTACAAGAGTGGAAGACATCATGATCAGAGTAAAATCCTTGAAATAGCAATGGGCTGGACATATTGCCAAAAGAGCAGGCCATAGATGGACAGGTGAAATTTCAGACTGGATTTCAAGAGACAGGAAAAGATCTAGAAGAAGACCACATGGGGGATGGGGGATGAAATTCGAAAGCAAGACGGAGTAGCATGGAGCAGAGTGGCACAAGACAGACCGTTGTGGAAGAAACTTGGGGAATCCTTCGTCCAGCAGTGGATTGATAATGGTTAAAAATGGTGATGATGACATACATCATCTATGTATCATCTCATGTCTTGCGCCTCACTGTTTGTTTCATATTTTGCAAAAAACTTATTCCTATGTAAAATGCAAATGCAAAGCATCGGCTATTTGAGAATACAGCACCCATAAAAATTAGAAAGGGAGTAAGACGAGGTGACGCTATCACCCAAACACTTTAATGCAACATTGGAAAATGTCTTTCAATCACTGAAATCTAAAAACAAAGGGATAAAGATAAATTTAGACTATCTAACTCACCATCGTTTTTCTGATGCCGTAGTGATTTTTGCAACTACCCCATCAGGGCTGCAGGGTACGATCCAGGAACTTGCTGACAAAAGTAAAGAAGTGGGATTAAAAAAAAACTTTCAGAAGACAAAAGTGATGTACAATGCTTTTAAAAGAAATGAAGATTTTTCGATTGATGGGGAAAAGCTGGAGATAGCCAATACCTACATTTATCTTGGACAGCAGACATCAAGGGAAGGTCACATTGATTAAGAAACTAAGGGGCGTTTAAAACTTATCTGGATAGCTTTTGGAAGATACAGCATAATAATCAAGAGCAATATGCCATTATGTCTCAAAAGGAAAGTGTTTGATCAGTGCATCTTTCCAGTGTTTACATACACTGAAAAGCAATTGAATTAGAGATAGCTGCCGTAATGCAAATAGGGTAATGTGGGCGGCTCTGTAATCGGAAAGGACATGACGTATGCTGCGATCCGACAGTATAAGGAGTAATGCAACGGGAATCAGAAAGAGTCGGACGCACTATGAATAAGACGAAGGATCTAAGCGCATTTGATCGTGAATAAATTGTTGGGGACCGACGAATGGTCATCGTCGGGTAGCTCGCATTACAACAGCGGATAGACGGGCCACAGTGAAAGAAATGAGTCGGCAATTTAACGCTGGTGCACAAAAACGTGTAAGCAGACACACCATCCAGAACCATCTCCTCCCTATGGGATGCAGAAGTCATCGTCCCACGAGGGTACCGCTGCTGACCTCACATCACAGGGTGCAAACATTAGCATCGGCGCGAGAACATTGCCGGTGGAGCCTAGACATGTGGAAAAATGATACCTGGACTGATGAGTTGAAATTTGCTTTCGTACATGCGGATGGCAGTATACGAATGCGGCGCAAACAACATGAACAGATGGATCCTTCTTGCTAGCAGGTTACTGTTCAAGCTGGTGGGGGTGGCATTTTCGTCTGGGGACTGTTTACGTTGTCTGAAATGGGACCCCTGTTACATGTGACATCGTCCCGTACTGGTCAACGTTACCCTGATATCCTGGACGATCATTTGCTCCCGTTTGTGCGTCTTTAACATCCCACTGATGACCTCATCCTGCAACACCAAAATGCACCGTGCTAATGCTCCCTAATTGTGTCCCAATGGTTGGATGAACACTCCACCGACGTGACCACACTTTCTTGGCCTGCTAGGTCACCTCACTTCAATCCCATCGATCACATCTAGGATGGCATCGAGAGATATGTTCGAGGCTCTGACCACCCTTCATCAAATCTTCGTGAACTGTGGGAGCTTGTTCAGGGGTCGTGGTTCCGTATGGCTTCATAATGCTTCCGGTGTCTTGTCGAGTTCATGCCGAGGCGAATCGCCGCCGTCATCAGGGCGAAAGGTGGTGCTACACGTTACAAGACACGTATCTCTAATTCAATTGCTATTCAGTGTATGGTGTCAAGCCGTGAATGTTAACTAAAAGAGACATACAAAGACTGCATACAACTCAAAGAAGCGTGGAGAGGTGCATGCTTAGTGTAACCTGAGAAATAAGAAGATGAACTAGTGGATCAGAAGAATCGCAAAGAGTGGAAGTCATCATGATCAGAGTAAAATCCCTGAAATGGCAATGGCCTGGACATATTGCCAGAAGGACAGACCATAGATGGACAGCTTAAAGTTTAGACTGGATTTCCAGAAACAGGAAAAGTCCCAGAAGAAGACCACATGGGAGATGGATGAATGGAATTCAAAAGTAAGCGGGAGTAATATGGAGGAGACTGGCACAAGACAGACCGTTGTGGAAGAATCTTGGGGAGACCTTTGTCCAGCAGTAGATTGATAATGGTTGACAATGATGATGACGACATACATCATCTATGTATCATCTGATGTCTTTCGCCAGAATGTTTGTTTCATATTTTGTAAAAACCAAATCGTATGCACGCACTTCATATATGTATCATCTCATGTCTTGCGACTCACTGTTTGTTTCATATTTTGTAAACACTTAATCGTATGTAAAATGCCAGTGCAAAGATTCGGCTTTTTGAGAATGCAGCACCCATAAAAATTAGAAAGGGAGTGAGACAAGGTGACGCTATCATCCAAAACTTTAATGCCACATTGGAAAATGTCTTTCTATCACTGAAATGTAAAATCAAAGGAATAAAGATTAACGGAGACTATTTAACTACCCATCGTTTTTCTGATGACGTAGTAATTTTTGCAACTACCCCATCAGAGCTGCAGAGTATGATCCAGAAATTTGCTGGCAACAGTAAAGAAGTGGGATTAAAAATGAACTTTTAGAAGACAAATGTGATGTACAATGCTTTTACAAGAAATTAAGATTTATCGATGGATAACGAAAAGCTGGAGATAACCAATATCTACATTTCTCTTGGACAGTATATATCAAGTGAAGGTCACACTGATGAAGAAATTAATCGGCGTATAGAACTTGCACGTAGAGCTTTTGGAAGAAACAGTATAATTTTCATGAGCTATGTCTTAAAAGAAAAGCGTTTGATCAGTGCATCCTTGCAGTGCTTACATATGGTGCCAAGACTTAACTAAAAAAGACATACAAAGACTGCAGACAACTCAAAGAAGCTTTCAGAGGCGCATGCTTGGTGAAACCAGGAGAGATAAGAAGAGGAATTCGAGGATCAGAAAAATTACTAGAGTGGAAGACATCATGATCAGAGTAAAATCCTTGAAATGGCAAAGGGCTGGACATATTGCCAAATGGACAGGCCATAGATGGACAGCTGAAATTTTAGACTGGATTTCAAGAGACAGGAAAAGATCCAGAAGAAGACCACATGGGGGATGGGTGGATGAAATTCAAAAGCAAGACGGAGTAGCATGGACCAGAGTGGCACAAGTCAGATCGTTGTGGAAGAAACTTGGGGAGAGCTTCGTCCAGCAGTGGATTAATAATGGTTGAAAATGATGATGATGGCATACATCATTTATGTATCATCTCATGTCTTGCACCTCACTGTTTGTTTCATATTTTGCAAAAACTTAATCCTATGTAAAATGCAAGTGCAAAGATTCGACTATTTGAGAATACAGCACCCATAAAAATTTGAAAGTGAGAGAGACAAGGTAACACTATATTACGCAAACTCTTTAATGCCCCATTGGAAAATGTCTTTCAATCATTGATATCTAAAAACAAAGGGATAAAGATTAATGGAGACTATTTAACTCACCATCGTTTTTCTGATGCCGTAGTCATTTTTGCAACTACCCCATCAGAGCTGCAGGGTACGATCCAGGAACTTGCTTACAAGAGTAAAGAAGTGGGATTAAAAATCAACTTTTAGAAGACAAAAGTGATGTACAATGCTTTTAAAAGAAATGAAGATTTTTCGATTGATGGGGAAAAGCTGGAGATAGCCAATACCTACATTTATCTTGGACAGCAGACATCAAGTGAAGGTCACATTGATGAAGAAACTAAGGGGCGTTTAAAACTTGCCTGGATAGCTTTTGGAAGATACAGCGTAATAATCAAGAGCAATATGCCATTATGTCTCAAAAGGAAAGTGTTTGATCAGTGCATCCTTCCAGTGTTTACATACACTGAAAAGGAATTGAATTAGAGATAGCTGCCGTTATGCAAATGAGGCGACGTGGGCGGCTCTGTAATCGGAAACGACATGACGTATGCTGCGATCCGACAATATAAGGAGTGATGCGACGGGAATCAGCAAGAGTCGGACATAGTATGGGTAAGACGAAGGATCTAAGAGCATTTGATCGAGGGTAAATTGTCGGGGACCGACGAATAACTCTCTCTATCTCGGAAGTCGTGCAGTCACTGTGATATTCACGAGCCACTGTTTCACGGGTGCACCATGAGCACATTGAATCCGGTAAAACAATTCCTGCAAGAGCCAACTGCCGTGGAAAACAGCGTGTGGATGAGCGGGGTCATCGTCGGCTAGCTCGAATTACATCAGCCGATAGACGGGCAACAGTGCAAGAAATGACTCGGCAATTTAACGCTGGTGCACAAATACATGTAAGCAGCCACACCATCAAGAACCATTTCCTCCCTATAGTATACTGAAACCATCGTCCCACGAGGGCATCGCTGCTGACCGCACCTCACAAGGTGCAAACATTAGCATGAGCGCGAGAACATCGCCGCTGGACATGTGGAAAAATGCTGCCTGGACTGATGAGTCGAAATTTGCATTGGTACATGCGGATGGCAGGATACGAGTACGCCGCAAACCACATGAAGAGATGGATCCTTCTTGCCAGCAGGGTAGTCTTCAAGCTTGTGTTGGTGGCATTCTAGTCTGGGGACTGTTTACGCGGTTTGAAATGGGACCCCTGGTACATGCGAAATCGTTGCTTACAGGTCAACGTTACCGGGATATCCTGGACGACTACTTGCTCCCGTTTGTGGGTTTTTAACATCCCACTGGGGACCTGATCCTGCAGCAAGCCAATGCACCGTGCCATGGCTCCCGAATTGTGCCCGAATGGTTGGATGAACACTCCACCGACGTGACCTCGCTTACTTGGCCAGCTAGGTGACCGGACGTTAATCCCATCGTACATATCTGGGATGGCATCGAGAGAGATGTTCGAGGCTCTGACCTCCCTCCATCAAATCTTCGTGAACTGTGGGAGCTTGTACAGGGGTCGTGGATTCGTATGGCTTCATAATGCTTCCGGTATCTTGTCGAGTCCATGCCGAGACGAATCGCCGCCGTCATCAGGACGAAAGATGGGGCTACACGTTACAAGACAGGTATTTCTAATTCAATTTCTCTTCAGTGTATGGTACCAAGCCGTGGATCTTAACTAAAAGACACATACAAAGACAGCAGACAACTCAAAGAGCGTGGAGTGGTGCATGCTTGGTGTAACCTGGAGAAATAAGAAGATGAACTCGTGGATCAGAAAAATCGCAAGAGTGGAAGACATCATGATCAGATAAAAATCCCTGAAATGGCAATGGCCTGGACGTATTCCCAGAAGGACAGACCATAGATGGACAGATGAAATTTTAGACTGGATTTCAAGAGACAGGAAAAGACCCAGAAGAAGACGACATGGGAGATGGGTGAATGAAATTCGAAAGTATGCGGGAGTAACATGGAGGAGACTGGCACAAGACAGACCGTTGTGGAAGAAACGTGTGGAGAAGTAGTGGATTGATAATGGTTGACAATGATGATGACGTCATACGTCATCTTGGTATCATCTGATGTCTTGCGCCATAAGGTTTGTTTCATATTTTGTAAAAACTAAATCGTATGTACGCACTTCATCTATGTATCATCTCATGTCTTGTGCCTGACTGTTTGTTTCATATTTTGCAAAAACTTATTTGTATGTAAAATGCAAGTGCAAAGATTCGGTTATTTGAGAATACAGCTCCATAAAAATTGGAATGGGAGTGAGACGAGTTGAAACTATATCACAGAACCTTCTAATGCCACATTGGAAAAGGTTTTTCAATCACAGAACTGTTAATACAAAGGGATAAAGATTAATGGAGACTGTCGAACTTACCATCGTTCTGCTGATGACGTAGTCATTTTTGCATCTTCCCTGTCAGAGCTGCAAAGTATGGTCCAGGAACTTGCTGGCAACAATAAAGAAGTGGGGATAAAAATAAACTTTCAGAAGACAAATGTGAGGTACAAGGCTTTTACAAGAAATGAAGATTTTTCGATTGATGCTGAAAACCTGGAGATAACCAATACCACATTTATCTTGGACAGCAGATATCAAGTTAAGGTCACATTGATCAAGAAATAATTCGACGTATAAAACTTGCCTGAAGAGCTTTTGGAAGAAACAGTATAATTTTCAAGAGCAATATGCCATTATGTCTTAAAAGAAATGTGTTTGATCAGTGCATCCTTTCAGTTCTTACATACACTGAAGAGCAACTGAATTACAGACAGCTGCCGTTATGCAAATGAGGCTTTGTGAGCGGCACTGTAAACAGAAACGTTCATGACGTATGCAGCGATCCGATAATATCAGGAGTGATGCGATAGGTATCAGCAAGAGTCGGAAGCAGTCTGGGTATGACGAAGGTCTAAGCGCATTTGATCGTGGGCAAATTGTCGGTGTCCTACGAATGGGTTACTCCATCTCGGAGATCGTGCAGGCACTGGGATTGTAACGAGCCAATGTGTCACGGGTGCACCGTGAGTACACCGAAACCGGTAAAACCATCCCTCCAAAGGCCAACTCCCGTGGACAACAGCGTGTAGATGAGCAGGGTTATCGTCGGTTAGCTCGCATTGTAATAGCTGATAGACTGGCCACAGTGCAAAAAATGACTAGGCAATTTATCCCTGGTGCACAAAAACGTGTAAGCACCCACACCATCCAGAACCATTTCCTCCCTACGGGATACAGAAGTTATCGTCCCTCGTGGGTACCGCTGCTGACCGCACATTTCAGAGTGCAAAGATTAGCATGGGCGCGGGAACATCGCCACTGGACCTTAAACATGTGAAAAAATGTTGCCTGGACTGATGAGTCGAGATTCACGTTGGTACATGCGGATGGCAGGATACGAGTACGGCGCAAACCACATGAAGCGGTGGATCCTTCTTGCAAGCAGGGTACTCTTCAAGCCGGTGGGTGTGGCATCTCGGGACTGTTTACGTGGACTGAAATGGGACCCCTGGTACGTGTGACATCTTCCCTCACAGGTTAACGTTAACGAGATATACTGGACGACAATTTGCTCCCGTTTGTTCGTCTTCAACATCCCACTGGGGACCTTATCCATCAACAATACAACGCACCGTGGCATCACTTCCGAATTACACTATCTACCAGCAAGTAATTGGACGCCCCTGCAATCGTCGCTATCTGCGGTTCTGATATACGTCATAGTCGCCGCCATTAAATATTATGTAATAAACAGCAACGCAACCAGTCGCATGCAATATGCCACGCAGTTCGGAGCTCTCGGATTTTGAGAAAGGTGTAATCGTCGGGTATCACAGAAATGGCCGATCCATACGTAACATATCCAGCGAGTTGAAGTACCCAAAATTGACAGTGGCCTACGTGATTGGCAAGTGGAAGATGAGAGGTGACTGTCGGAATGTGCCCCGTCCCGGCAGACCCACAAAACATGGAGTTAGAGACCGGCGGGTGCTGGCCAGAGAATTTCGTAAGAACCGCACCAAATCGGTGGGCACATCCGCGAGGAGTTTCAACAGGCATCCTGGAGTGTTCTTTCGATGAATACTATCCGTAAGGAATCCCATCTGCTCCGTTATCATTGACGTGCTGCAGCCTACAAGCCTTTGATCGCCAAGTCCAATAGCGCTGCTCGGCTAACGTGGTGAAAAGAACGTCGACAGTGGACCGTTGGACAGTAGAAACAGGTTCTCTGGAGCAACGAATCAAGGTTCACCCTCTACTGTTCGGATGGCAGCGTATGGGTTTGGCGTCTGCCTGGAGAACGCCTCCTACCGAAATGTATCGTCAAAAGTGTGAAGTTCAGCGGCTGTGGAATTATGCTATAGGGGTAGTTCTCCTGGTATGGCACGGCACCCTTGGTCGCAATTCCTAGTATACTCAACGCCGAGACCTACTGCATCATTTTGGATGACCATGCACTTCCTACGTTGCGCAGTTTTACGGGGTGGACCCATGTTACTTTCAGGATGACAATGCCACCTGTCATGTTGCGAGGTCAACCATGGCTTGGTATGGTGACAATGGGGTTAATCGAATTTACTGGCCTGCGCAGAGCCCGGACCCTAACCCTATCGAGCACCTCTGGGACGAGTTGGAGCGTCGACTTAAGGGGTGCCCCACCGTCCGAAATCGGTGAAGGATTTGACCTGTCTTCTCCAAGCCGAGTGGAAGAAAATACCGCTAGCCGTCGTAAAACACCTGGTTGAGAGTATGCCCCGGAGAGTCGCAGCTGTGATCGCCGCCCGTGGAGGCTCCACCAACTATTGAAGGTGAATAAATTTCGTTTTCCTTTGCTATCACAGGTGTCCAATTACTTGTTCGTAGATAGGGTTTATCTGAATGGTTGCATGAACATTCCACCGATGTGACCTTGTTTCCTTGGCCAACTAGGTCACCTGACCTCAATCCCATCGAACACATCTGGGATGCCCTCGAGAGAGATGTTCGAGGACCTGAACCCGCCTCCATCAAATCTTCGTGAATTGTGGGAGCTTGTTCAGGTGTCGTGGATCCGTATGTCTTCATAATGCTTCCGGTGTTTTGTCGAGTACATGTCGAGACGAATCGCCGCCGTCATCAGGACGAGAGAAGGTACTACACGTTACTAAACAGGTATCTCTAATTCAACTGCCCTTCAGTGTATGGTTCCAAGACGTGGACCTTAACTAAAAGTGACATACAAAGACTGCAGACAACTCAAAGAAGCGTGGAGAGGTGCATGCTTGAAGTAACCAGGAGAGATAAGAAAGCCAACTCGTGGATCAGAAAAATGGCAAGAGTGAAAGACATAATAATCAGAGAAAAATCCCTATAATGGCAATGGCATGGACATATTGCCAGAAGGACAGACAATAGATGGACAGCTGGAATTTTAGACTGGATTTCAAGAGACCGGAAAAGATCCAAAAGACCACTTGGGAGATGGGTGGATGAAATTCGAAAGTATGCGGGAGTAATATGGAGGAGACTGGCAGAAGACAGACCGTTGTGGAAGAAACTCGGGGAGACATTCGTACAGCAGGGGATTGATAATGGTTGACAATGATGATGACGGCATACATCATATATGTATCATCTCATGTCTTGCGACTAACTGATTGTTTTTATATTTTGCAAAAACGTAATCATAGGTAAAATGAAAGTGCAAAGATTCTGTTATTTGAGGATACAGCACCCACAAAAATTTGAAAGGGAGTGAGATAAGGGGACACTATATCGCCCAAAGTCTTTAAAGCCACATTGTAAAATGGCTTTTAATCACGGAACTGGGAAAACAAAGGTATAAAGATTAATGGATACTATCGAACTCACCATCGTTTTGCTGATGGCATAGTCATTTTTTCGCGTACCCCATCAGAGCTGCAAAATATGATCCAGGAACTTGCTGGCAACAGTAAAGAAGTGGAATGAAAAATGATCTTTCAGAAGACAAAAGTGATTCACAAATTTTTTACAAGAAATAAATTTTATAAATTGATGGAGGAAAGCTGGAGATAACCAATACTTACATTTACCTGGGAGAGCAGATATCTAGTGATGGTCACACTGATGAAGAAATTAATCTGCCTATAAAACTTGCCTTCAGTGTTTTTAGAAGAAACAGTCTAATTTTCAAGAGCAATATGCCATTATGTCTTAAAAGAAAAGTGTTTGATCAGTGCCTCCTTACAATGCATACGTTTGGTGCCGAGACCTGGACCTTAACTAAAAGTGACATACAGAGACTGCAGCTAACTCAAAGGGGCGTGGAGAGTTGCATGCTTGGTGTGACCAGGAGAAATAAGATGAACTCGTGGATCAGAAAAATGACAAGGATAAAATCCCTGAAGTGGCAACGGCCTGGACATATTGCCAGGAGTACAGACCATATATGAACAGCTGTAATTTTAGACTGGATTACAAGAGACAGGAAAATACTCAAAAGAAGACTACATGGGAGATGGGTGGATGAAACTCGAAGGTATGCGGGAGTAACATGGAGGAGACTGGCACAAGACAGACCGTTGTCGAAGAAACTTGCGGATTTCTTCGCCCAGCAGTGGATTGATAATGGTTGACCATGATGGAGATGACATATATCAACTATGTATAATCCGATGTCTTGTGCCTCAATGTTTGTTCTATATTTTGTAAAAACTTAATCTTATGTACATACTTCATCTATGTATCAGCTCATTTCTTGCGCCTCAACGATTGTTTCATTTTTGTAAAAGTTGTTCGTATGTATATACATGTTTTGTCTGATGTTTTCCACTATGTTTCGTCTAATGGTTTTCTCCTCATTGTTTCATTTTTGTAAAAGTTGTTTATATGTATATACATGTCTTGTCTGATGTTTTTCTCTATGTTTCGTCTAATAATTTGCTCCTCATTGTTTCATTTTTGTAAAAGTTGTTCATATGTATATACATGTTTTGTCTGATGTTTTTCTCTATGTTTCGTCTAATGGTTTGCCCCTCATTGTTTTATTTTTGTAAAAGTTGTTCGTATGTATATACATGTTTTGTCTGATGTTTTCCTCTATGTTTTGTCTAATGGTTTGCTCCTCATTGTTTCATTTTTGTAAAAGTTGTTCGTATGTACATACATGTTTTGTCTGATGTTTTCCTCTATGTTTCGTCTAATGGTTTGCTCCGCATTGTTTCATTTTTTGTAAACGTTGTTCGTATGTATATACATATTTTGTCTGATGTTTTCCTCTATGTTTCGTCTAATGGTTTGCTCCTCATTGTTTCATTTTTGTAAAAGTTGTTCGTATGTATATACATGTTTTGTCTGATGTTTTCCTCTATGTTTCGTCTAATGGTTTGCTCCTCATTGTTTCATTTTTTGTAAAAGTTGTTCGTATGCATATACATGTTTTGTCTGATGTTTTCCTCTATGTTTCGTCTAATGGTTTGCCCCTCATTGTTTCATTTTTGTAAAAGTTGTTCGTATGTATATACATGTTTTACCTGATGTTTTCCTCTATGTTTCGTCTAATGGTTTGCTCCTCATTGTTTCATTTTTGTAAAAGTTGTTCGTACGCATATACATGTTTTGTCTGATGTTTTCCTCTATGTTTCGTCTAATGGTTTGCCCCTCATTGTTTCATTTTTGTAAAAGTTGTTCGTATGTATATACATGTTTTGCCTGATGTTTTCCTCTGTGTTTCGTCTAATGGTTTGCTCCGCATTGTTTCATTTTTGTAAAAGTTGTTCGTATGTATATACATGTTTTGCCTGATGTTTTCCTCTATGTTTCGTCTAATGGTTTGCCCCTCATTGTTTCATTTTTGTAAAAGTTGTTCGTATGTATATACATGTTTTGCCTGATGTTTTCCTCTATGTTTCGTCTAATGGTTTGCTCCTCATTGTTTCATTTTTGTAAAAGTTGTTCGTATGTATATATATGTTTTGTCCGATGTTTTCCTCTATGTTTCGTCTAATGGTTTGCTCCTCATTGTTTCATTTTTGTAAAAGTTGTTCGTATGTATATACATGTTTTGTCTGATGTTTTCCTCTATGTTTCGTCTAATGGTTCGCTCCTCATTGTTTCATTTTTGTAAAAGTTGTTCGTATGTATATACATGTTTTGCCTGATGTTTTCCTCTATGTTTCGTCTAATGGTTTGCTCCTCATTGTTTCACTTTTGTAAAAGTTGTTCTTATGTATATACATGTGTTGCCTGATGTTTTCCTCTATGTTTCGTCTAATGGTTTGCTCCTCATTGTTTCATTTTTTGTAAAAGTTGTTCGTATGTATATACATGTTTTGCCTGATGTTTTCCTCTATGTTTCGTCTAATGGTTTGCCCCTCATTGTTTCATTTTTGTAAAAGTTGTTCGTATGTATATACATGTTTTGTCTGATGTTTTCCTCTATGTTTCGTCTAATGGTTTGCCCCTCATTGTTTCATTTTTGTAAAAGTTGTTCGTATGTATATACATGTTTTGCCTGATATTTTCCTCTATGTTTCGTCTAATGGTTTGCTCCTCATTGTTTCACTTTTGTAAAAGTTGTTCTTATGTATATACATGTTTTGTCTGATGTTTTCCTCTATGTTTCGTCTAATGGTTTGCCCCTCATTGTTTTATTTTTGTAAAAGTTGTTCGTATGTATATACATGTTTTGCCTGATGTTTTCCTCTATGTTTCGTCTAATGGTTTGCTCCTCATTGTTTCACTTTTGTAAAAGTTGTTCTTATGTATATACATGTTTTGTCTGATGTTTTCCTCTATGTTTCGTCTAATGGTTTGCTCCTCATTGTTTCATTTTTGTAAAAGTTGTTCGTATGTATATACATGTTTTGTCTGATGTTTTCCTCTATGTTTCGTCTAATGGTTTGCTCCTCATTGTTTCATTTTTGTAAAAACAATGGCGTTGTAAGAGATCTTTTATTTTCCAAATATCAATAAAATCAATTGTACACATTGAAGTCTATGTATTTCAAGTATTTTACGCGAAGTCAACATTTCTATTAGGTATTATGTAAAATAATAATAACAAAAATAAAAATATTTATATGCCCGCAGATAAGAGCAAATTGGCTACTAATTTTTTCATTGATGATTTAGGAGTGGAACAGATCTTCAACAAATGCGTGCTAATCAGTAGGAAGGCAGGGATATCAATTGTGTGCAAACCGTCAAAGTGACTAGTCTTATAAATACCTAGCAAACTAGAATGCTAAAGCACACGTAAAAACGTAGTTTACAGCAAATTACGCCAGTCGCGTAAAGAAGTTCTGGCATTAAATTATACGCTAAAAATACAATTACTACCATGAAATCCTGAGCTATATCTACGCTATTAGACTAATACTGATTTACAAGAACTTGACAAACTCAGTAGAAGACTTTTGACAAAATACAGATGCCACCGTCCATAATCGTTAGTTGAGAGACTATACTTGACAAAAAATGGATCAGATCTCAGTTGGAAAGAAGAGCAAGAACAAGCAATACTTCTTAGGAAGAAACATGTCATTATCACAGTAGTGGTAGAAGCTGCAGAAGGCTTTATCCCACTGAACGTGAACATTGCTCAGCTCCTTCCTCAGTAAGAAAGCAAATCAGATAAACGACAAGTTGGAAAAGCAAAATTTTGCTGTGTAAGTATCAGAACACCTTAAATCTGTAAAATATTCACAAAAACCTCTCACTACAATGATTGAAAAAAAAGTTAAGCTTTATCCAGAGACCGAGAGATTCATTATCGAAATTCAAGACACCTTTATCACAACACAAAACTACGTAAAAGAAACGTATAGTAAAATATCTAGACCAGTGGAATGTTTGTATGTAAAAGCCAATGAAACCATACACATTTAATCAGACTACTGCTTCCGTGCTTCAAAACAACATTTTAATAAACACGACCAGGTTGCTAATATACTTCATTAACCACCAAGGCATATTACAAGCATCACCCAGAACCCATTCTGAAAAATCCTAATTACATCATGTACTGGACCAAACCTATCATCCCAGGCAACACCATTTAACAAAATGGACTTGACATTGTAATTGCAGACAAAAAAAATGAAGAGGACTCAAAGATTGATGTAGCGGTTCCACTTTACAGAAAATATCTAAAGGACAGTATCCAAGAACATCTCGGAACATGAGAAGTTGCGAATTAAAAAAAGATTTGAAAACAAACCACAACACACCTCGTACTAATTCCCATTTCTGCACAATCGTAGTGGTACCAAAAGCTTTCCGAACAATCTCGAGGAATTAGGTCTTCCATAGCAAATGCTTCATCCAATCCAATCGGAAGTTATTCTACAAACCTGCTATCACTAGAAAAACAACGACAATAACAGTAATAATGATTTTTCTTATAAAAATGTAGTTGAAAGTACAAACAGTCCTTAAAACAAAAGTACACTGGCGGAAAGTGAAAAACGAACACCAAGAAGGAATTGGCGGAAGATCATGAAATTTACATACATTAATGGGGTCGAGCTTACGTAGGTGTGATGTTAATTTCAGAACCAACCGGTGAGCGCTTACGCCACAGCACGGCATAATATCAAAATTATCGTCGGTGGTATTTAAGGAGTACGGCGAAGTGAATGTAATCAGTCGTCGGCGTACGGACACGTGCGAAGACCCTGAAGAAGCTGCAAACCCTGGACATGGAAGACGTGTACGATTTCAGTAGTTATCGGACTTTGAGAGAGGTCTTCTAGTCGGACTCCGCGAGTCCGGGTGGTAGTATCGTCGTATTGCGGAGCGAATTGGACGGGAAGTATTGGTAGTGGTACGATAGTGGCATAGATGGTCCGAGGAACATTCCCACACGAGAAGATGTGGAACCGTGAGTTACAGACGGACTGTTGAGCGGACCGATCGACGCATAAGAAGAGCGGCGTTATCAAGCAGAACATCCACTGCGACGCAAATCCCAGCTGCCGTTGCACCTGAGGTGACTGTGCTAAAAATCCGCAACCGTCTACTGGATGCAGGACTGCGTGCACGTGTGCCTCTGGCATGTGTACCTTTGACTCCAGCCCACCGTCAGGTACGTCTGCATTGGAAAACGCAATGGCGATCTGTCGTGTTCAGCGATGAAAGCAGATTCTGCTTGGGAGCCTCCGATGGACGTATGCGTGTTCGCAGACGCACAGGGAAGTTCTCCACCCTTCGTGCATCCGCCAGCGACACACAGGGCCTACACCTGGTCTCCTGGTGTGGAGAGCGATCAGCTATCACTCCCGTACACAACTAGTGTTTGTACCGGGTACGTTAAACAGCACCTCAAACATCAACAACATCATTCAGCCCGTTGTTGTGCCATTTGTAAGTTTGTTCCATCGTGGTGTTTTCCAGCAAGATAACGCACTCCCACACACGGCACGTGCAACGCAACATGCACTTCAGGGTGTGAGGCAACTTCCATGGCCTGCACGTTCACCGAATTTGTTCCCCTTTGAGCACGTGTGGGATTTTATGGGACAACGACTTATCCGGTCTAAAAGGCCAGCCACGACCATCCCCGATTTACGCGTCCAGGTTGAGCATGCTTTGAACTCAATACTCCAAACTTACATCCAATATCTGTACGACAGACTCCATGCCAGAATTGCACAGTGAGACGCAGTTTATGGCGGTTCAACCTCGTACTAACCATGTTACATGGAAATGATATTTTTCAGTTTACCAGCAAATACAACTGTATTTTGCCATAATGTTTTGATCATGTTGTCCTCTGTATTCCGTTATTATGCTGTATAAATTTCGTTAGTATCAGACGCTTCTTGGTGTTCTTTTTTCCCTTTCCGCCAGTGTATTTATTTCATACTGCGATACTGAAGCAAGCATGGTACAGAAAACTCCCACTGTGGATTATAATATCAAACTTTTCTTGCCACAAAGACTACTTAGGGGAAGAAACTTGCTGTTAATTCACCATGTTTAAAGTTGCTTAATGATTCCAGTTACAAGCAAACTTTAATAACTAAAAACACACACAAGTTAAAATATGTATGCATAGTTAAAATCACATGAGTACTTTCGTGCTCGCGGCGATGATATCATCAGATGAAAGACCGAGTTGGAGTTTCAGAAACACATTTATACATGGGCGTCGTTGCCAATCTCTCTCAATGAGGAAAGAAATTTAAGGTCGTTCACTTACTGTAACGTAATATTAGAAAATAAAGGCTTGTAGAGTTCCATTAATGATGATCGGAATCTGCAATGTCAGAAGTAGGAACCGGAATTGAGGAAAGTAACGTCTTCCAGGGCTGGGAAATACAGCTGGGTACTTCATCATTGCAACAGGTGTCCACTCGAATTAAAATGTAGAGACTCTCCTTAAAGAGTACTGTTTCACTCCTTGTAGAGGTAGATAGAATGGAGACGTCTGTCCGAGATGGGTAATGTGTACCACCTGAAGTAAGCCTGGCTAAAGAAGTAGATGACGAGCCATTTTTTGCACTATATTAGTGTTCCGTAATTATTGTTTTTATTCTCCGTAGGGTTGAGCCGATATAAATAAGGTCCTTGTCTTGAGGATCGACAGATGGAAACAAATATTCTGCTGATCTTCATCGAGGATAGAACGAGGTATTCTGTTGCTTGTTTTGAGATGCTGCTAAAATAGTCCTTAAACGCAAGCCGTTGTTGAATTACATAAATTTCCTAAATTGAGGAATGAAATGAAGGTGTACGCATAATTTCAAAATTATCGTTTTATCCATTTTAAGCATGTAATTATGTATATTTCTTTCAAGTGAAAAGATACTACAGGTGAACTCCAAAATCGTACATTTTGCTTAATACACTAAACATAGAGGAAAAAATCAACTATTTGCTGAAGGGTTATGAACACGATTTTGAAACGAAGATAAAGGTTTAAGAAAAAAGGCTTAAATGCGTACATGGCAGAAAACGTACTGATGGTTTTTTACCCGAAAGTACTGAATGTCTAAAATATTCTGAATGTTTCAACGTGAATCATTGACATCTGAAAATAAGTATTTCTAAGGAATTAACACAAACTTCTTTTAGCCGGACACATAGTTTTTCAGTTCGCTTTCATAGCCCAGAATGAACAAAGGGTACAAATTCTAGAGCGACTGAAGTGTTTCGAGACTGTCAATCTTCTGAAGATTTAATGGGTGTTTTAATTTGTATTCAAATATTGGTTAGCGGATTATTGGTAAGCTGAAAAACTTGCAACACTCTGAGACATACTTCAATTCGTTGAGGATTTCTTGCGAAAACATTGAGTGTTCACTACCATGACAAAAGGAAATGCACATTCGATTTGTAGCAACAAAGCATGCTGGTACTGGCATTTCGTATAATTTCAAAGAATGTCATAAATCCTGCCACAAAGAACTTCAGTGGCTCATTATTGAAAATAAAAATACTACGAGTAGTAAATCACTAATGTCGATTAAAAGAGTTCTTCATTTCGTTTGTTCAGTTGGGTAAAAGGGGACAAACCGTGAACGAAGAGAATATCTGGTACTTAGAAAATAGAAATTTCAGAAGCAAGATTAACCTTCCTGCGTACAAGGGTGTGTCAAATGTTCTTGCACTACCTTGAAAGAATTATCTTGGTAGCATTAGTTTTCGATTTAGTATCAGCCTTGAAATCATACACAATTTTCCCAGCGGTTTCCCGATGGTCTTGCGCGCTACAGAAAACAGTATCTTTCAAGGCCATTAATATTAGCTAACACGGCATTAAAAACGTCTTCAGCCATCACAAAATGAACATCAGTCGAATTAGTTTTGATATTTGAATCGATGGTAGTATGATAGGGAAGATTTGGGTGATTAGGATCTCTTAGAACACACACCTGTCGATTGCAGCTGTTGGTTTATGGCGTGGAGCACTGTTCTAATTAAACAACGGAACTTTGCTCTGCTTTCCTCGGAGTTTATCTCTTCAATGCTAACTTTTGTTTAGTAAGTTAGCTTAGTATGGTTCAGGGATTACTTGACCCTTCGCATGTTAATCCACTATAACCACTTCCTCTGCACCCCAGAAATGTATTGTGATCACGTTATTTTAAAAACATCAGACAATTAATATAAAAAGAACGCATATAGCGCATTAAATTCGTTACTTTTGTGGTGTAATAAGCACAAAGATTCACCAACTTTTCGCACTCCACGGGGATGCTTTTTCAAGGTAATGGTAGACATAAAAATGCCTTTATGTCTACCACTTTTATGTTTGTCGTTGCCTTGAAAAAGCCTTCTAGTGAAGTGCGAAAGATTGATGAATCTTTGTGCTTATTACACCACAAATATAAACGAATTCAGTACGCTATATGCGTTTCGTGAATATTGTGATCACTTTTCTAGTTTGACAGAGTTCGTCTTCTTTGCAGTGGGTGAGCCACTGGGCTTCTATTGTTTCGATTCTGCAATATACTGGTGTGTCCACATTTCATCCACTGGTAGAAATCATTGCAGAGTATTTCGCAGTTAGGTTTCTAACAGTGCGAGATTGTCCCGTGACGTGTTCCTTCTGATCAGCTGTTGCTCGGGTGTCAGGACCTTTGGGACCCAACGGACAGTAGTAGCCTTACTCATAGCCAGATGTTCTGTCACAATGAAATGAAGTGTTGTTTTTGACGTGTCTCACGCATCTGTCTAACAGTTAAAGGCTGTCTTGCAGTACTGTTTCATATTTGTCTACATTTTCTTGGGTGACGGATTCAGATGTTCTGCCTCAGAGATTGTCAGCTTCCCATTCGTGACCCACTCCTGAATTATCCTTCATTCTTATTTATAGTGACGTATGAAGAAGCATATTTTTCTAGAATTTCTGTCATGTCTTCGCGTGTGTCTTTTGACTCCAAAAGGTACGAATAAAAACGTCTTATTACATCTCTGTGCGTTTGCTTCTCGAATTTTCCTGCCTGGTCACCTCTCAGGTGTTGCAAATAAAATGAACGCAATGATGAAGCTGCATGCAAATGATGAAGATGCATTTAGAATTATTGCGTCCAAAAATACAGAATTTATTACTATTCTTTAATGGTCACGCCGAGAATGTTAAAATCTATACTAAGAGAAGCGTATGTAGTTACGCATCATGTGGCGACTTCGTCAACACCGCATACTTTGAAAACAAGTCGCCGTTTTGTTATTGAATACCTCTGTATTCCGTGGAAAAGCGATCTCTGAAATTCGGGGCAATGTCTAACACCCGCGAAGGAGATGCCGTTAAGATTACTCAAGAATCCCAGAAGCAACCTCTCTTCACCTTTGAACACGAGAAACAATCCCCCATAACTAAAAGTATAAACCACACACGCAAAGCACCCAAGAGATGCGGATTGTATCACGAAAAAACCTTGAGAAAAACTTTCGTGACAATAGTTATGTAAATCTTTGGACATCAGATGTGAAGCTATGCGAAAATACTTTCAGATAATGTCAGTTTTTTACCTATATTATTTCCCAATATTATGGTCATGTTAATGCGATCTACCTTTCAAACAAAATGTTCAAAGTATTTCGAGGAAAAGTCAAAATATTTTGCGTTGCCGCTAGGTATAAGCAATATTAGAGAGATTGCCGTTTAGGATAGAATTACCTCTTCAATATTGTCGAAATTTACGGCTCATTACCTTTTTACAAATTTCAATCTACACATTTCTCAAAGCGATTTTGGATCTCGTTTTGCTATTCCCATAATCTGTATAAGAATCCTGTTCTGAATCCTTAACAAATTACATCAAAATCTTATTTCTGCACTAAATCTTTCTGGGATAAGCAAGTTCTCCGAGAATTCCATCTTCAATTAGAATTCCTTCTCATTTGGTGCCCACGAAGAACGAAGCTATTACAATGTTTATTTCTGTAACTCGCAGCCTCTTTCAAAGCCCTGCCCCTAAAAGCGAGTAACTTTTCGCACACCCAAATGGCTAGGTGCTAAGAAATGAAGGTGAATAAGTTATTATTTTAAAGACAGTAGCTTTTTATCTCTCGAAAAAAATGTTATTCGAGAAGAAGTTAAGTGGAAGCAGATGAAATCTCCTGCGTAAGTAATATAAAAACTTAAAAAATAAGTAAGTATTGTAACAACCAACTGACATCGAATTGAAACAGAGGCAATTGAAATTAGATTGGATACTATTAAAAGTACTAGCTGAAAGAAAAGCGATGGAATTTAACTGATTCTGCAATAAAGTTTTCAGAGGCTGTTTTAAGTGCCTCATGATTGGCCAAAAATATTCAGAAGCGTAAGTGAAAGACAGTTTTCGAAATAATTTACGTCAAGTTTATTAAAATGTCCCGTTAGGAAGAGTGACCCCTGAATATGAGCGATAATACCTGGACAGATATGAGGCACGCTTATATACATATAATAAATTTCTGTTAATGAAGAGCGGATAATATTGCTGATTTTCAGAACAGTTGTGCGAACACACAACCTCATGTCCTTCCGCTAGACATTTGGCTGCTCAGTGTCCGGCCACTGATCCGTAAAGCGTCGATGCAGGGACACAAAGCAAAGGTTGGCATAACGTATCTTGACTTTGTGTGCTAGGGCGAAGCTGCGCGACTGCCGGTTCGGTATGATCATTACCTTGTCCTAAAGCATTAATGAAGGAATATAAAGGAAAGGTTGGCATAACTTATCCTGACATCGTGTGGTGGCAGTAGTAGCACGACGGGCCGGCTGGATGTGATCATTGCCTTACCATAAAGTGGGAAACCCTGACCAAAAAGAAAGCATGCTTTGACTTGTATAAAATTATACATCTTACACTGAAAAAGAGGTTCCACCGGCACATGAAGTCAAGTACAGCGAACTTGTAATGTAATCTCAACGAAACTGCTCCTTGCACTTATAAATACTTCAGTAATGATTTTCGTAAGATATGAAAAAACGCTCCTACCTTCCGCTCTACGGCTACGCACATAACAGCCCTTTCATCCCCATAAGACAACCTTGGAAATGCTAACTGGACTCTAGTAATCATTTTCAACTAACGCTCATTTTTAGAAATTCAGCATGATAATCATAATACACGGAACCTTAAAACCCAATACCGCCGTGCTTCTTTAATTTACATATAAATATATTTTTTTTAAGTTTTAAGTAGTAGGTCTCATTTTCATATCGACTCCGTTGAAATAAGTAATATTTTAAAGGTCAGATAATTATTTGAGTCATTATTAAAGCGGTGCATTAAATTCCTGTGACAGCTGAAATATTTTTGGTGAAATTTAAATTTTATTAGCAAAGGAAAATCAGTATATATTATAACCATATGAATATGATCAATTGTAATGTGCTGAAACTGCTAATCAATTGAGATGTGTATCATACATTACTCAAAAATAGTAAAAAACTCTATGCACATTTTTTTCTCCATGTGAGAAGCAAAGTCCAATTCCTTAACGGCTATAAGAAAGCGCGAAAATTAACACAAAAATTATGGAAGTGAATGCCAAACTGAAGCATTTTACACAAAATAATATAACGTTAAAAAAGGTACATCAAGTCCGACAAGCCACATAGTTCTGCATAGATGCAATATTAATCGACTCTGCTCCATTGTCCAATACATCAGAGTAACACTTCAAAAAGGTTGGGACTCGGTTGTAGGTTGAAGTATGTAGTATAATACCAGTCCAATGCAGCTCCACGGTCCTATATATCGGAATATCACTTTGCATAGATTAGGACTCAGTTGCAAGTCGAAGTATGTAGACAGTTCAAAAAGCATATCCAAACTCACATTTAGTGTAAACGCATACGCATATAACAAATGAAAGGTGAACAAAATTTAACTCCTTGCTTGACTACAGAAAAAAGACAGACTGAAACCTCGCTTCTTCACAAAAACATAAGCAACCATCGTGCGATATTAGGGCACATGCTATACATTTCCGTACTTGTTCGTACCATTATCAAGATGTGTTCTGGTGGCTCTGTTGGAAGATCGGGTAACCGCTCTTCGTTAACTGAAGTTTTATTATATTATTACTCGATCTTCCAACAGAGCCACCAGAACACAGCTTGATAATGGTACGAACAAGTACCGAAATGTATAGCATGTGCCCTAATATCGCACGATGTTTGCTTATGTTTTTGTGAAGAAGCGAGGTTTCAGTCTGTCTTTTTTCTGTAGTCAAGCAAGGAGTTAAATTTTGTTCACCTTTCATTTGTTATATGCATTTACATTAAATGTGAGTTTCCATGTGCCTTTTGAACTGTCTACATACTTCAACTTGCAACTGAGTCCTTACCTTTGCAAAGTGATATTCAGATATATAGGACAGTGGAGCTGCAAGGACTTATATTATACTACATAATTCGACCTGCAACCGAGTCCTAGCCTTTTTGAAGTGTTACTCCGATGTATTGGACAATGGAGCAGAGTCGATTAATATTACATCTATGCAGAACTATGTTGCTTGTCGGACTTAAAGTACCTTTTTTAACATTGTATTATTTTGTGTAAATTGCTTCAGTTTGTAACATTCGCTTCCATAATTTTTGTGTTAATTCTCGCGCTTTGCTTATAGCCGTTAAGGAATTGGACTTTGCTTCTCACATGGAGAAAAATGTGCATAGAGTTTTTTACTATTTTTGAGTAATGTATGATATACATCTCAATTGATTAGGAAAATCAGTGTTTCCTTATAGAAAGAAAATTACGTTTCCTCACAATACCCATGGTCTTAAAAAATTCCTACAGGTCATTCAGCCTTTCAAGTCAACTCCACTTTTGGTTTAGATTCAGTTCATTCAGAGGTACTCAGTAATTCATTATATAATGCGCAAATGATAATGAAATGAATAACAACCGGACATACAAAGTAAATGAATGAGAACTACAGAAGTGCAAATTTACATTTTCCACTTGAGAACAAACAGAGGGAAACAATGTATATGTGAAGATACGAATGTCAAGAGAAAACACAAACATGAGACTATTGTACGTCTTTTACTAACCTCTAATCTACACGCATTCAGATAGAACAAGATGAAATGTCCTGTCTGCAAGAATAATGAATGATATAGATCAAAGGCTAACGATTATATTGTCTAACAATGGAGTTACTCTTCATAAGAAAGAAACTGAGTAAAAGTTGAAATGGATAAAAGCCAATATTAGATGCATGTACCCAGCTCGAGAAGTGAGAGAGAAGCTAATATCATTGAGACCTCACAACTTTGTGTTTTGATGGATCAACACAGTTTCTCTGTTTGCTCCTGAAAATGTGAGAAGTTTGTAATCACGTGCTATGTAAGTTGAATTTCTGAACAGAGAAAACAAAATAAAAGAAATTAGAGCAATAAATCAGATAATTAATATCTACATTTTTCGAATATCTTTGAACCAAGCTCTTCGAATAGTTTCAAAGCAGCTTTCAAACAAGGGCGGCTGTTTGTTTTCAACCTTGGTTATTTTGAAAATGTTTTAGGTGTTATAACTTCAGAATCGCATATCGACTGGAAATATTGAGATTTCTGAGAAGAAATGAAATTGCGAAGTTTACCTTACATTCTCCTCCTCCCTCAATTTCCGCTTACATCCTGCGTCATTAGATGTCATGAAATGTGCTCTTCCTAAAAAATACGAGTCCCCTCTGATTCTAGTAATGTTCTAGTGAATGACCTGCACACTAAAAAATTCAAAGCAAATAGAGTTTGCTTATGCGTTGATTATTCGAAACGGAGGAAGTACATCTTAAAGTGTATAGGCGTCCCTCTCCGACGACTGCTGACACGTTTATGGGCCATTACGAGATATTAAAACTTCCGCAATAATTTTCCCACTGAAGATGACTGCGGGGTTTTTTTCGAATAAGACCACGGGTTTTTTTTTGAGAGATTAGTTACACATGCCGAAGTGTGGGCCTTCCTCGCGAGGGCCGAAGCAGTTGAGATTATAACAAGAGAGCGTCGCTCTAAAACGCGAGTAAAAGACTTCTTTTGAAAAGTAAGGAAATGTACTTCAATCAAAGATAAGTCAAAGTCGTAATGCAACTAAATTACAAATATCCGGAATAAAAAGGAACTTTCCTACATCTTCCATTCAGTTGCTCAATTTATATTTTTGGATTGATTCAACTGCCTAGTAAAGACCATCCAAGCTTACGGACAACGCTAACGCTATTTGCGAAAGTATGATATCATTGTCTCCTAAGGCAAGGAAGTTTAGAAAGTCAATTTAATTGCTTATTGAAGACTCAAAGCAAACGAAGAATGATGTTTTACTTCAGATAATCCTATTTCCACTCTATAATCGCACGCGTTCTTTTGCATTTCGTGGTGGAACTATTTATATCTTGTAGTGGAACAGGGAAAGTCACAACAGAAAAGTAAACAAACTAGGTAAGTCACGTGGTTTAGCTGACGCAGTTCGGATGTTCGGTTCCAACACAGACCGGAGATGAACGATTGGATTGATGTCTGGGGAATTTCAAAAGACAGAGCAATATCTGATAGACTTCTTTACGTTCCTCGAAATAACCATGTCCGAACGGTGCCGTCAGATGAGCATTTTGTATTATGCTTCTAAAAGAAGGCGCTACTGGAGGGGAATATCGTTGCCATGAAAGGATGTACCTGGTCGTCACTGATGTTTAAGTAGACTGTAGACTTCATACTTTCCTGCACATAAATGACTTGATACAGGGTTTTACAGCAAAACATTGCTCATAGCTTGACAATGCATCCACCAGCTTGTTTTCGTCCCACAATGCATCCTGGTGCTGACAAATTCACAGATAAACGAAGAACACGTACAAAGACGTGCATATGGAATAACAGGAAACAAGATGCATCGGAAAGAAAGACCTTCCAATAATTTAAGGTTCTGGTTTTATCCTCTCCTGGCCATTGTAGTTGCTTTTGACAGAGAACCGATTAGTACTGGCAATTGGAGTGTCCTGCTGCTACGCAGTCCCGTTTAAGCAAGATGGTTTACGCAGGTGGCAGGAAATGCAATTACAGGAGAGTTACGCTGCAGCATCCCTTCTGTTGGTGCCCAAAATTTAATAAAGTGGGCTGAATTTACCACGGCTGACCATCAAAGTTTCGAACTTTGCATATGAAGGGCAAGAAAAATATTGATTAACGGTGCTCAGTAACTTATGATATGTTATTTTTAGCGCTTGATGACCTTCACACGCGGCGGCGTCTTTCTGCAGTTACATCGATTTGCATTAGACGCGCTGGTCTTAATACATATTTTAGCTCTTCGGTATGTATGTAAAGTCCTTAGATGAAAAGTTTGATCCATTTCCGATAAGAGTTTCTATTTGCTGGAGAAATGACGTCACTGTAGAAAAAAAAGCCCATTGCCTGTGTGAGTTGTTTATTAAACAAGTAAGGTAAACAACGAAAGGGGTGATAAACGTTTTCATAACTTAAGGACTTATAAATTAAAAAAAATATCATGTTTATTAGTGATCTCCGGCTTCGCATTTCACGAATTAATGATTTATCTTAAAAAATAGGAGGTCAACTGTGTTTGAACGAGCAAATCTTTGCTTACTGCTATTTCTGGAATTCGGAGGAAATTATATTTGCAAACGGCTGTTTCAAATAGAATGTAATTTTTCATTTGGCACGTATGCACGCGTACTTTTGCATTTCGTTGTGGTACTATTTATATCGCGTAGTGGAACGCTGAGTGTCAGGACGGGAAAGATAAAAAAGCCCAGCAATGCGTTGCCCTTCAAAAGTTCAGTCGTAAATAAAAACAAATGTTGATAACAGAAATTAATAACTCTAACGCTCTTACATGTGAACAAGGACGGGTCATCGTGGTTTGTTGTACCACATCCAAATGAAGAATAATTTTGTGCTGACGTTGCAGTTGCATTATTGTTCAAAATGTAAAATACGTCTCCGTACTTTGACTTTACAACTTGTCACTTCACGTTACACATTTGTTTCAAGTACAGGAAGCGTACAACAAATATCCATATCAAAAGTGATTTCTTATTTTTTGGTTACATACTTTTTTCAGAAGAATGAGGTTGGATTAGTCCGTGAGGACTGAACTGAAATGTTCTTGTAAATTTTGCGATACATATTTTTTTCGTTGAAGTTCTTAAGCTATGTCTGATAAAATAAAAATTGCTTTTCCCAGATTTTTGTCAACTGAAACCCTTATTCCGAAGTTATCGTAATAGATTTCAAGTTGCATCGGAGATTATTCAGAAATTAGGTGAAATAGATTTCACATATTCACATATGCATTAATAAAATTTTGAGTTAAACATCATATTAAAAGGCATTTTTAACGATCTGCTCTCTAAAAGTCAACTGGTGTGAAGATCATTAAATTACGTTTTTCCAGTTGGTTGTCATGAGAGTAGAAGATGTGGAGTATATCGTTGCTTTGGAAAACATCACACTGGCCAATTCTTTGAGGTTGAAACACGGAAATAATGCCTGTTGCTCATCTTTCACCCTTGAAATACACTGGTGTTCAAAATTCAAAGCATTTGCACATTTTGTCGATTTTCACAAAAAGTACGGAACCAAAGGTACAAATTATGCCGCCGAATACGAATGCAAATGTACAGTGTCGAATACGTAAGCGTACACATGCGTGTGGGCGCAGCTGTGACAGCGCAGGGCATGAAAAGCGCACGTGGCTTTTTCCGCGATTAGTTCGCTCGTACTCCTCGGCAAAATTCGCTGTGTTTCTTGCAATAGTTGGTTCAATTTCATAGGCAGTCTGGTAAAATGAGTTGCCACGAACGTATTGATGACGGAATGAGGTGGAGAATCGTCGGTAGATAGGAGGCACGGCAATCGCAAGTGCAGATTACTACAGAGCTCAATGTAGCGCGCAGCGTTGTCTGCAATTTATGGAAACAGTTTAAAGACACCGAATCCATATCGAGAAGGCCTGGGCAAGGTTGTCCAAGAGCCACGACAGCCAATGAAGATCGTTATTTGGCACTTTCAGCGAAGCGCCACAGGAGTGCTACACCTGCACAGCTATGTCGTGAGCTGCATGCCGCCACTGGAACCCGAGTTTCAAGGTTTCCTGTTTTCCGAAGGCTTCATGAAAGAGGGCGTTTTGCAGAAGACTCGCTGTTTGCGTCCCGCTAATTTCAGCACACAAGAGAGCACGTTTGGCATAGTGCAGACAATATCAGCCTTGGACCAGACTTCAGTGGGGTAACGTTTTTTTCACAGACGGGTCGCTATTCAGCCTGGACACTGATTCTCGACATACCTTCATCTGGAGAGAACCTGGGATCCGATACCTTTTCTCCAACATCCGAGAAAGGGACCGCTATGGCAGCGGAGGTGTCATGGTCTGGGCAGGCATCATGTTGAACGGCCGCACACCTCTCCATGTGTTTGACAGAGGCTCCCTGACTGCTGAGTGGTATAGGGATGAGATCTTACAGCCCCATGTTCGACTTTTCAGAGGCGCAGTTCGCCCTCGGTTTCATTTTGATGGAAGACAACGCTCATCCACATAGGGCTCACCTTGTCGACGATTATCTTGAAAGTGAGGATATTCGCCGCATGGATTGGCCAGCCAGATAGCTAGACCTCAACCCTATCGAACATGCCTGGGACGCTCTTGATAGGGCTATTGCAGCTCGCCATCCCCGTCCGAGAACCGTCCAGGAGTGGAAAACTGAGTTGCTGCAGGAGTGGGACCGACTGCCACAGGGACTCATCAACTGCCTCGTTTTCAGTATGACGTCGCGCTGTAAGAGCTGTATGACTGTGAGAGGGGAGCATACCCCGTATTAGAGTCATTTTATGTTCGATCTTGCAACGTGGATTTTGGACATTCTTGTGCTGATTAACCTTACTGACGATCATGAGTGCGTACGATGACTGTTGTATGGTATAATGTTTTCTCTTACATAACTGTGTATCCATACCAAATTTCATTAAATTGTGTCCATTTGTTTTTCAGAAATTCGACAAAATGTGCAAATTCTCTTAATTTTGAACATCAGTGTATTATAACCATACTGTATTGCCTTTCATGGGATTTTGTTTATTTAACAGCAATGTTCTACAGCGCAGTGCATTCAAATGTTAGTACGTCAAAAAAGCAAAAATAATGCTATGCAACAACTCCGACGGGTCGACCTCTTGCAACACGATGATGCGCCATCGCGCAAGTCCACGATGAGTCGCCCGATTATAGCTGGAGGAACATTCCACGGAGTTTAGCATCTTGACTTTGCCCTCTCGTGCGCCAGATTTAAACGCCATCGAACACATTTCGGATGCTGTTCAAAATGTCGTCAGTGCCAGGAATCCTCCACCTGCGAATATTACGGAGTTGGGGGATGCTGTTAAGGTAGCATGGTGTGCACTGTCTCCAGAATACTACAGAGAGCTGGTGGAAACCATGGCCCGACGCATTGCTTCTGTTATTCGATCGCGAGGAGGACGAACACGGTGTTACAGATGTATCCCAGTTATTTTTGGCCCTTCAGTGCGTGTAGCACATGTTAATTCCCAAACTGCAGATTTCTGTTTTTGGAATTTTATAAAAATTGCGATAGAAGGGTGATCATTTTGATCATTTAAAGTTGAGTTATTCATCGTCTCTTTCTCGCTTTGTTTTACGTGGAGGGCGAGTGGAGTTAATGACAAACATAAGCAAAAAACCTCTCTGAGGGCTATACGCTGTCTTCCGTCCCTAAATTTGTGACTTTGATTCTAGGAAAAGAACCAGTATTTAAAAAGAGTGCGAGGTGTGATAAAAAAAAGTATCCGGACTGAGTGCATAAGTTCTGAATTGCGCGCAACAGCAGGACGTGATTAGCCACAGGTCGACCTGAAAACTCCTACGGACATTCCGTGAGTCACGTCTCCCCTGCTCGTCCTGTTGTTTTACAATAGTGTTTCGTTTTTACGTGTGTGGAATTGTTTGTCGAATTTGTCACGTCAAAAAAAGGCATGAACGAATTTGCATCAGATTTTGTTAACAAAATGGCGTTACTTGCAAAGACATACACTTCAAGTTGAAGAAAGTCTATTGGAGGGATTGTATGAGTCGTGCACAAGTTCATGAGTGGTGTAAACGCTTTACAAATGGTCGTGAAGGTGTTGAGAGTGATGAACAATCTTGGAAGCCAGTATTCAGAAAAAAGTGAAAACGAACGGAAAAATCGCCTTACGGAAAAATGGCCAAATCACTGTTCATGAGTTATCTAAGGAATCCAACTTTCATCTCGGTTCAGTTCAGTCGGTTCTTACGGATGATCTGGGTATCACACCGCTTCTCAGCAAAATTTTGGCAGAACAGCTGTCAATTGTTTTGCCACAAGACATGTCCATGTTACAGCTTCTAGTGGCCTGCTTGAGTGCGTCGAAAACGACGAAACCTTTTGAAAACTATCATAACTGGTGATGAATTCTTGTTTTACGGGCATGACCCCAGACTAAAGCTAAGTCGACCCAAAAATCTCGAGACACAAAAAATACGACAGAGGCGCAGCACTGTCAAGACGATTCTGGCTGGTTTTTTCAATCATGAAAGAATTGTGTATTAAGAATACGCTCCGTCAGTCCAGACAATCAACAAGGTATATTACTGACAAGTTTTTCGACGTTCGAGGAACGCACTTCCTCGCAAAATTCGAGCATTGAATGAGAATGGCGAGTGCAGCTCCTCCATGACAATGCCCCTGTCTACGTATGATACACTCGTGCAGCAGTTTCAGGCCAAGCATCCGACATCTACGCTATTCTCCAGAACTCGCATGATGCGACTTTTTTCTCTTTCCCAAAATCAAATCCCACTTAAAGGGAAAAAGATTTCAATATATTGAAGTTATACAACAGAATGCGATTAACCAGCTGCTCGCTGTTTCACAAAATGATTTCAAAAAGGGTTCAACAGTGGAAACAGCGCTGGTCCAAACATGTGGCTTCAGAACGGGGCTATTCGAAGGCGATTAACTTTCAAATCTGTAAATTTTGTAACCTTGTTTTTTTAATATATCCGCTCACGGTACTCTGTGATCACACCTTGAAATAACAACACATGCGGTGACTCGATTCCGTTCACGTTTCGGACGATTGTTCCGAAGTCAGATTTGCAAACTGCTCCACTGGGGCGGATTATCCATCATCTGATTTTTATAGTTTTGTAGAGGTACACATGCATTCTTTTCAGAAACGCCGGCCTAAGTGCTTGAGTTGTCTGAGCAGCAAGTTCTGGAACACTCGATTTAGTTGATGAACTCGAATTCTGGATGAGGCACATGTGTTCTTTGGATTGCACTGGCTCTCTTACTTCCGTAGTACCAGCGGCATTTATACTGACGAAAAGTGGTCCTTCGACCAAACAGTTCAATCGCTAGATATTCCTCTGTGCTTATTAGGAATGAAGGGATTGCTGTTATTCTCGTTAAGGGGTGTGGGACTTGCTGTTTTGTTCAAGTCTAAATTTGTGCTTGATCATTTTTTAAGTTTGTTGTGCAGTTGTTCTCGTTTTCTTAGGCTTTCATGATTCTCATATTTGAGAAATCTGAGGATACCACCTGTTTCTTCCCTTTCTCGTTTGGTAGCACGTTTCTTCAGACCGTTTCATTTAAAAAAAATATTTCATTTATGAGATATCACTTTTTCATTTTGCAAGAAGATGAACGGATTTAAGAATTTTTCTGTTTTCTTTCTAGTTCATTTTGCAACACAGTACGAAAAGCCGGATCTACTGGAACAATTTATTTCCTACTTATTTAAAAAATGCCTGAGATTTTTTAAGTTAGAGCTAGGAAACCTTTTGTTTACCCTTTACAGAAATCTGTTAGACTACACGTGCGAAGTTGTTGCAAAAATTGATAGCTCGAGAACCTCCAAGAAGAGACAGAATCAATTCTTCTGTCGTGAGCCTATAACCAAGTTGCTTCCTACAGCTCTTTCTCCACATTTTGATGCAATAGATCGTCTCATTTGAAGTATATCCTTAAATCATGTGAAGAAAGCCGTGGTAGTCGCACTGATTGACCTAGGAACTGACCACTTTCTAAGCCAGGAAGATCCATTGATGGGCTCTCTGAAGTTGGGTAGGTCCATCAAAAAGAGATCCTTTCTCTGTTGCATAATTATAAAGCAACTCGTGTGATCCCTGACTAAAAGGATTGATTTAAACCTGACCATGGTCATAATTTCTCCATTTCAGAAAAGTTGTATAGCAAGTACCACTAGGTACTCTAGGAAGATTTAACCATGACCCTGGTCACACCTGCTCAATTTCATGGAAATAGTTTCATTATTCAACAGAAGTATCAATAGGTACTCCAGGAAAATTTAACCATGACCCTGGTCACACCTGCTCTATTTCATGGAAATAGTTTTATAATGCAAAACAAGTATCACTAGGTACTCCAGGAAGATTCAACAATGACCCTGGTCACACCTGCTTAATTTCATGGAAGTAGTTTTATAATGCAAAACCAATATCCCTAGGTACTCCAGGGAAACCTAATCATGACCCTGGTCACACCTGCTCAATTTCATGGAAATTGTTTTATAATGCAAAACAAGTATCACTAGGTACTCCAGGAAGATTTAACAATGACCCTGGTCACATCTGCGTAACTTCATGGAAATAGTTTTATAATGCAAAACAAATACCCCTAGGTACTCCAGGGAAACCTAATCATGACCCTGGTCACACCTGCTCAATTTAATGGAAATAGTTTTACACTGCCGGACAATTGCTAAGGACGGATGACAATAGCAACGATAGCAACCATGAAATGGAAGGCAGGAAAATGTGGAAATTAGCATAAGTGCGGGATACAGTAAGACGTGTTGTGCGTATGCAAATTTTGGATTGCCGAACTTGTTCGTGACGTCATAGCGCTGATAAGAGATATAAAGGATTTGACGCGTAATGACCGTCGTTGTTCAAACGCAAAGTTGAAAGAGAAAGAATCAATTGACGAACTTGCAATTTTCAGTATGTCTTCCCAACATCACCTAGAGGATTTTACGCGTGACCGTATTATTGGCAAGATTGAAGAAGGGCGAAAAATAACAGATGTTGCCAGGGAGTTCGACGTCAGCCACAGTTTTGTTTCAAGGCTTTGGAATTTTTTTTTTTATTGGAGGTTTAACGACCACCGTGAGCAACTCAATGGGCTATAAGCAGTCGCCCGTCCCTAATTTAGGGTCACTGGTTCCAGGGAAGGGAGAGAGCCAGTGCCGTAAGACAAACACAACATCCATGCCTGACAGGGATTCGAACCCGGACCACTTACGGACGAATGATCAGAGGCCAGCGCCTTAGACCACTGCGCCACCGGGGCGGCACTTTGGAAATAATTTCAAACAAATGGAGAGTGAAGTAAACGTCACGGGGGAGGTCGTGTTCGCAGTACGACACCTGCAGAAGATCGGTACATAGTTCTATCAACAAAAAGACACCGGCGCAGCACAGCTAGTGAGGTAGCTAATCAGTTTATGGCTGCTACTGGCAAACGGATTTCCCGAAACACTGTGGCCAGACGTTTGCATGAAGAAGGACTGTACGCCCGCCGTCCTGTTGTGTGCATCCCATTGTCCAGACTTCACCGTACCGCCCGTTTTCAATGGTGCCATCAACATCGCAATTGGACTGATAACGACTGGTCTGCTGTCCTCTTCTGAGATGAGAGTAGACACGGTCTATCGTCTGATTGTCGACGACAACTGATCTGGCGTAATAGTGGTACTGCATATTGTCCAGCAAACATACAGGAAAGGGACCGATATCCAACATGTAGTGTCATGGTATGGGCTGGCATCATGATCAATGGCCGTACGTCCTTCTATGTGCTTCCAACTGGGACTATGACTGGCCAACGATACATTAATGATGTTCTGCTACCTCATGTTCGCATGTTCCGTGGTGCTGTCGGTGATAGATTCATTTTCATGGACGACAACGCAACATGTCATCGAACAGTCGCTGTCCAGGAGTGTCTCGAGAGCGAGGATATTCAACTTCTCGTATGGCCAGCACGTTCTCCAGATCTGAATCCCATTGAAAATGTGTAGGATGCTTTAGGGAGGAGTCTTGCTGGTCGCCAATGCCCTCCAATAAACAAGGATACCCTCATCCGTGCACTGACAGAGGAATGGGATAAATTACCCAAACAGCTGCTTGATAATGTTGTGCAAAGCATGACACGACGTGTGGAATCTTGCATCGCCCTCCATGGTGGCCATATCCCGTATTGACATCTTACGCCGGAACGCCTGCGGACGGTAATTGCATTTTTTTCACGTTTACGTATTCTGCACAAAATGGCCTGGTTGTCCCTTGAACACGTTCCAAAGCCTTCTGGATTTCAGAGCACAATAAATTGTCTTTCTTGTAATGTCCTGGCATTCTGACATTATTTTATTTCACTTGGCATCCAACCACACTTACTTTTTTAAGCGCTATATAGCCGTTTATGACCCGTCCTTAGCAATTGTCCAACAGTGTATAAACAAGGTATGTAATTAAAATTTTGAGATCATGTAATTTACATTTTTGAGTAATTTAAGCTTTTAAGTGGTAAATTTAACCAAGTAAATTCAATCATTGATATTTTTCTTATTTTGCATGTTATTCTCATGTTAATTACATTTTAAACTTAATTTTGGCTGCAATTACACTAACTTTTACTTATGCCACGCTCTCATTTATGCGTGCTTTGGTTTTCGCTGGCATACATGTGATAATGAGGTGATTATAGATATAAATTAAAAAAATATATATTTTGGCTCTTCTGGTTTCCAATTAAATTTATGTGTTGAGTGGTAAAAAGAAAGCACAGTGGAAATTCGCATATGATGTTTGTATATATGCAGATTTCCATTGTTTGCTTCCTCCTGCTGAAAACTAAGCTAGGGGTGCCTATGAGTTAACTGAATATGCCATAGTCACAAAATGATTGATAAATATATACTAAGGAATGTGAGTGAAATGGTATTCCTAAAAACAATCAAAACCGTGTAGCAGTCAGGGAGAATCACAACTACGTTTCTTGAATAAAAATGTGACATTTCATCACATGAAACTTTTTTTCCACCTGTAAATTGAGGCCATTGGTTCTAGGGAAGGAGAAAGATAAAGCTGTTATGTTATGTAAAAAATAGGGTTTTTTTAAAGGTTTTAACGGCTAATGTGAGTAAATAACTGGGATATAAGCAGTCCCTGTCCCTAATTTAAGAGTCACTGGTTCCAGGGAAGAGAGAACGCCAGTGCCGTAAGACAAACACAACATACATGCCATACCGGGACTCAAACCCGGACCCACTTGGACGAACAATCATAAGACAGTGCTTAGACCACTGCACCACCGGGGCGGCAAAACTAATGCCTTATATGGGACTCAAACCATATGTTAAATTGTGACTGCTAGCTAAAAACCTTGATGTACAACCAACTCTGACACCAGTACGGCTTGAACATCCTCTAGACCAATGGTTCTCAAAGTGGGTTACACTAAAATAATAGGGGGGGCATATGCAATTTTGTTAGCAACCATACCGTGTCACATAGTGAACCAATTTTCAAAACAAAATTAATCTGAATTTATGGCAAGTGCTGGTAGGATGTGTGGTGAAGTTTAGCATATTTAGCTGAAATTTCTGAAAAATGAACTAGTGGAACTTCTCATTACAGGGTGAAAACAATCTGTTCTATGTTGAAAAAACAAAACACAAGCAATGACCAAAAAACTTCATGAGAAAACCAAATTACAGGGAACAGCTCTGACCAATTTTCATAACTGAATTCATTATCGTCAGAAAATGAGCAAACAATTGGAAACTTGATGTTAAACAGCTAATAATCGTCCATCTCTGCACTCTCCAAAAATTTACAAGGCAGTATTTCCCTTTCCCACTGAATGAACTAGTTACTCATTCACATGCAATGCAAAAATGTGTAATCTTCTATTGCCAAATAAAGAACTTATGAGACATCTTTTAACTCTGGTTTGAAAAGCATTTGTTCTTTGAAATCACTGACTAGGTTTTGGATTTCAATGGAAAAAGAATTTCCAACATTGTTGAGCACTGCCTTAAGTATTTGTTGCCTTTTACAACTAAATATTTATGTGAAACTAGTGTTTTATCCTTAACCACCAAAAAAACTAAATATTGAAATAAGCTGGATGTTGAAGATAACTTGTTTGTACATAAGCAAGAAAACTCCAAATATTGATGAACTTTGCAAGAGTAAATGAGCTCATACATCTTATTGATGCTAAACAAATAGCTTGACCAGTTTTATTTGATTTTTTTAGCCATTTGTGCAATTCTGTGACATCAGTGTACGTAATTTTAGCAAATATACGTGTGTATTTTTATTTTGTATATATTTTATACCCACATGAACACACTGGAATAAACTTTTCATTAAAGAATATGCCTGTTTATATCTGCACTCCATAGCTAATCTTTGTATTCATTGGTGCAAATGTAATACTTCACAAGTTCTTAAGTACATGAGCAAATGAAAAGGAGTCTTAAAAAAACAAAGTATTGTTCAGCCAGTTTGTGCTTTAGAAATATTTCGGTCTAAATTCAGAAGTTGAACACTATGCCGTAAAAAAAAAAGGACAAAACGGTAAGACAATATATGCGTGTAATATTGCAAAATCGGATTCATTTCAGACTAAAAACATACGAAAACAATGTTGCCCTACGTAATTCCCAAATCAGCATGTACAGATCGAATTTATTCGACATGCTAGTCAACGCTAGGTATATACCTGGCGATAAAGACTTGCACAGAAAGTAAAGCACTATATCATATTGATAGTAAAACATATATGGATGTGGGAGTTATGCCCCTACCCCAGTCAAATGAAGTCTTGGCTACTACATAGATTTTCCTGTGTGACAATGCTTCAGCCACGCTAGTTTGGTGGTGAAACTTTTAAAATTATATATATATATATGTATATATATATATATAAAGAAAATTCAACTGTGAACTAGTGAGGAAAGCAATTGAAAACAACCAAAGCCTAAAGATAGCAAAGGGACATCTCAGTAAGGGAAGAAAACAGATTATGGCACTGAGAAAAGAAGATGGTTCTGTAACAAGAAATAGAGGCGAAATTTTGACAAGAGTGAAAGATTTCTACTCCAAATTATATGAAAGGGATGATACATGCACTCCAGACATCATGAAAGATACCAGTATAAGAGTTCCTCCAGTCCTTCCAGCAGAAGTTGCACATGCAATCAAGAACATGAAGCGGGGAAAAGCTCCAGGAGAAGATGGAATTACTGTAGACATCATACAAGGAGCAAGTGGAGAAATCGAAACAGTACTCGCCCAAATTTTCACTCGATGCCTTAATGAAGGAAAGATTCCTGAGGATTGGAACACCGCTACAATGATCCTGCTACATAAGAAAGGTGACATTGAGGATCTCGGAAACTACAGACCTATCAGCCTCCTATCAGTAGTTTATAAAATCTTCACTAAAGTTCTTTCACACCGCTTGAAGGTAACACTGGACATTGCTCAACCGAGAGAACAAGCTGGATTCAGGAGTGGCTACAGCACAATAGATCATATCCATGTGCTGAGAGAACTAATTGAAAAACGAGGGAATATGAACTTCCATTGTGCATGGCTTTTATCGATTATGAAAAAGCCTTTGATTCGGTGAAAACATCAGCAGTTACAATGGCTCTGAAAACCTGCGGTATTGAAGATGCATACATTAATATTATTAATAACATCTATGAAAATGCAAGTGCAAAGATTAGGCTGTTTGAAAATACAACACACATAAAAATTGGAAAGGGAGTGAGACAAGGTGACACCATATCTCCGAAGCTCTTTAATGCCACATTGGAGGGTGTTTTTCAGTCACTGAGCTGGGAAAACAGGGGGATAAAGATTAATGGAGATTATCTAACCCACCTTCGTTTTGCTGATGACGTAGTCATTTTTGCCACTAGCCCATCAGAGCTGCAGAGTATGATCCAGGAACTTGCTGACAAGAGTAAAGAAGTGGGATTAAAAATGAACTTTCAGAAGACAAAAGTGATGTTCAATGCTTTTACAAGAAATGAAGATTTATCGATTGATGGAGAAAAGCTGGAGATAACAGATACGTACGTTTATCTTGGACAGCAGATATCAAGTGAGGGTCACATTGGTGAAGAAATTAATCGGCGTACAAAACTTGTCTGGAGAGCTTTTGGAAGAAACAGCATAATTTTCAAGAGCAATATGCCATTATGTCTTAAAAGAAAAGTGTCTGATCAATGCATCCTTCCAGTGCTTACGTATGGTGCAGAGACGTGGACCTTAACTAAAAGAGACATACAAAGGCTGCAACAACTCAAAGAGGCATGGAGAGGTGCATACTTGGTGTAACCAGGAGAGATAAGAAGAGGAACTCGTTGATCCGAAAAATGACAAGAGTGGAAGACATCATGATCAGAGCTAAATCCCTAAAATGGCAATGGGCTGGACATACTGCCAGAAGGACAGATCATCGATGGACAGCCGAAATTTTAGATTGGATTCCAAGGGACAGGAAAAGACCCAGAAGAAGACCACATGGGAGATGGGTGGATGAAATTCGAAAGTATGCAGGGGTGACATGGAGGAGACTGGCACAAGACAGACCGTTGTGGAGGAAACTTGGGGAGACCTTCGTCCAGCAGTGGATTGATAATGGTTGACAATGATGATTATGATATATATATCTTTCACTCTTGTCAAAATTTCGCCTCTATTTCTTGTTACAGAACCATCTTATTTTCTCAGTGCCATAATCTGTTTTCTTCCTTTACTGAGATGTCCCTTTGCTATCTTTAGGCTTTGGTTGTTTTCAATTGCTTTCCTTACTAGTTCACAGTTAAATTTCCTTACGTCTTCAGTGATACTTTTTCGTACTGCCTTGCATAGCTCTACATATTCCACTTTGGAAGTCACATCTTCTTTAGTTGTCCTCATCACTCTTCTTTTTTGCATCAACATTTTGGTTTTTCCTGATAATTTGTTCACATGCAGTTTTTTCTTAGACCCAGCTAATTTTGTTGCTGTTTCCATAAGAGCTTTGGTTACTTTTCTGTTAACTTCAGAAATATCCACTTCTTCCGATGATAGGCCTTCTAAAGCAGAGAATATGTTCTTCAGTTCCAATTTGAAGGTATTATTGTGTTTTTTAAGGTTGGTTATGTCAATACATTTTGTTTGTCTTATGAGCTTGCTACGTTCGTGTTTAGTGTTGAGGTGCATCTTACATCTCACCAATCTATGGTCACTGCCTGTGTTGAACTTGTTTAGCACACTGCAGTCTTCTATGACGAATTTTTTGTTACACATAATACAATCAATTTCACTTGTCGTCCCATTTGGATGTCTCCATGTCCATTTCCTGTGTGGCTTTTTCTTGAAAAAGGAGTTCAAGATGAAAAACCCTTCTGCCTCTGCAAACTCTACGAGAGTATTTCCACGTTGGTTTCTGTTGCCGTGACAGAATTTACCTACTGAAGTTTCATTCTGTTGCCGTTGCCCTGTTTTTGCATTGAAATCTCCCATAATTATCTTTAAGTGCTGCTTACCTTTATTATTTAGATCACGAATTTCCTCATAAAATTCTTCAATTTCTTCTTCAGCATGACTTGTGGTGGGTGTATAAGTTTGAATAATCTGAGCCTGGTATCTTCTCGAGAGTTGGATAACGAGTCGTGCAGCTCTGTCAGAGGAACTTTCAACTTCTACAACTTTATCCTTCAGTTTCTTATTTATTATAAATCCAACACCACTAGTTCTGCCAGTATCTGTCCCACGATAGTAGAAGAGATGTCCACTTTTCAGTTCAATGAGATCTTCTCCTTTTCTCCTTACCTCACTTAGCCCGACGATGTCCCACTTGATCCTTTGTAGTTCCTCTTCCAATTCAAGAAGCTTTGAATCAGAAGATAGGGAACGTCCGTTGTACGTAGCCAAGGTCAGCATCAGATGGCAGCCTAGTCCGGTCCTCCGGGGTATTCTTAGCACCCTCTGCCTTCATGTCGCACTGGCCGCTGCCTTGGCCAGGTACATTCTAGCTGCCGGAGACTGAGGGCCAAGATTTAAGTTGTGGAGTCATTTTGGAGGGGTTTGGCCATAACTCACCACGCTGGCCAAGCGGGTTGGTGAGTGTGGGATAGCATTTCCTCTAATCCCGATGGTATAGTTATACCGCTATTGGCGGTCGTCAGAGGCCCTTTAGTAGGAACAGGATGTACCACGAGAAGGCGGGATTGACATTTGTCAAGGAGAGGCTGTGATGTTACGTATCACCTGACCTTATGAAAGGGATGATACATGTACTTTAGACATCATGAAAGGTACCAGTACCAGAGTTCTTCCAGTCCTTCCAGCAAAAGTCGCACATGCAATCAAGAACATGAAGCGGGGAAAAGCTCCAGGAGAAGATGAAATTACTGTAGACATCATACATGAAGCAAGTGGAGAAATCGAAACAGTACTCGCCCAAATTTTAACTCGATGCCTTAATTAAGGGAAAAATCCTGAGGATTGGAACAACGCTGCAATGATCTTGCTACATAAAAAAGGTGACATTGGCCTCACGAACTACAGACCGATCAGCCTCCTATCAGTGGTTTATGAAATCTTCACTAAAGTTCTTTCACACCGCTTTAAGGTGACACTGGACATGGCTCAACCGAGAGAACAAACTGGATTCAAGAGTGGCTACAGCACAATAGATCATATACACGTACTGAGAGAGCTAATTGAAAGAGCGAGGGAATATGAACTTCCATTGTGCATGGCTTTTATCAATTATGAAAAAGCCTTTGATTCGGTGAAACCATCAGCAGTTGCAATGGCTCTGAAATCCTGCGGTATTGAAGATGCATACATTAATATTATTAATAACATCTATGAAAATGCAAGTGCAAAGATTCGGCTGTTTGAAAATACAACACACATAAAAATTGGAAAAGGAGTGAGACAAGGTGACACCATATCTCCGAAGCTCTTTAATGCGACATTGGAAAATGTCTTTCAATCACTGAACTGGGAAAACAAAGGGATAAAGATTAATGGAGATTATCTAACCCACCTTCGTTTTGCTGATGACATAGTCATTTTTGCAACTACCCCATCAGAGCTACGGAGTATGATCCAGGAACTTGCTGACAAGAGTAAAGAAGTGGGATTAAAAATGAACTTTCAGAAGACAAAAGTGATGTACAATGCTTTTACAAGAAATGAAGATTTATCGATCGATGGAGAAAAGCTGGAGATAACAGAAACGTACGTTTATCTTGGACAGCAGATATCAAGTGAGGGTCACATTGGTGAAGAAATTAATCGGCGTACAAAACTTGCCTGGAGAGCTTTTTGAAGAAACAGCATAATTTTCAAGAGCAATATGCCATTTTGTCTTAAAAGAAAAGTGTTTGATCAATGCATCCTTCCAGTGCTTACGTATGGTGCAGAGACGTGGACCTTAGCTAAAAGAGACATACAAAGGCTGCAAACAACTCAAAGAAGCATGGAGAGGTGCATACTTGGTGTAACCAGGAGAGATAAGAAGAGGAACACGTGGATCCGAAGAATGACAAGAGTGGAAGACATCATGATCAGAGTTAAATCCCTGAAATGGCAATGGGCTGGACATACTGCCAGAAGAACAGACCATCGATGGACAGCCGAAATTTTAGATTGGATTCCAAGGGACAGGAAAAGACCCAGAAGAAGACCACATGGAAGATGGGTGGATGAAATTCGAAAGTATGCGGGAGTGACATGGAAGAGACTGGCACAAGACAGACCGTTGTGGAGGAAACTTGGGGAGACCTTCGTCCAGCAGTGGATTGATAATGATTGACAATGATGATGATGATGATGATATATATACATACACAGTTCGTGAGCTTAATATCAAACAAAAATGTGTGTAATTGATTTCGTTACTTTTACATATCATAATAAACTTAATTTTAAAAAGTGTCTACTCACATGTTTTCTTTCTTTAAATGGCGTCTTTCCTACACATGTGTGTGACTTCGTGTTTTTTTTTTTTTGATTGGAGGTTTAACGACCACCGTGAGCAACTCAATGGGCTATAAGCAGTCGCCCGTCCCTAATTTAGGGTCACTGGTTCCAGGGAAGGGAGAGAACCAGTGCCGTAAGGCAAACACAACATCCATGCCTCACCGGGATTCGAACCCGGACCCCTTACGGACGAATGATCAGAGGCCATCGCTTAGACCACTGCGCCACCGGGCGGCAACTTCGTGTTCGTCAGTTAGGGATGGGCGATATTTATCAATATCTCGAAATATCGATATTTTCGTCCGATATTTCGATATATAGTATTGATATCCACGTTTCGATATATCAGAAATTCACTATATCGGTTTTTGATATATCGGTGCGATATTCAATATATTGGTATTGGTCGTGTTTGATATTCAATATATCAGCGTATGGCGGATGGGATTTAACTTGTGGAATGAAATCTGTGTTCTTTCCTCTGGCATGTCACGAAAATTATGTTGCTTGAGGACTATCAAACTGCGATCTCATTATCGAGATTCCCATGATATTATGTCACCTTCCGATTTCTAGAACTCTACAAGGAAAAATATCTGCTGTGTTGAAAACCTTGATGGTTGAGAATTTTAACTATAAGTTGACAGTAGGCACCCAAAAAAGAAATTTAAAGAACGGTTGATAGCAGATTGTTCTTTTGCCTATGAGTATTGTGTTTGAAGTAAACTGGCACTTTGACCAAAATTAAATACATACCAATGACACATAATTTGAAGTTAAGCATTTTTTTAGTGATTAAGTACGTAGATCTTAACAGCTGGCTGAGGAAATGCAAAACAGCTTTTCGAGAGTTTTCTTGATGTCTTACAAGTTATGTAGTATAAAGTTTGTTGTAATTTAGGTTATGTATATATCAGACGTAATTGTTTTTATTATCCTTTGATAATTATCTTGTTAATACATAGTGAAACTTCCTGAAGTAATTATATAATCTGGTAAAAATATGAGCATAACAACTTTCGTCTTGATCTGCTGATTTTTCCACACTTATAACATGTTATTTCCTCTGATTGTCAATTCGTTTTTTTTTGTTATCTAGGAGAAACAGGCTTTCATACATTAATTAGTAAATATATACTTGATGAATTTGGATTATGATATTTTTTATGTTTTTCATACATTAATTAGTAAATATATACTTGATGAATTTGGATTATGACATTTTTTATGTTTTTCATACATTAATTAGTATGGCTTTCATTAATTAATTAGTAAATATAATTACTTAAATAATTTGGATTACGATATTTTTTATGTTTTTATTTTTATAATCATACTTTAACGGAGGACTAATAATCAATAATCGTTAGCATTTTTTTAAATATCTTTCTGGAAAAATAATTGCTTTCTATGAAAAGGCCATCACAAATTATTCGTACTCTAATTACTGTTTTTAGTAAAAATGTCACTTGTAAACATAATATAAGCACTTTAAATTTGTTTGCGTATGCCATGGGAACTATTTTTGCTTACACAATGGAAGTAATTATATCTGTATACTCCATTAACATTGTGTTCTGTCTTGAACGATAAAAAAAATAGCAAAAATTGTTCACACCTTCTGAAAAATATGAATGTATACAACATGCTCTAAAAATTACAATAACAAAGTTTTTTTAAAGATTTTTTTCCATAACATTTCCTTGCAAACTGGTATAATGTTAATTTTGACATTTGCATCCCACTAAAAAGAGTTACTCTTTCTATAATTCAGTTATTCCCATGTTAATTGATGGTTAAGATTCCAGTTTGCTGGGATTAATAAGTACTTTTGTCTTTTTGTCATTTATGCCATACTGAAGCTTCAACTTACCTTTCCTCGAAATGTTGGAAATACATATTTCTCATAATCTCACATTGATGAAAAACTCATGAAAACATTCCTTTGCAACTGGGATTTTTGGAAACTTCTTGGCAGAAACCATATCCCTGCTCGTCGAGCAATGCCCACACATGAAACAAGAAAATCCCCTTTTGGGTTTTGGGAAGTACATTCAGCATTTCTGCGGATTACAAGCACACTTCTGTTGCATGATTTATTTATTTATTTTTGCATCAAAACATTCTGCTATATATATTTTTTTTTATTTTAGGATCTGGAAAACAATATTTTATGTGTTTTTCATATCACTAGAAATACAGCTTGTGGGCTACAATCTTACATAAAGATAGTTTTAAGCTATAAAATGTAACAATAAATGACAAATAAAATTGCTCCCGTTTAGCAGGAGCAAGCAGCTCTTGAAAAAAATTTCAGCTGATGTTTCTAAGAAATTATCTGAGAAAACTGGTATGATATTTATTCCCCACATTCACTGCCAAGCTTGTGTATTATAACTAGTTATTACTTATTCCCAAAACAATTTTTTAAGGTAAAGAATATTTTTATGTCTTAAGAGACACATATGGTTGAGTCGTCATTAGACTATGTAAATGCTATCTGTGGGGAGTAGTTACTCAATTATGTTTGCTCATGCTGATGAAACAATCTTGTTGGCAGAGAGCAAAAATGAGCTGCAGCGTATGTTGTCCCACATGTATGAAGTTTGTATGAATTTCAAACTTAGTATATGTAAGGAAAAACCCAAAGTTATGTTTTTGACAGATGAATTGTTAGTATTAAATCAAACAGATCAGTCTAAATGGCAAAGAGATTGACCAGGTAAATCAATTTACATATTTAGAAAGCATGTTTGACAGAGAAAACAAATTAGTAGGCGAAATTAGTAGGCTAGTAAATTCATTTTTGAAATTCACAGCTGCTGCAGGAGGATTTTGAATAAATGATGAATGATGGGTTCTCAAAAAAGTACCTAATAGTTGTGTGTGAAATAGTACAGTAATTGTTCCTACTCTGATGTGCAGCAGTGAAGGTGGAGTACTGCAGATGAAACATAGGAGTGATTTGTGAGCTGTAGAGATGTGTTACTTATGGGGGTGGGGGCAAGATATGTTCTGATCATGTGAGGAATGAAAATGTGTTGTAGATGAGTAGTGTGAAGCAAAATATTGTTTATAAGGTGGGGACAATTATTCTTTGGTGGTTTGGAGAATGAGTGGTGAGATGATTACTAGGAGAATTTATTCTGCACAAGTGACAGGACGAAAATGTAGAAGACAAGGGAGGACCAGATTCAGGAATTCCTGCATGAGAAAAAGAGAATAAATGTGAAGTACAAAAGGTCTTGTGTGTGATGGATGTCAGTGAAGCTCAAGTTGTGAGATGCAGATGTTTGATACAAATGCAGATGTTTGATACATCAAGAGTAAATAAAATGTAGTTCCATCAGTTTTAAACTTTAATCCAGCAGATAAGCTGTCATCAAGAAGCTAACCTCTGATCTTAGCGAACAGCTTAATGATATATATGCATGTAAAGAGAAAATCCCTCATATACAGCAGGTTGAATATAACTAGAGGAGAGAAATCAGTATTATTTTTGTGTTGTTTTGGTGTTAATAAATGAAACATTAAATGCTATATCCCATTTGAGTTGAAAACTGTAAAAAAAAATTTAAATCTGCTGACTTCCTTAATTTTAAGGATAGACTCCACCAATGAGCATCTAAAATGTAAAAAAAAATTGATATGATATCGAAGATAGCTCTTCAGGTGTTTTAGACTTGATAAAGAATACTTCAGATATTTATTGTGTACAAGTTTTTAATGGAGATGAGAAATCCAAGGAAATGGACTGAGAACTGGAAAGAAAATGCTTAAAGTGAAGTGGTGTGTGTGTGTTGATTGATCTCCATGAGAATCTAAAGTTGTTCCCAAATGTGTAGAAGCTTGATTCACCATAAGCAGACACATGTCCTTAATTTAGGGCCAGTGGTTCTTGGAAAGACAAGACAGGAACAACTTCTTTATGCAATTTACCACTTGGTAGGCACATTTTCCATGATTATTCAGATACTGAATAGTTTCCATAACATTTAATGAACATTTAATGACTGAATAGATTTTATTCATGACATTTAATAAATAGATTTCTTGACTGAATAGATTTCATGACATTTAATTGCTAAAACCTGGAAAGAGTGACATCTTTGTTTATTCACTGACGCCACATATTTGGAGGATTTTCACATTTAATGAACAGTGCTTTTTATTTTGAAAATTTGACTGTTTTCTAGCAGTTTCTGAGGAAGAAGTAATCTTTTTGTATGAGAATTTTCCGGATTTTGATGCTGAATCAGTTGTAGCAGGTATAAAATCATATACAAGTTTTGCAAACTTGATCAAATGTAAAACCGATGGGCGCAATGCATGGTAATCATATAATCTGAGCATTGTTTCAGCTAATATATTAATATAGTCTTTAATGGTAGTCTAAGAACTCCCTTCCTACAGCTAGTGTCAAGCATTTGGCACAATGTATTGCCTGTATTGCATTTTATTTATGAGTACAAATGCAATTTTTACATTGCACATTTATTAGATTTTAGCGGGAAAAGAATTTTGAAAAAAGTAACTTTGTATGCTGTAAAGAAACACTGGAGAAATCAAATGAGGAAGGGCACTGCACATTAAAACTTTTCTGGACAACAGAATTTTGTTAAAGCCATTCCGTTTAAGAATAACAGTGTTCACAAAAAAAATACATTCACAGTTTTTATAAAGAGAGAAATAGACATAATGACAAAATGGATAACACTGGGCAAATTAGGCCGAAACCTGTTAACAAAGTTTATCGTATTTTCAGTTGTTTTTCTTTTTTTCACAAAAAAAAAAATTGTATATGTATCTACAGTGTACATACACACTAACTTTGAAATAATATATTTTCATGTATGTGTGCAAACTTCTTCAAAATTGCATTAAAAAGCTCTAGCCATTTACCTCTCAACAATATTTTGACTTTGCAGAACATTCTGCATTAGAAATTGCAATAATATGCTGTGATTACAGGCTAAGGGGTAATGTTTCAGACAGAAGTAACCCAGTGATTTTGTTTTAGGCATTTTACTCCGCTTTTGTACTTAAATAAACATTTCGAATAATGGAAAAACCTTAACATGTGTAGAATAATCAAATCAATGAGAATTATTTACCCAATTGCCTGTGGTTTACTGGTCTTCCATGTAGCAAAATATTTCTTCCACAAACTCCACTTTTATGATTGCTTTTTTGACTAATTTTGTCTCGCTGTATCAAAAATCTTGCATAGGTAGCAATGTTAAGTACAGAGAATCATGATAACATGTTTTGTTAAGAAAAACAGTTTCCGCATTTATGTTCTGTAAATTTATGTGACAACTTCATGCCCTTTGGCCACTTTCATCCCATCTGTGCTCTGCCCCTTCATTCAGAAATGCAACAAGGGTCATATATAGATTTTTTCTGAGGGCGTGCCAATCAAATGAAAAAAATTTAAATCCACCAGGACAAAATAAAAGAATGAGAATAGAAAAAAAAATTCTAACGTAAATTAATGAATTTTTTTTATTAAATTAAGCATTTTTGTTTCCAGTGTAAGGCACATTTTAACAATAAATAAAACACATTTAAACACTTTCGGGGGGAGTGGGCATAAATATATGTGCCCTTACATTACATAAATGTATGAAATATATAATATAAATACGCCCTTACATTACCATGGCTACGATGTAAACAACCCTGAGGTTGGCTTTCCAGCTCAGCATACAAGATATATTTTTAGGGAATTTTTATGAATTATAAAAACGTAAAATGTTAATTTCGCTGTCGAAAATATTTAGTTACGCAACAAAACAACGTAAAAGGGCAAAATAGAAGCACTAAATTTTTAACGAGTTTTAAAGTCGTAAAACCCATTGCGTCGGTCTTGTAAAAAAAAAACGTTAAATATCAATTCCGCTATCGGAAATAATTATTTACACAACAAAACGACTAAAATGGCAAAATAAACGCACTACGTTTATTTCCAAGTACAGCTTCCGTCTTGTAAAAGGTACGAAGTTAGTAATATACAGTACTTTTCTGAGATATCACTATTTTAATGGTATTAACAAAACTTGATTGCAGCTATATTTTCAAGCTGCAGGATATTTTTATACTCTTAGATCGTTTTAAGAACCAGAACACTGGAACTAAAGTATAAATTACTATGAAAATTCCTTGTGACTTAAGTTATACAATTATTTTATGTGAATCGTGTGATTTCTATCATTTCTGGATAACTCTGTAAGGAATAGTTTATGTGTATTTATTTATACATACTTTGGCACTGTATTCAATAAAACAATACAAATTTGCAAATGGCGCCGCACAGAAGCTTTATTTAGTACTGGCTGAGATTTGTGCGAACAAGCCAACAGCCAATTAGTCCCAAGTTCCCAACAGCCAATACTTAGCACAACATCGGATGGGATTCAGTCATAACCCTGAGGCAGTATGCAGTGAATAAACCGGAATGTCAGTCTTATTGAGATCAGAAGTATTGAAAAATATCGAAAAATCGATCCGATATATTGATCTTTAAATACAGATATTTTCGATTCAATATATCGGTCTCAGAAATATCAAAAGATATCATACTTTTGAAAATATCGCCCATCCCTTCGTCTTGGGGAAAAAACGAGCATGCACTGTAAAATCACGTGACCACTCGCTGACCAATAGCAGAAAGCGACGCATGCCGCATTCCTTTTGCTGTCATTATCGTTCATTGGCTAACCCGTGCCTCTTAGCAACGCCCGTAAAATTAGGGTTTGGAACAGTTTTCTTACATGCCACTGCCCGTTAAAATACGGGCGTCGCCCTGAAACTGCAGAAGCGAGCCTTGACCGTAAACATACACGGGCAACAAGACTTGTTTTACGGGAATTTTTAACAGTGCATATTTCAATATCTCGGCAGTTATGCCATCAACTCCCGAAGTCTTACCATTCTGAAGAGATTTTGTAGCTTTACATACCTTTTCTTTCGAGATCCCTCCTGTGCTTCCATCCTTCACTGTGACATCTCCTTCTGCCTCAGAATCACCTTTGTCTTCCTGATCTAATAACTAACAGAAGTATTCACTTCATCTTTCACTTAACTCTTTGCGCTATCATATAATTTCCTCGATAATATTCTTCACACAACTTACAACTTTGTTTCCCGTATTTTTCCTGAGTCTCATGTACTTCCAGAAAGTCTTCCTATCTTTTAAAAATGCATTCATGCCTTTCCACCTTCTCCTTCCTATATTTTGCCATACTCTGGCGAACCAGCTCAGCCGCTTCACGCATCTTATAGCGATATTCATAAAATCTACCTTGGAACGTACCCAAGCCGGCATCTTTCTTTCTCTCTACTGTTTCTTCGGTCTCACTATTCCACCAAGCATCTACATTAGAGGTATTGTAGATGCAAGGTAGATCAATGAGATCAACAATAGAGGTATTGTTACCCACTATTGTGGTGCCAACAAAGACTCTTCAGCAGCAGTGAGCACACAGTTCTTAAAACATTCCTACTTCTTCTCTACACCCCCACCTCACTCACAAGACTTCAACTCCTTCATTCGTTCTCTGAGTACATCAGAACACCGCTGATGATTTTCAGGGAGCCTTTCAAACATTATTTTTTCCATCCTGGCCTCTCCCTTTTCCTTCAATCAACATACAGTTTCACTCGTGACACCACGAAGTAAGAATCAGAACCAACATCCGCACCTCTCATCATACGTATGTCAACAACTAAGTGCTTCAGACGCTGATTGTAGACAACAAAATCTATAACACTCTTTTGACCAAGAGTGGGATTTTCCCAAGTATACGTGTGGATATACTTGTGGTTGAAAAACGTATTAGATACATACAAGCCATTCTTAATTCAGAGTTCAATTAATCTTTCAGCATTAACATTCACACAAGGATCACTCATCTCTCACTAAGATCGGCCGCTGCAATACACATGAATGAAATTTCCAACATAATGACATAAAACCTAACTGCTTGCGTCAAAGTGACCGTATACCTGTGTGAGATGTTTTAGCGAGTGTGGTTCCCAGGCCCGTTTGGTTCGTTTCGTCCTTTACAATGTACGGCCTTAGGCAAAATACCTTCAGGAATCCATTTTCTAAGAGGTCCGAGTATTTATTCAAGATATATATAAAAATGTACATTATTTACATACTTTATGGGTTATATCCCATACAACGAAAAAACATTACGCTGTATTACCGTGACATCTCCTTCTCATCGCCACTTCGAATCTCTAATGTTCTCTTGTCTTCCTTCCTCCGCGAACCCCCGAACGTTTGGGGGTTGATTTGTTAACACCTCGTAACGAATGTTCTTTTAGTTCCGCCTCCAACCATGTAAGAAGTGGTACCGAATAATACCATGAAGGCCTACTTGACAACCAACGAATATCTTACCAGTTCAAGCAAATTGGCGTCGTTGAGGACAAATGTCACCAAAATGCCGAGCAATGGGTTTGTAAGGATAAATTGTCCGTTCTCGTACAAGATATCTTACACGGCCGTTACTTGAACGCATACATATACGCACGAAAAAAAACCCAAATTATATTCATCACTGTAAGGCAAATTTCAATACTGGATCCATTAAATATTTAAATCATATTTAAATATTTATAGAGACCACTCGTTCGCATAGATCCTCACACCCCTTTCCGGTTTAACATTACTCGAACAAGGTCGTGAAATGAAAACACCTTAAACCTTAAAGGGTGTTCTTTACTCCCAAGTAGAATTTTAGAACTAAGAGCTAAAGCATTTTAAAATATTCAATGCACCTTACTGTGTTGTGTGTATCTCTGTTTATGTCCCATCATCTAATTTCTTAATTTTAGCACACAGTTATAAACAAATAGCATTAAATTCCACTCAGACAACATTTTCAATTCACTTGGGCAGGAGTTACTCCATTAAAAAATTTGATATTACCAATAATAACTCTTTTTTGGTTCTCCGTTCACTGAGCAGTTACTCTTAGCATTAGATGTGGTAAATTTACTTTACCAACATAACGGAAATACAATTATCTCTTGGTTAAATTTTATCACTTACATTAATTGCACACAATACTAATACACACTGAACGTTTACTGATAACTCATCTACAATGGATTTTATTTTTCCCCCTTATTTCGGTAATATCTACGCATTCTAATGTTCGAGTCGAGAGATAGTATCTGCATCAAGATTAGCCTTCCCAGTCTTATGACGAACTGTTACATTGAAACGAGCTATTGCTTATGCCAATCTTTGTAATCCTGCATTTTTAGGAATGCCTTCTGTCAAGTATTTCAAAGGACTGTGATAACTATTAAGAGTGATCTGTCCTCTATAGGTCCACATCTTAAATTTCCATAGAGCATATTAGCTGCGTAAGCTTCTCTTTCTGTGGTGCTCCACTTACTCTGTGTTTCTGTCAACTTTCGACTGTCGAAAGTTTTTGAACGAACATTTCCGTTGTCATCTCTTTGCCCAAGGCAAACTGTAATTCCTACAGAAGACGCGTCACAGCTTATCTCGAAGGGCTTACTCAAATCAGGAGTACTCAAATATGTAACCTTACATAAAGCGTCTTTTAATTCTGTAAAGCACTTGTCAGCTTCTACTGACCGTGGAATATTATTTGCTACCGATTTCTTGGTTAAATCGGTGAGTGGAATAGCCAATATAGAATAACTTGGAATATATTATCTGTAATAGTTAAACAATTCTGAAACTGATCTCAAATCTCTTTTCGTCTTCGGTCGCTGCAAATTTTCCATCACTGATATCTTATCAGGATCAGGTTCCTGTTTACCTGAGCCGACCACATGACCAAGGTACTTAACTTCTGATTTTGCAAAACAGCACTTCTTTAAATTTCCTGCAAAATTTAGTTGTCGCAAAGTATTAAGTACTGCAGCTATTATATATGATCCAAGTTCTGTTTAAATGTTTCCGAGAAAATTATTATGTCACTCTATATAACTCTCGGCATGTTCTTTGTGATGTCTAAGAGCAATATTAATAGCTTTCTGGAACGTTCCTGCTAATCCATATGGCATGACAGTAAACTGATATTGGCCTTTCGGGGATACTTACTCCTTACTCTCTTTTTCCATGGGAATTTTCCAGTAATCTTTCAAAGTATCTAAGGTTGTCAGATATCTAGCAGCTCCACCTATATAGTGCAACACAGTTGCATTCTGCATTGGAAATGGAACTATTTTACTCTCTGCGTTAAACAGTCTTTAGTCCACATATATCTGAATCGATGAATCCGCTTTAGACACACAGACTAATAGATATGCCACTTCCGCACTTGAAGGTTCAATTAATCCCCTTTTTCAACAAATCTTTAATCTGTTTTTCTACTTCGGATTTCAAAGCTTCTGGCACTTTATAGATTTTTGGCTGCTTTTTTCTACTCCTGACTTTAGCCGAATTACGTGGCTTCTAATCTTAGCACGTTTTATCTCTCCGTCAAACACATCATGATATTTCAAAAGTACCTGCATCAGCTCCTCTCGTTGTGATGCGTCTAAATGTGTCCACTTGTCCTTAACAGAAATTAAAGTTTCCTTTCCCGTTGGTCTTTCCCTTAATGGAACTTGTTGCATTTCCCCAAAATCCTCATCTTTTTGCATCAATAATTCCAACTGCATTTATTGGTTGAATATACTTCCTCAGTTTATTTTGATGAAGATTACTTTTACTTCCATCTGGTAGTTGCACTAAGTATGAATGTTGTTATTTTCTACCTACAATTTCTCCGAGTCCCGTCCATCTTGAACATAGTTCGTTTTTAGAATCAAGGATCAGCACAATCACCTCATCCCCTAGTTCAAAATTTATCCCTGTAGACCGCAAATTGTGATAGTATGCATACTTCCTCTGTTTTTCTTCCGCTTAGCCTTTAGCATATTTATCTGCATTATTTAAGTTTTCCTTCAGCCGCTCTAGGTATTCCTACTCCTTGTGGCAGGATTAACCTATCCTCCGAGCAGGATTTTAAAATTGCCAGAAGTCCGATTGGCATGCTTGCGTACATGAGTACGAACAGTGATACCCCTATCGTGCTATTTGGTACCTCACGATACGCCCATATAAAGAAGGGCAACTGACGATGCCAAGCGCGGCCTTGGGCTCGAATCGCATTATGTGGCATCTGTTTCATCACTTGATTGAATCATTCTGCTAAACGTTAGCCTGGGCATAACCTGGCGTTGTAAACCTCGGAGATGCTCCTAAATGCTTAAAAAATGCCTAGGTTAATTTCGACTTGAAATTAGTACCATCATAATTGCACTCGGTATTCCGGTACGCATGGACACTTCTAAAAATGATTCACAGGTAGCATTTGCTAATAATGATTTCAAAGGTACCGCTTCCGGCCACCTACTATGCTGGTCCATCAAACATAAGAAATGCATATATCCTTGTGAAGACATGAGTTCTATCGGTCCAACAACATCCACATTACGCATTGAAACGGTAACTCTGACCTACCTATCGGCTCGATCGGTACGCTATCACATTCCCTGTTACGTATGCGTAATTGACAAACCTCACAAGCTTCACAAATGTTTTCACATCTTTCGTAAATCCATTCCACCAAAACGACATCTTCATTCTATCCGCCGTCTTTTTCGCTGCTAAATGACCCACAGGTAACGTTTAGAGAGTCAATTACATTATTTCTAAGCTTCCGGACCCAGGCAAAACTAACTGGCTACATTTCTGCCCATTTAAATTTCCCGTACGATACAACACTCCTGACTCAATCCAGTAGTTATCTTTATTTCGATGTGCGTCAGTGAAATTCCCTTTCAAAATCTCGCACTGTGTTTACTGCCTCTTAAACTTCTGGCTCCAAAATTCCGGGTGTAAAATTTCAGTCTTCCGTCAACGGGACTTCACTTCGTTCCGGATTGTTATCATCAACGGCCTTCACTTCCTCCCATCCCTGATCGCTCCGTTGCGATCCTCTGCTTGGGGACGCACAAGTTTCTTCCCGCCTTGCAGTGGTCGCCGCATCCTCCTTGCTCTTTGATGCTGGTGGAATGGAATCTTTTCCCCCTCGGGCATCTAACACATTTGCCTGCCTCACTAATGCGCTAAGGTCTTCAAAATCTCCTAAGTACGTCTTTCTCTGTACCCAGAACCTCTTATACACGTGTTGCGTGATTTAAGCTTCTTCGTTTAAATGATCCACCACTGCAGCATTAACTTGAACATAATGTTGAATATCCTTCGGTAATTTTGACAAGCTCAACGTAACTGATACCTGCTTCGCTTCCACTGACCAGCAAGTATTTATGAAAATTGAGACAACTGCAGGTAAACGACGGCGCATGTGCGGTTTGTGAAAAGTATAAATAATTCATGATACTGGAAGCCTCTGTTAGTATTCTTGTTTTTCAGATGGGAAAGACTTGAAGAGTATTTGCGGTCACACATCGATGTAAAGTTTAAAAACTGGTCCCAGGAAGGAAAATCCATAGATAATCGGCGCTAGAAAAAAAGCGAAGGTTATTTCGTACGGTACGAATAAGAAGTAGAGTTACTACTGCGTAGCTTGCTGGTAAATTGGGAGTGAGTGACGGGAGTAACGTGTTACGATTTTGCCCAAAATAGGGCTGCATAGCCGCGGGACGATTTGAATGCCCATGCTAACCTCTGGTCACCATCGAAAAGCCCGTACGATGGTCACACAAGCACGAAACCTTCACCTTATATGAGTGGAAAAAGGTCGTCTGGTCCGATTAATATCATTTCCTGTTGAACAACATGGACTGACGGGTACGCATGCGTCGTTTACTTGACGTAGTGTTGCCTCCAGGATTCATCCTGGGAAGCCGAAAAGCCGGAGGAGGAACTATAATGCTTGGGCATAGTTGCGATGGTAAACCCTAAGCCCAATCATTCCTGTGCATGCAACACTACCACCTACTTAAAGATCATTGCAGGCCAGATGCATCCCATGCCAACGGTATTCCCCTCTAGCAGGGCCTTCTTTCAGAAAGGTAATGTGCAACGCTACACTACCCGGATGGTTGGAGAATGATCCACGAAACATGAGGAAGACATTCAATTATTGCACTCGCCCCCAAATTCTACAGACATCAATCGGATCGAGCATCTGTGGTTTGCGTTAGATAAAATCCGATCTGCGGCTACATCTTATAAAAGTTAACACGTATCTTACAAATGTTAAAGGATTTGCTGGTAACATATTTGTACTAGATATGACAAGACACACTTAGAAATCTTGTAGTATACATCACTCGCCGGGTAGGAGCTGCTTTGTCGGCACGTGGGCACAGAGCGGGCCAACATCATGTTAAGCAATAGTAACGTTTTTACTTATCTTTATTGACAGGAGAATCGGAAGCAATAAATACGCGCGGAAGTTCCTACACATATCTACTGAAGAAATCGTGCAGTTAAATTAGCTGTCCCATCATGGTCCCAAGCCTTTGGGAATAAACCCTACAGCTTCTGCCAGATTGAAAGTCATGTTCATGGAAAAGGTGCAATGTTTTCTAGCAAATAATTTATATAGAACTTTTTTTTATATTGTAGGTACTGGAAATATAATTTGATGTTCCAACAATAACTTCTGAATATATATATATATGTAAATAATGTGGAAAACCTGAATGATGTTTCTCTGGAGGAAAAACGTGAACTTCCGTTGATGATTGAATCTCAGAAAACCGAAATTTCCAGGTCCCGCGGTATGTGACCCACTTCCATGTCTTTATGAAAACATCAAGTTCTGCTCGTAGATCCTAAACCTCGCCCACTCTTGGTTTTCCCACAATAAATAAACAGGAATGCATTAAGGTAACGTTTCATGTATCTGCGTGATATTGATGCAACAAATCTTTGCTTTGTTCGTTAGTATTCCAACAGTGAGTGAATCTTCAGGCACAAGAGAAATTCTTTACGAAGAAAAGAATCTGCTTTCTGTGTAGTTCCTGACTTGTATGATTATTTATTTGCTCGCATATCACGAGGGAAACAGTGAGCGAATGCACGCAACCTGTGTTAACGCACGTGCCACACAAGGAACATAGATTGATGGAATAGAGTGCTACTGTTGTTAGTTTTCATGCGTCATGAGAAATGTTGGAAAAGAAAGAAGTACTTTGCCTTATTCGTAAACTGCACAAGGAACTTTTAAAGAGAATAATTGTCACTCACGTGTTTTCGCATAAAGCATCGGCATGATTGCAATAAACATTGTGAGACCTCTGTTTGCCCGCAAAACGTCACAATTATAATTTGAAAAATATCTTAAACCTTGCGCCTGCCCGAACACTGCAAGCTAAAAATGCTCAAGAAAATATTTAGTTCTTCTGTTTGACGTAATAAAAACAACAAAATAAAGTTCTTCCAACCCTTGTTTCTGATCATAGCCCGCATAATACAGTGAGAGAAAGAGCTTGAATTTTTTTCCGCACTTTATTACGCAAGGAATAGTGGAAATTGGGTCTTTGGAACTTCTTTCTGTCCGCATCCAATGCGTGAAAACCTTTTATCTTACAATGTAGGTTTTTTCACATGCTCAAAAATGCGCCCTCACACATGGATTTTTCAGTATGTAATATATCCCGTTCACATAAAATCCTGGATGATATAGGTTAGCATTGGTGGTATTATATTTAGTACATTAGAAGGACAGGCAGAGATATCTAGCGATGTTGCGTTATAAAGGTACACGAAGGTACACAGTAGAACTAAGCATCATCTAGAAAAGACTGTCTCACAACACATCACAAAGTGTTATTGCATAAGTGAATATCTGGACAAATCCACATGCATCCTGGTCTTGTCTGGAAAAACGGCAGAGCTTGTCATAAACAGAAACTTGCAATTGTTCTTCACTAGCTGCGAACACCTACAGAGATTTCAGACGAACTCCGTTATGTAGTTTGATAACATCTGTGTGTGTGTGTGTGTGTGTGTGTGTGTGTGTGATGGGATGTTTCGTTTCTCAGTGGCTACCTTGAGAATATCCGACGAATATAAACATATGACCGTCCCAAATTTTGAGCTACTGGTTCAACGGAAGGGACTGATGCAGCTCAACGTGATAAGCACACAACTCTTGTCTCACCCATTACTACAATCGGATCATATCGGACGAAAGGAGCTGATGGAGCGCCACGTGATAAGCACACAACTCATATTCCACCCGTTATTACAATCGGATCATATATGGCGAAAGGGACTGATGCAGCGCTACGTGATAAGCATGCAACTCCTGTCTCACACGTTACTACCATCGGATCAAATTAGACGAATTGTCAGAAACCAGAGCCTCAGCCCACCGGGAACGTGAGTGTTCCATGTAAAACTACACAGAATGCTTGAGCTCGTTTCAAGGCTTACAACCAAGTTACTCATAATGGAAAACCACCCCACCACACTACACGTGCTTTTGCTGAGAATATTCGCGATCACACTTTTTAATCACAGGAGATTATATCCATAGTTTCTGTGCCCAAATTATGCATATATTAGATAGTTTAGATCTTGTGTCATAAGCAATGAGCAGCAGCATTTTCTCAGAGGCTCCAATGTGCCATGATTTCGATGCAATGCCATTCAAGTTAAAAAATGTTGTGCCGTCTTAGTGGCAACGAATTGATATGGGCCTTGATGTCATGTTATTTCCAAATATCTGTGCATAAGATATTGATGTTGATAGTAACAGGCGAAAAAAATATCTAGTCATCCTTGGTGGCATAGATTTCAGACTTAAACACGAGAAACATTGAATACTAGATGCCATGCGCTGCTCCCGATTTAAGTCCTTATCAGACAACCCTTCACTAGTATATGAGTGTGTGTGTGGTGCGGTGATTTATGTGATCTGATTTTGTATTTTGGGGTATACGCTCTGTTTAATCCTCCGGTTTTTTAAGTCATTGCTGTGATGATCTGGTGAGGATGTATTAGTGTGCTCTCTGATTTTCTGTTCCAGTAATATTACTTCTGTGTTTAAGTTATCATTGTGTAACCAAACTCTTCTTATCTAGATGCCTAATAATGCACGATAGTTTTGACTTTTGTAGGATAAAACCTTCCGGAAAAATCTCTCTGAAAAACCTTGCTTTCGAATCCTTGTATCTAGAGAGACGACCACAACACTCTTGTTCTTAACTATCTGAGTAACTAGTGATACTATACTTTTGGAAATATTTGAGAGCAGGTAAGTTTTTAATATTTACCATATACTGGTGTTTTATGAATACGGAGACGACATAGCTTTGCGCACAGTGAAAGAGGCAGAAATCCGTCGGTTTAAAGGTGTACTATAATCTTCAGAAACTGAAATAAGTCTTATTTCCTTTTGTTCGCTGAGGCGTGGTGTAGTGTAACTGTGTCCATTGATATTTACTTTCGTCCATTTGTCTTACAGGTGAGTTTAATCTTTTTCTTTGGTGTGTTCTAGCACCATAGTCTCAGAAACGCAGTATTCGAGTGAAAATGAATTTCAGGTGTACATTTTTACCAGGGTGGTCATATGCCAGGAAGCTTGGATTTTAACAACCTGAAACCCAAATTAGCGAAATTTTCAAAACCATCGCGGTTGCAAGATTTAGATGGAACTCCACACTTTGCTGCGACCCATTTTGGAGACTCTCACAGCATCCCTCTTGGGTCTCATCCTACATCACACTCGATAGTTATGTCTTAGTGTGGCATGTCAGCAAATCTGTAATTATTTCAGTTCCTGATAGCACTGAACAATGGCTTTGTTACATAAAGATCTTTAACGGTTTTATATGTATTAACGGGTTCTGAATCCGAATATGAAGTCACAATTTCTCAAATATGAAGTCTCCAGTTTCATGTAATTAAACTCTCTATTGGGGTGAATGTTGTGTTACTTGAAGGAATTTCCCTATGTTTCCCAACGGAGACATCTGTCTGCAGTCTGGATAGCTGTGCCTTTGAGAGTAGACATACTGGCGCTATTCCTTCCTGTTGTGCAATTCCTTCTGGAAGGTGAAACAAAGCAGAATTTTTGTTATTCGAATGCATTTAATCGGTATTGAAGTACGTACGTTTTCTTATGGTTTTAAAAAGTAGTGTGGATTGTGCAGAGTATACGTTAAATAATGCCGCGTACTTGTGTCCACCATCAAAACACTTTCAGCTACATTTGTGGACAATTTACTTTATAGTCGCAAAGGGGACATTTCACACCGTTGATTAGAAAATCGTATGAACTTTATTTCCAGTGCAAAATGGTTGATGGAGATAAATCTTAGGTGCCTCACATTTGTAGTAATTCATGTATAACTTTGTTGACTGGCTGGTTGAAGGGATCACGTCAAATGCCATTTGCAGTACCAATGGTTTCTAGAGAACCGAAAGACAACTCAACAGACTGTTACTTCTGCATCACTAAGATATCTGGAATTAAAGCTAAGACCAAAGACGCGATTCAGTGTCCCAGTATTCCTTCGGCCATAAGACCTGTATCTCATGGTCCAGATTTTCCTCCACAGTGATGGAGTTTAGATGGTAGTAATACTGATGAAATAAAGCATCTCATCGAAGAAGATATTGAAGTACAACAAGACCCTGATTTCTCGGAAGACTCTGTGCCTCACCTTATAAGTCAGAAAGAATTAAATGATCTGGTTCGTGATCTTCATTTAGCAAAAAGTCAGGCCAAAATATTGGCTTCCAGATTGAAGGGATGGACTCCTTTACTGCCAAATACAAAAGTATGTAGTTTTCGTTGACGACAGCAAGAGTTTGAGTACTTATTTTCGAAGAGTGGTGACCTTGTGTACTGTAATAATATGGACTTACACTCAGCGGATGAAAGTCCGTAGTGGTTTTTTTCTTTTTTTAGTAACTTTTCATATTAAATTTACTTCTAAAAACGATTTTGCATTTTGAATAGTTTTTTCTTTTCTTTTCTTTTTTTTGCCAGCCTGCATAGTATAAACAATAATGCTGGTGTTTTTAAGTTTTAAATGAGGAATTCATCGTTTCTAATTAACCCCGAATTCATAATTTTTATTACAAAACACGATGTGTGATATTGGTGCTCAAAGCATAAAACTATGCATGCTATACGTACGTACAACCTTCACACCGCAGATGCTTATATGCGTTAATAAAGCACAGTCTTTATTTCTGTCATTCTCCGAACAAGAAGGTTAAAATAGAAGCAGAGATTTAGAAAGGAGTGTCTAATCCCTTCTTAAACAACCCTTAGAAGTTGGAAGCTAGGAGATTTAAGTTAGATCGCCAGAGAGCAGAATTACACCCAAGAATGTAGAAGGAGGAGGAACACGCCCTTATTTATAACAAGGGTGGGTGGGTGGTGGCTATATCTGGGGACCAACGACTTCACCTTTACGTCCTCGGGCCGCGGTTGGCCATGTGGGCAACGCTCGTGACTGCAGCGGAAAGGACCTTAGGTTCGATCCCAGCCAGGTACGAACGTTCGATCCACTAAATAACCGCTGTGCATCGGAGGGGCACGTTAAACCGTCGGACCCCGGGTACTGGCCCCCCGGGAATAAATAAGGGCGTCTTCTTCACCTTTTCTACCTCGCTTCCGTGTCACTTTCCTATCGGGCACTCTAGACCAAATCTCTTAGCTTCCTATTTCCAAGGGTTGTTTAAGACCTGGAGGCAGACACTCCCTTCTTAAAATCCTCTACATAAAATTAAAAAAAATAAAACAACCTTTCCATCCGACGCACGGTTAATATTTTCAGTGGTTCCAGCGTTCGAACCTCCCGGAGATCGATAAACAGGAATAATCGGCTACGCTTTGTTTTAAAATACAGGGTAGAACAATGATGCAGAAGTTCGATTTTTCTTATGTTAATATGTTTATACACGAAAAATCTTAGAGTAAAGTTGTAGTATCACTTTTCTTTTAAAGTGCTTAAATTATTAATCTTTAGTTTTTGTGAAATCGTCGGCGTTAAAGTGCAGCTGATCTGAAACACTATGCACAGTCACAAGTACACCAGTTTATAAGTACACCAAAATATCTACTGAAGATTACTACGATTTAGGTGGCTTGTGTCTCACACAAATCCGAGGGGTTCGGAAAGTTCATTACTTGAAGTTCAGCGTAGATACAGACACTGGCCTGGGCTGGTCAGAAACTGTGGTTCGGGCCTCGCCTTTTTTTTCTTCATCAGTTAAGTAAAAACTTCCGTGATCGGGCCGGTGTTGGATCTATACTGAGATGTTTAACATTTTATTGCTGCGTTAAAAAAATCTTTTTGTCTCACAAAACGCCGAGAGAGTTGCTGAATATGGCGAAGTGCACTGAGAGAAACAGATATGTCACTGCATGCATTGATTAATTTACAGCTTGAACCGAAAAGTCGGGATGTAAGGTGAGAGTCTGAGACGGGATGGTTTATTTCTTTTTCAAGTTGAACTAAAATTCTGTAGAACACTTGGCTTTCTTTCTTTTCAGAAAAACGTTTACATTAAGAGAGTTCTCGAAATCAAAACGAACTCGTGGCATCATTCGTTGCTACAATGGAAAGGTGTAAGTTCGAAATAGTTGTTTATACACTGCCGGACAATTGCTAAGGACGGATGGCAATAGCAACGATAGCAACCATAAAATGGAAGCCAGGAAAATGTGGAAATTAGCATAAGTGCGGGATACAGTAAGACGTGTTGTGCGTATGGAAATTTTGGATTGCCGAACTTGTTCGTGACGTCATAGCTCTGATAAGAGATATAAAGGATTTGACGCGTATTGACCGCTGTTGTTCAAACGCAAAGTTGAAAGGGAAATAATCAGTTGACGAACTTGCAATTTTCAGAGTGTCTTCCCGACATCACCTGGATGATTTTACGCGTGGCCGTATTATTGGCATGATTGAAGAAGAGCGAAAAATAACAGATGTTGCCAGGGAGTTCGACGTCAGCCACAGTGTTGTTTCAAAGCTTTGGAAATCATTTCAAACAAATGGAGAGTGAAGCAAACGTCACGGGGGAGGTCTTGTTCGCAGTACGACACCTGCAAAAGATCGGTAAATAGTGCTATCAACAAAACGACACCGGCACAGCACAACTAGTGAGGTAGCAAATCAGTTTATGGCTGCTACTGGCTAGCGGATCTCCCGAAAAAACTGTCGCCAGACGTTCGCATGAAGGAGGACTATACGCCCGCCGTCCTGTTGTGTGCATCCCTTTGTCCAGACGTCACCGTACCGCCCGTGCAATGGTGCCATCAACATCGCAATTAGACTGATAACGACTGGTCTGCTGTCCTCTTCTCAAATGAGAGTAGATACAGTCTATCGTCTGATTGTCAACGACAACTGATCTGGCGTGATAGTGGTACTGCATATTGTCCAGCAAACATACAGGAAAGGGACCGATATCCGACATGTAGTGTCATGGTATGGGCTGTCATCATGATCAATAGCCGTACGTCCCTCTATGTGCTTCCAACTGGGACTATGACTGGCCAACGATACATTAATGATGTTCTGCTACCTCATGTTCGCATGTTCCGTGGTGCTGTCGGTGATAGATTCATTTTCATGGAAGACAACGCAACATGTCATCGAACAGTCGCTGTCCAGGAGTATCTTGAGAGCAAGGATATTCAACGCCTCGTATGGCCAGCACGTTCTCCAGATCTGAATCCCATTGAAAATGTGTGGGATGCTTTGGGGAGGAGTCTTGCTGGTCGCCAATGCCCTCCAATAAACAAGGACACCCTCATCCGTGCACTGACAGAGGAATGGGATAAATTACCCCAACAGCTGCTTGTTAATGTTGTGCAAAGCATGACACGACGTGTGGAATCTTGCATCGCCCTTCATGGTGGCCACATCCCGTATTGAGATCTTACGCCGGAATGCCTGCGGACGGTAATTGCATTTTTTTCACGTTTACGTATTCTGCACAAAATGGCCTGTTTGACCCTTGAACACGTGCCAAAGCCTTCTGGATTTCAGAGCACAATAAATCGTCTTTCTTGTAATGTCCTGGCATTCTGACATTATTTTATTTCACTTGGCATCCAACCACCCTTACTTAGTTATGTGCTATATAGCCGTTTATGATCCGTCCTTAGCAATTGTCCAGCAGTGTATATTTGGAGATCGAAGACTAACTTGTTTGTATTTAAGTGTAAAAGGGGAAAAGCATTAACATTGGTATCAGAAGGATGTAGTTGGGCCGAAACCTTAAATATGAGGAATTCTTAGGAAAAATTGCTCGTCTCTATGTGTGGCATTCTATTTACAACTAAGTTAGTTTTTTTTCAGTATAGCAAATTTTTTTCCTCTACACGTGGGGGTTTCTTCAGACACTTACAACCGGGCCGAGGCAGGCCAAGTAGACCCATTATTGTTATGGCAATTGTAAAGAAAGAAAACAGTCGTGTTTCCCGATTTCTAGGTCTGTTTAACTATTTTGTTGGTTTTACTTACATCTACGACATGATGGATGTAAGCAAGGGTGTTATTACAGAGGCAAGAAGAGGACACCAAAAAGTTTCGACAACGAGAGACTGCGTTGTTCGGAGTGGGGAAATTAGGGTGTCTGCAGTGGTATGGTGTTTGTGCGTGTGTGTGTGTGAGAGAAAGAGAGAGAGAGACGACATTGATTGTTTCTCCTTCACCTAATCCGTATATTGATCGCCTTTTGTACTGAAAGGGAGATTTTGAACGCGCTTAGTCTTATTTTTTCTCTTAAAAGGTAATATTTTTCGATAATTGCCAAAGTTCTGCTAATCTTTTTAGGCTTACATTCAAATAAATATTTTCAATAATATCGCATTTCATTGTTTAATTTTCACAGTTTAATAAAATACATTAGAAGAAACAAAAAAATGCAAAACAGCATATCACGAGCCTAAACAACAGCTGCAATTCGCGGCCAGGGTCTTAAACGCACGAGTTTTACGCGGGGAGGGATCACCAAATATATTTCATGTAGACCTATAAATCAGATACGTCGACTGACACTGATTGATACAGCCCTGAAATACATTGGTGTCCAAGATTAAAGAAAGGAAGGCGTTCTCATAAATAAAAAGGAAAAACACGTTTGAGTTGGAACAGGCATTCGGAACGTAAAGGGACACAATCATAATGGTAATTGACATTTATAAGAAACAAATATGCATACATTTTTCGTATACCGAGTCATTTGGCATGTAAAGAAACACAATCATAAGGGTAATTAACATTTTATAACAACATACAAATATGCACACATTTTTTGTACTGATGAGCAACATCCGAAAATGTTGTTAAGGTGAAATGCAAGAATGTAACCCAAAAATGTTTCAATAAGGAAAGTGATCATTTCGTACAGACAGAAATCTCTCACAACGATAATACATACTCATTACTTGGTTGCTGATGAATTGTGGAGCTAAGGAATTCCATTCCTTAGTGAGATAGGTGCTTAGCTCGGAAAGGGTTCTGGGAGAGGGCTTACAAGTTGCTACATGTCGCCCCAGAGCATCCCAGGAATGCTCTATAGGGATCAAATCATATGTGGAATATCCTCGCTCTGGAGAAAATCGTCCACAAGCTGAGCACTGTGAATGAGAGCGTTATTATCCATGAAAAGGAACTGAGAATAAGAGCTCCCCGAAAAATTCTGATATAGGATCTCGGCCATGTAGATCTCAGCATTCGCATTTCCGCTTACGAACACGTGGAATGACGTGCACACGTTGCACATAATGCCACCCCACACGAGGTGATCTCCACTTTCGAAGGAGTCTCTTTCATGGACGTTTTCAGGATCGTTACGAGTTTCGCATTCGCTCCAGATCAAATGCTGACGAGAATCTGTTTGAAGATTAAAACTCGACTTCTACTTACAAGGAACATCGGAGCATTAGTCTCGGCTTCAGGAACTGATTGTCTGCACGAGTTTAAGCTAGATCTTCTGCTAAGTGCCATTAGCGGGACGCAAACCGTGGGTCTTCTGGCATAAAGCAGAATTCCGTTAAGATTTCGATATATCGTTTTCCTTGATATCGTAGTCCCAGTGCTAGCGAGGAGCTCCGAAAACAATCGCCAGACTACACGGGACATACGACGCCGTGAAGCAGCGTCATGGAGCTCACGAGTTGTCGTACGTCCTGGACGATTATAATGACTCTCCTAATCTATACATCATTATGAATATGCACTTATCGTCAAAAAAATAGTTGTACCCGGAAGGACGTATCGGATTGCAATGCTATTCGGGAGGAAGGTAAAGGTTATCTGGAACAATAAATGATTAAACATTGAAACTGACATCGGCAATATTTATTCCGCTACAGGCAAATAAGTACTGTCTCTCAGTATGGCGTCGGGCCGCCATGTTTGCTCACACAGCATGCCAGACGTTTCGGCATGCAGTTGTACAGGTTTCTAGGCATCATTAGATTCAACTGCATGGAATAGATAAGCCATCGCATGCAGTAAAATTTTCTCACACTGTTTCTACAGATTGTGCGGTAGCGGTGGAGTGCAGATAGCACGTCCAATCATAACCCACAAATTTTCAAAATTCGATAGCTCTAGCTATGATACTGGCCGTGGCATAGTAACAGTGTCTTGAAGGCAAGCTATCGAGACAGCAGCAGTATGTGGACGAACGTTGGCGTGTTGAAAAATCGCACCGGAGTGAGCGTTCAGAAAAGGTAGGGCCACTGGTTGCAGAATCTAATTAACGTAACGTTGGGCTGTCAAAATGCCTGTAATGAACACCATTCGTGACCTGGAATCGTAGACAATTGCAACCCACACCATGACCCCAGAACTTCTGGACGTGTGACGCTCGAAAACAAACCGTTTATTTTGGCGATAACCACGGTTCCTCCACATACGGATTCGGTGGTCGTCTCCTCCAAGACTAAAGCGGGACTCGTCACTGAAAATCACCCGCTGCCGTTCTGAATGGTTCCATGACAGTCTGGCACGAAACACTTGCAGTCTTTGGCGACGATACACTAATGTTGTCGTAACGGTTGGCGCGCGTGTAGTCCTACGTCTTGCAGCAGTCTGCCAATCATGCTGGCACTAAGTGCAAGATTCATGGAGGACACCACTGCTTGCTTAATATCCGCAATTGTGGTTGTTGGATCACTCCGCGCATGTCGGACAAACCGTCAGTTCTCTATCTCTCTCTCTCTCTCTCTCTCCGTGTTTCGTCTAAGTCTTCCAGACCCTTCCAGTCGCTTCTGCGTGCCTTGTTCTATTCACTTCTGCCAAGAGCGTGCTACGGTGACATCCGCACGACCAGTATGGTGCGCAATACGTCGATAAGATATTCCCGCTTCCCGAAGATGTGGTCTCCTAGAACTCTTCCAACTGCTTGAATGGCTTCCAAACTTTCCTCCGAGGCATATTTCACTTGCAAAGGATGCAACAAACAGAGCAGCAAGAGTCAGAATGGCAAGCACGCGCAACGGGACGACCTCATGTAGCCGGTCAGGCACAGCGCTACAACCACTCCTTGCTTGCGTCACGTGCGTCGCCGAGCGTGATACTTAAATAATTTGCATTTCTCACGATGTCAAAACCTACCGGACAAGTTTAATTCCTGTCGGTTGCTTCCTTCTGGGTGCAACTATTTTTTTGACGATAAGTGTATTTGCGATTTAGCGAGATTCATCACATTTTATATATCTTTGGTTCAATCAAACGCAGACCAAGTGTTGTCATTCATATGTATTTTATTAACGCCTCAGACGAAACTGCTGTGGTTCGATACAAAGAACACATACGTAAAAATATGACTTCAGACCTTTATTCAAATCAGGAAAGACTAAACGTTTAATTCAATTTATTCCATGGCTGGAGAATTAACTTATTGACTGTAAATCGGTGCATCTTCTGGTTATCTTCTCGTCCGCTTTGTGAACCCAGACGTATTTCGAGCTTTTCCTAATCAGCCTAACGATTTCCTCCGTGGAAGAAAGCAACCAACGATTTCCAGAATGTCAATTTGGCGCCGACCCCCAAAAGAGATTTATCGCTCCCTTCAAGCCAAAGACCGTCAGCCTAAAAAAGCCAGGCCCCCTCACCAAGGAGTTTTTGCTCTCTCTCCTACAAACCCCAAGATCATTCTTTAATATCTGCTTAACACCTGTCTTCAAAAGTTAAACCTTGCCTCTTCGCTTAGAGGCAAATTTGGTGAAAAAAATTAAAATCTTAAACACACACAAAAATTTATCACGTAAGGGAATTTTTAGCTGTAAAGAAAATGTCGTTTTAACAGTGTGACATTTAAAATTTCGAAATTTGTTTTTTTAGAACTGCTGCCCCGAAAATATTAGACATGCAGTATATATTTGTAAATTACAAACTTACAACTTTTTCACTATTTTATGAAATAGCTAAAAGCATTGAAATGACACGTAGTTTATAGGAATAGATTATAACGTTTTATACCATGGCATTAAATTAACTCCTCTGTTTGATGATGATCTCAGATGAAACTTGGAACGATCACAGAGATGAATGCCTGCAGGCCGCAGCTGTAATTTTCACAGTCCTTAGCTGCCGAAAGTTTCAAGAGTTGTCTTATTTCTTTCTATGTGTCTCTTATTTAATGGCATGTCAGTTATTTGATAGCTTCCCCGTTTTCTAATCTTCTAGTCGGTCACTGAATAATTGTACCGTAACTGTCCATGTTCTATCGGATTTTGTTGAGTCCACTGACACTAACCCTGACTTTCGGCGTTTGTTTTCTTACCAGTGTTCCTTGCTCCAATGTATGTAGTCTTGCAAAATGAAAGTGCCTTTTGATTTTTTTCTAAATACAGGAGAATGTTAACTTTCGGGAATGTTCTTAAAAATGCATATATATGTATTATTTTCACTGATGTTTTCATTTATTCCTTTCGTTTTGTGGTTCAGGAATCATCCTACTTTTCAATGCCTCCCTTATAAACGTGGAAAGAGCGATGGCTTCTGCATGATCAGTCGCATTTTTTTCGTGCTCCTGCCAGGATTGGAAGTTTTTTTTTTTTTTTTGCGTTTGTTCTTTGATCGTTCGTGTGTTGTTATCACCTGTGTTCCTTCCTCGCAAGTGGTGAGGCGTACAAGCTGTACGTGCTTATTTTTTCGTTTTTTGCCTGTTCTTGAGTGTTGCAAGCTGCAACGCTCGAGCCGCGAGGGTTAGTAGCCGGGCTGGCTACTACCTCCACCAGCATGAGTGCCATATACCCGTCTATATCTCCTTCCTCTGCGCTTTCTTCGTCGTCTGTATCTTCCGTGACCACCATTAATGGTGTTCATTCAAATAGTGTTGTGGTTTCGTCGCCAACTGTACCGCTGGTTACAAATGTGCCGGAGGCTGGGTCAGAGGTACCCAGCTCTTCTATTCCTGTGTCTCGTTCGTTCGCCGCGGCTGTGAGTGCGACTTCTACTTTACAAAGTGCTTCTGTGTCTTCGCGACCAGAGTTTACACGTGTTGCTTCCGCTTTAAGGATAACATTACCACTTGACTCTCCTCAAGGTAAGGAACTTTCGTTTGCCTTACTTTTAAGTGTATTTGTTCCTGCTCTGCGCGACACCCCCCTCCCCCAGTATTTAAATGCTATTTCTAAAGTTGTACCCGGAGAAAGCATTGTGTCTATTATCCGCTTGGGAGGGGGTGTTGTCGTGCACTTCACTCATCAACAGGCGGTGGACAAAATCCTGGCTTTTGGCTTGGACATTGGTTCCGTACATCTCCAACCAGTTGCAGCAGCTCAAAGACCAGTGACTATCACCTTGTCTCCAGTACCCACAGCTGTGCCTGACTCGGTATTAATTGATGCCCTTAACACCATGGGGCGAGTGGTTGGTACCACGAAGTACCTCCCAGCTGCTGCTCGCGACTCCCCCTGAAACATGTTCAGGGCGGTCGTCGCCAATACCGAGTCATCTTTCCAACCCCACAAGCAATAGTTAACCGGCCAACCACCCTGGAACTCATAACTGAAACCCGGACCTACATTTTCAATCTGTTTGCTGGCGTCCAGTGCTTCCGATGCAAGGGTGAAGGTCACCTTGCATCGGCATGCCCACATTCCACAGCTGCTACTGTTCCAACTCAATCACTTGATGCTGCTGTTCCAACGGAGACTCTGCCCACCGTTCCGGATTCTGCCCCCACCATCCCCACTGAATCTGTTCCAGCTGCTGTTCCTGGTTCCACCTCTGTCGTATCACCTCCAGTGGTCCGTGTTGCTTCGGCTTCCACTGACCTGCAGGAATTTCCACCGCTGCCAGCGTCTGAAGGGGCCTCCACCCCCAAGGTTCAGCGGACCAAGAGGCAAAACTCCCCTGGCTCAGCGAACCGTCGTGCGAGTTCCTCGGACCGCCAGAAATCCAGGAAGACGGCTACATCCTCGTCACCTTCACCTGGACCGGCTCCTGTTACTTCTTCAGTTTCCATCTGCAACCGTTTTTCCTGTTTGCCGAACGATGATTCCATGGACGTTACCGATCCCGATTCTTAAGAAACTTTATTTGCTGAATCTAATGACGACTCTCCTGCCCCCTCTCTGGTTGACATCACCTCTATGTTTGCTGACATTGAGGTGCCCTTAACTCCCCTCTCATTCACAGATCTGTATGCCTTGATTGCTCGCTCCAGACGGGCGAAATTGATTACTCTCCCTTGTATAGCAAGTAAACTCTCTCACCTTCCGGAGATGCTAACCCAACTGACGTTCCTGCATGAGTTCTTATTAAATGTTGATCTGCCATCCGGGACAGAGCAGTACGCTCGCCGGTTGGCGTATTTACTTAAAGTTTTGAAGGCAGAACTGGAAGGTTGGATGCAGCCGCCCCAGTGATGCCTTCCCTAAATGTGCTCTGCTTTAACTGTAGAGGCCTTGCGTCTTCAGCCGCGAATGCTTTGGTCTTCGAGGACGTTCGTTTCCTGAGGACAGATATCCTCCTCTTCCAGGAGACGAACTGTTCCTTGGCGACCGGGTATTCCTGCTGGAGACGCTGGCCCTACGCTTTTTATCACAACTACCGGACGCACATTGGGTCCGGTACAGCGATTGCATTCCGTACTCGGTTTCATTCTCTTCTTTCAGATATCGTTGAGTCACAGAGTCTGCTGGGCTTCTTTCAAGGTATCTCCTTTAGTTATCTTTCCCGTCGTTTTCATGTTTTCAATTTGCATATGCCACAATCATCGGTTGATGCTGATGCTCTTCTTTCGCATTTGATTTCCCTTCTTTCCCACATTCCTCCTTCTGAAATCGTTCTTATTGGTGGTGACTTCAACTGCACTCTCCAACCGGGTCTTGACCGTGATGGTTCCGGGGAGAGTCGCCTTAACCTTTCTTTCCAACTGGCTCAACTAGTTAGTAATTTTTGTCTCATTGACGCATTTCGTACCATCCACCCTCTGTCCCGTGAATTCACATGGTTTCCTCCGGCCGCCTTAGCGCATGCTGCGGCTCGTCTCGACCGGTTTTATGTTTCTAGTTTCCTCCACTCCTCCCTTGTTGAAGTAACCCATCATCCTTCTGTTTCCTCCGACCATCGTCCTGTTCTTCTGGAAATATTTTTGTCCTCTTTCTCTGTCCCCCCTCCCCGGTTTGGTCTCTCGATGATTTTCTCCTTTCCGATCCCACGTTTCAGGCCGAAGTTCGTTCGATTATTTCTTCATCCATTTCTGAACTTCCTCTCACGGTTGACCCAGCAGCTCTGTGGCTTTCCACCAAACTTTCTATCCTATCGTTTGCACGTCAGTTCTCTTTTTCGTCCCGTTTTCACCGCTTTCATGATTTAACTATTCTTCACCGTAAACTACAGTTCCTTTCTCCTTCAGATCCATCGTTTGCAGCTCTTCAATCACAACTTCATAGCATTCTATCTTCCTTTGCTTCTTCGTCTCTTACCCGGTTAAAGTTTTCCAAGTTACATTTTCATGATGACCCGTTTCAACACCTTCGACATCTTGAATCCCACCGTGCTCTGAGTTCCAACATTTCTTTTCTCTCGCTTCCAGATGGCTCAACTGTTTCTGATCCAGTGCAGATCTGTGATCGAACTTTTCAGTACTTCACTGATCGGTTTCGATTGCGGGTCCTGCCGCCTGCAGATAATTCTCCATTATTATCACATCTTCCTCAGGTCCCGTCTTTTTTTTCCCCTCCTTGGTTTCACCGATCTCTCCCTCGGAGGTTCGTTTTGCCATTTCTAGTCTGAATGACCGCTCCGCCCCTGGGGCTGACGGTCTTCCACTTTCTTTTTATAAAACCTTTCTTCCTGCTCTGCTTCCTCTTCTCGTTGCTTGTTTCAACTCGATCTTTTCTTCTTCGACTTTCGTTTCTTCTGACTTTGCTTTTGCTCTTCTCCGCCTAATTCCTAAAACTGGTAATCTTGGTCTTCTATCTAACTGGCGCCCCATCTCGATTCTTAACACCGACTACAAGATCTTTGCAAAAATTCTGGCTCTTCGCCTTAACCCTGTTTTACAATTTATTATTCATCCTGACCAAACTTATACGATCCCTTCCCGTTCGATTGCAACTAACATCACTACCATCCGTGATTTACACTCTCTTGCTTCCCGTCTTTCTGAACCTCTTGCTATTTTTAACCTAGATCAGAAACAAGCATTCGATTCTGTCCATCATTCTTATCTTTTCTCTGTTCTTCGTCACTTTGGCTTTCCTTCCCTTTTCTGTCAGGCACTTTCCAATCTATATTCCCATTCTTCCTTTCGTGTTCGGACCTCTTCTTTTATGACGGCTGCTATTCCTTTTGCAAGCGGTATCCGGCAGGGTTGTCCCCTGTCGGGTCAACTGTTTGCCCTCACGTTTGAACCACTTCTTATTTCCCTTCGATCTCGTTTGCTGGCAGGCATTCCGCGTGGTGTGGCCTCCACACGGCACCATCGCGTGGTTTTGTCGGCCTATGCGGACGACCTTACTCTTTTTTTACGTTCCCAACAGGCTTTTGGTGTTGTTTTATCTACCTATACTGAGTATGCTTCAATTTCAGGTGCGGCCCTTAATACCTCTAAATCTGTTGGCTTGTGGGCTGGCTCGTGGTCGTCCCGCTGCGACCGCCCTTGGGGTGCCCGGTGGTCGACCACGGTCATCAAACTTCTTGGAGTGTTCATCGGGAACCCGGTGGCGGTTGCTGCCGCCACTTGGTCCCCTTTGGTGCAGGACATGAATCGACGCCTTGCCCCTTTTCGCCGTTTGAAACCGTTTCTTTCTTTTTTTAGCAGGTCGCATCTTCTTTCCGCTTTTCTTCTTCCGACCCTTTCTCATACTTGGTTTGCTCATTTCCCTCCTCCCCTCTTTCTTCGTCACGTTCAATGTCTTTTTACAAATTTTATTTGGGATGTCGTACATTGGGTTCATGGATCCACGCTTGTCCTTCCGGTTTCTTTTGGTGGTCTTGCCCTTCCGGATTTGTCCCTTAAATCGAACGCTTTCCATCTCCAACATTTTTTGAGGATTTTTTCCCTTCCTTGCGGTTCTTCGATTACTATAATTGACACTTTGCTCTTTCCACGAAGTCCTTTTCTTTCTCTAGCTACTTTTATCCGCATGGACCTCTTTCCACTCATTCCCAATCACTTTCCCGCTACTTACCGTACCGTTTTCTCCCTCTGGCACTCCTTATGTCCAGTCCGCCTCCCCCCAGCTTCGACTAACGATCTCCTTGCGGAACCACTTTTCTTCTCCTCTGCCCTTCGTTCTCCAAATTCTCAGTACCTGAACTTCTCCACTTGGTTTGCAAGTGGCGTCGTTCAGGTTTCTCAACTTTTTGATTCTTCTCTTCACTGGAAATCTTTTGATCGCCTTTCCCCTCTGTTACTTGATACCCCTCAGCATCGTGCACAGTTCTGTCTTATTCAATCCTGTCTTATTCGTCTTTATCCTTTACTTGTCAATTCTATTGGCCTCATTCAGTCTTCCGCCCCGTCGATCAGTCTTCCCTTTCTTCTCTACTTAAACGATTCTCCATTTTTACCCCATCAAGTTACAGCCAAGCTTCTTTATTCGCATTTTCTTACCAATTTCACAGCTCCATTAGCAATTCCTTCTGTTTCAGCTACAGATCTTCCAGGTACATGGAGTGATCCATCGACTTCCCTGGCTTCTCCGAAAGTCCGGGACATTCATTGGCAGCACCTACACCGTCGGTTGCTCACTCCGCGTAACCTTCATCGTTTTCGTCATTTGGCTTCCCCGCTTTGCTTCTTTTGTTCTACACTTGGTGATGTGTCACATTCCTATGATTCTTGTCTGGTGTTGCAGCCCTTGTTTTCGATTATGTTTTCCCTTCTTTCCAAAGTTTGCCCTTGTCCTCATACAATGTTCCATTTTTATTTCCTCCGACGCCATTCTCCCCCTGTAGATGTCCACAGTTCTGTTTGTGCATTCATCATTCTCCAAGCGAAGTTGACGATTTATTTGTTTTACCACTCAAGCGTGGATCGAGCTTCTCTCCGGCGTTATCATCCGGCCCGGGTGTTTTTGTGCAGGAGGTACCGATCATCCATCAGATCGGTCCTCCAACTTGAGTATGACATGGCGCGGGTTCGGCAGGATGTGCCTGCCTTTTTCTCTCTCTGGTCTCCATATTTGTCATGGTTTCATGTTTCTGCAGGCATTATTGCTCTCCTCCCATAGCCAGAGTTTATTATATTTATATTTATTTTTTTATTGGTGTTTTTGTTTAGTGCATAATTTTTGTACATACCGTAGATCTGTGTCAGTGGGTTAGTGTCTCCTTTAGTTTATCTTCTTGTTGCTTTCCGTGCACACACATTCCCGTTAATTTGTTGTCGGTAGCGTTTACTGACTTTTTCTTTTCTTTTATTTTATTTTCCGTCGGCCTCAAGCCGTGGGTCGACAAACTTTTTTGTGTGCCGGCTAAGCGTTTTGGTATTTTCTGTTTATTGTTTACTGTTACCAAGGTGTTTTATGTTGTTTTGTTGATGTTGATTGCATTTTTGCTGTGGCATGCACATTGTCTGATGTGTTTTTGTTTTGTTTTTTGTTGCTCAAGTGTCGGCTTTTTTTCTAGTTTGCTTTTGGTGTCGTTCACCTATTTTATATTTATTACTCGTCGGTTTCACACAGTTTACTGTCGCACGGTTTGTGTTTAATGTTGTGGTTGTTTTTATTTTTTTGTTTTAATTTTTTTTTCTTGCTGAACGGGTACTGCTGGCTCGTGGTACCGAGGGGTTTTTTTGTGTGTTGGTTCTGAACCTTACCGACGTGTTTCTTGATTTTTGTTCGTGTAATCGGTGTTTATTTTTGTGGTTAGTGCTGTGCATACAGTGCGAATTCACTGTTTCGACCCGAATTTATTTGGTGGTGATGCTTGTCTGCAAGTTTAACTCATGTGTTCTTTTTCACAAAGTTTTCATGGTGTTATTTGTGTATTGTGCATTCTTTATTGTGTTCATGGTGCTATTTGTATATTGTGCATTGTGTGTTAATTTCTTGGTGTTATTTGAATATTGTGCTTTGTGTGTTGTGTTAATGGTACGGGGTGTTAGTTTCTAGTGGTTGTTTTTTTCTCTGTGTTGCTGTCGGTCTTAGTGACCGAGATACGCTTTAAATGTAAATTTTTGTTGTTCGTCGACTTACAGCCATTTGTCAACGCATTTCTCCGAACTACCAGGTTTTGTTTTTTTCGGCTGCAGCTTGTTGTCGGACCGTGTGTGTGTTTGTTTTTTTCCCTTGACAGTTTTGACAAACTCGGCTGACTTTTCTTTACCGCCTTGCTTCATTAGTGGTCTGTCCTGTTTGTATTGTTTGTTGTGCAACTGTTTTCTTTTTATCTTGCCGTGTGTTATTCTTCAACTTGCTCTGATGTCGTCTGCTTCTTCCTGTAGAGTACTCTGTTTATTGCGATATTGATTGTGTGTTATTATTGTCGTTGCCGGTGAGTTATTGTGCAATTTTTTTTCCCGGTGAAAATTTGTGTTTGTATGTTGTCTTTTTTTGTAAATAAATGCTCTTTTGAAGTACTACCTCCACCAGCATGAGTGCCATATACCCGTCTATATCTCCTTCCTCTGCGCTTTCTTCGTCGTCTGTATCTTCCGTGACCACCATTAATGGTGTTCATTCAAATAGTGTTGTGGTTTCGTCGCCAACTGTACCGCTGGTTACAAATGTGCCGGAGGCTGGGTCAGAGGTACCCAGCTCTTCTATTCCTGTGTCTCGTTCGTTCGCCGCGGCTGTGAGTGCGACTTCTACTTTACAAAGTGCTTCTGTGTCTTCGCGACCAGAGTTTACACGTGTTGCTTCCGCTTTAAGGATAACATTACCACTTGACTCTCCTCAAGGTAAGGAACTTTCGTCTGCCTTACTTTTAAGTGTATTTGTTCCTGCTCTGCGCGACACCCCCTCCCCCAGTATTTAAATGCTATTTCTAAAGTTGTACCCGGAGAAAGCATTGTGTCTATTATCCGCTTGGGAGGGGGTGTTGTCGTGCACTTCACTCATCAACAGGCGGTGGACAAAATCCTGGCTTTTGGCTTGGACATTGGTTCCGTACATCTCCAACCAGTTGCAGCAGCTCAAAGACCAGTGACTATCACCTTGTCTCCAGTACCCACAGCTGTGCCTGACTCGGTATTAATTGATGCCCTTAACACCATGGGGCGAGTGGTTGGTACCACGAAGTACCTCCCAGCTGCTGCTCGCGACTCCCCCTGAAACATGTTCAGGGCGGTCGTCGCCAATACCGAGTCATCTTTCCAACCCCACAAGCAATAGTTAACCGGCCAACCACCCTGGAACTCATAACTGAAACCCGGACCTACATTTTCAATCTGTTTGCTGGCGTCCAGTGCTTCCGATGCAAGGGTGAAGGTCACCTTGCATCGGCATGCCCACATTCCACAGCTGCTACTGTTCCAACTCAATCACTTGATGCTGCTGTTCCAACGGAGACTCTGCCCACCGTTCCGGATTCTGCCCCCACCCTCCCCACTGAATCTGTTCCAGCTGCTGTTCCTGGTTCCACCTCTGCCGTATCACCTCCAGTGGTCCGTGTTGCTTCGGCTTCCACTGACCTGCAGGAATTTCCACAGCTGCCAGCGTCTGAAGGGGCCTCCACCCCCAAGGTTCAGCGGACCAAGAGGCAAAACTCCCCTGGCTCAGCGAACCGTCGTGCGAGTTCCTCGGACCGCCAGAAATCCAGGAAGACGGCTACATCCTCGTCACCTTCACCTGGACCGGCTCCTGTTACTTCTTCAGTTTCCATCTGCAACCGTTTTTCCTGTTTGCCGAACGATGATTCCATGGACGTTACCGATCCCGATTCTTAAGAAACTTTATTTGCTGAATCTAATGACGACTCTCCTGCCCCCTCTCTGGTTGACATCACCTCTATGTTTGCTGACATTGAGGTGCCCTTAACTCCCTCTCATTCACAGATCTGTATGCCTTGATTGCTCGCCCCAGACGGGCAAAATTGATTACTCTCCCTTGTATAGCGAGTAAACTCTCTCACCTTCCGAACTGACGTTCCTGCATGAGTTCTTATTAAATGTTGATCTGCCTTCCGGGACAGAGCAGTACGCTCGCCGGTTGGCGTATTTACTTAAAGTTTTGAAGGCAGAAGTGGAAGGTTGGATGCAGCCGCCCCAGTGATGCCTTCCCTAAATGTGCTCTGCTTTAACTGTAGAGGCCTTGCGTCTTCAGCCGCGAATGCTTTGGTCTTCGAGGACGTTCGTTTCCTGAGGACAGATATCCTCCTCTTCCAGGAGACGAACTGTTCCTTGGCGACCGGGTATTCCTGCTGGAGACGCTGGCCCTACGCTTTTTATCACAACTACCGGACGCACATTGGGTCCGGTACAGCGATTGCATTCCGTACTAGGTTTCATTCTCTTCTTTCAGATATCGTTGAGTCACAGAGTCTGCTGGGCTCCTTTCAAGGTATCTCCTTTAGTTATCTTTCCCGTCGTTTTCATGTTTTCAATCTGCATATGCCACAATCATCGGTTGATGCTGATGCTCTTCTTTTGCATTTGATTTCCCTTCTTTCCCAAATTCCTCCTTCTGAAATCGTTCTTATTGGTGGTGACTTCAACTGCACTCTCCAACCGGGTCTTGACCGTGATGGTTCCGGGGAGAGTCGCCTTAACCTTTCCTCCCAACTGTTTCAACTAGTTAGTAATTTTTGTCTCATTGACGCATTTCGTACCATCCACCCTCTGTCCCGTGAATTCACATGGTTTCCTCCGGCCGCCTTAGCGCATGCTGCGGCTCGTCTCGACCGGTTTTATGTTTCTAGTTTCCTCCACTCCTCCCTTGTTGAAGTAACCCATCATCCTTCTGTTTCCTCCGACCATCGTCCTGTTCTTCTGGAAATATTTTTGTCCTCTTTCTCTGTCCCCCCTCCCCGGTTTGGTCTCTCGATGATTTTCCCCTTTCCGATCCCACTTTTCAGGCCGAAGTTCGTTCGATTATTTCTTCATCCATTTCTGAACTTCCTCTCACGGTTGACCCAGCAGCTCTGTGGCTTTCCACCAAACTTTCTATCCTATCGTTTGCACGTCAGTTCTCTTTTTCGTCCCGTTTTCACCGCTTTCATGATTTAACTACTCTTCACCGTAAACTACAGTTCCTTTCTCCTTCAGATCCATCGTTTGCAGCTCTTCAATCACAACTTCATAGCATTCTATCTTCCTTTGCTTCTTCGTCTCTTACCCGGTTAAAGTTTTCCAAGTTACATTTTCATGATGACCCGTTTCAACACCTTCGACATCTTGAATCCCACCGTGCTCTGAGTTCCAACATTTCTTTTCTCTCGCTTCCAGATGGCTCAACTGTTTCTGATCCAGTGCAGATCTGTGATCGAACTTTTCAGTACTTCACTGATCGGTTTCGATTGCGGGTCCTGCCGCCTGCAGATAATTCTCCATTATTATCACATCTTCCTCAGGTCCCGTCTTTTTTCCCCTCCTTAGTTTCACCGATCTCTCCCTCGGAGGTTCGTTTTGCCATTTCTAGTCTGAATGACCGCTCCGCCCCTGGGGCTGACGGTCTTCCACTTTCTTTTTATAAAACCTTTCTTCCTGCTCTGCTTCCTCTTCTCGTTGCTTTTTCAACTTGATCTTTTCTTCTTCGACTTTCGTTTCTTCTGACTTTGCTTTTGCTCTTCTCCGCCTAATTCCTAAAACTGGTAATCTTGGTCTTCTATCTAACTGGCGCCCCATCTCGATTCTTAACACCGACTACAAGATCTTTGCAAAAATTCTGGCTCTTCGCCTTAACCCTGTTCTACAATTTATTATTCATCCTGACCAAACTTATACGATCCCTTCCCGTTCGATTGCAACTAACATCACTACCATCCGTGATTTACACTCTCTTGCTTCCCGTCTTTCTGAACCTCTTGCTATTTTTAACCTAGATCAGAAACAAGCATTCGATTCTGTCCATCATTCTTATCTTTTCTCTGTTCTTCGTCACTTTGGCTTTCCTTCCCTTTTCTGTCAGGCACTTTCCAATCTATATTCCCATTCTTACTTTCGTGTTCGGACCTCTTCTTTTATGACGGCTGCTATTCCTTTTGCAAGCGGTATCCGACAGGGTTGTCCCCTGTCGTGTCAACTGTTTGCCCTCACGTTTGAACCACTTCTTATTTCCCTTCGATCTCGTTTGCTGGCATGCATTCCGCGTGGTGTGGCCTCCACACGGCACCATCGCGTGGTTTTGTCGGTCTATGCGGACGAATTTACTCTTTTTTACGTTCCCAACAGGCTTTTGGTGTTGTTTTGTCTACCTATACTGAGTATGCTTCAATTTCAGGTGCGGCCCTTAATACCTCTAAATCTGTTGGCTTGTGGGCTGGCTCGTGGTCGTCCCGCGTCGACCGCCCTTGGGGTGCCCGGTGGTCGACCACGGTCATCAAACTTCTTGGAGTGTTCATCGGGAACCCGGTGGCGGTTGCTGCCGCCACTTGGTCCCCTTTGGTGCAGGACATGAATCGACGCCTTGCCCCTTTTCGCCGTTTGAAACCGTTTCTTTCTTTTTTTAGCAGGTCGCATCTTCTTTCCGCTTTTCTTCTTCCTGCCCTTTCTCATACTTGGTTTGCTCATTTCCCTCCTCCCCTCTTTCTTCGTCACGTTCAATGTCTTTTTACAAATTTTATATGGGATGTCGTACATTGGGTTCATCGATCCACGCTTGTCCTTCCGGTTTCTTTTGGTGGTCTTGCCCTTCCGGATTTGTCCCTTAAATCGAACGCTTTCCATCTCCAACATTTTTTGAGGATTTTTTCCCTTCCTTGCGGTTCTTCGATTACTATAATTGACACTTTGCTCTTTCCACGAAGTCCTTTTCTTTCTCTAGCTACTTTTATCCGCATGGACCTCTTTCCACTCATTCCCAATCACTTTCCCGCTACTTACCGTACCGTTTTCTCCCTCTGGCACTCCTTATGTCCAGTCCGCCTCCCCCCAGCTTCGACTAACGATCTCCTAGCGGAACCGCTTTTCTTCTCCTCTGCCCTTCGTTCTCCAAATTCTCAGTACCTGAACTTCTCCACTTGGTTTGCAAGTGGCGTCGTTCAGGTTTCTCAACTTTTTGATTCTTCTCTTCACTGGAAATCTTTTGATCGCCTTTCCCCTCTGTTATTTGATACCCCTCAGCATCGTGCACAATTCAGTCTTATTCAATCCTGTCTTATTCGTCTTTATCCTTTACTTGTCAATTCTATTGGCCTCATTCCGTCTTCCGCCCCGTCGCTCAGTCTTCCCTTTCTTCTCTACTTAAACGATTCTCCATTTTTACCCCATCAAGTTACAGCCAAGCTTCTTTATTCGCATTTTCTTACCAATTTCACAGCTCCATTAGCAATTCCTTCTGTTTCAGCAACAGATCTTCCAGGTACGTGGAGTGATCCATCGACTTCCCTGGCTTCCCCGAAAGCCAGGGACATTCATTGGCTGCACCTACACCGTCGGTTGCTCACTCCGCGTACCCTTCATCGTTTCCGTCATTTGGCTTCCCCGCTTTGCTTCTTTTGTTCTACACTTGGTGATGTGTCACATTCCTATGATTCTTGTCTGGTGTTGCAGCCCTTGTTTTTGATTATGTTTTCCCTTCTTTCCAAAGTTTGCCCTTGTCCTCATACAATGTTCCATTTTTATTTCCTCCGACGCCATTCTCCCCCTGTAGATGTCCACAGTTCTGTTTGTGCATTCATCATTCTCCAAGCGAAGTTGACGATTTATTTATTTTACCACTCAAGCGTGGATCGAGCTTCTCTCCGGCGTTATCATCCGGCCCGGGTGTTTTTGTGCAGGAGGTACCGATCATCCATCAGATCGGTCCTCCAACTTGAGTATGACATGGCGCGGGTTAGGCAGGATATGCCTGCCTTTTTCTCTCTCTGGTCTCCATATTTGTCTTGGTTTCATGTTTCTGCAGGCATTATTGCTCTCCTCCCATAGCCAGAGTTTATTATATTTATATTTATTTTTTTTATTGGTGTTTGTTTTGTTTAGTGCATAATTTTTGTACATACCGTAGATCTGTGTCAGTGGGTTAGTGTCTCCTTTAGTTTATCTTCTTGTTGCTTTCCGTGCACACACATTCCCGTTAATTTGTTGTCGGTAGCGTTTACTGACTTTTGATTTTATTTTATTTTCCGTCGGCCTCAAGCCGTTGGTCGACAAACTTTTTTGTGTGCCGGCTAAGCGTTTTGGTATTTTCTGTTTATTGTTTACTGTTACCAAGGTGTTTTATGTTGTTTTGTTGATGTTGATTGCATTTTTGCTGTGGCATGCACATTGTCTGATGTGTTTTTGTTTTGTTTTTTGTTGCTCAAGTGTCGGCTTTTTTTCTATTTTGCTTTTGGTGTCGTTCACCTATTTTATATTTATTACTCGTCGGTTTCACACAGTTTACTGTCGCACGGTTTTGTGTTTAATGTTGTGGTTGTTTTTATTTTTTTGTTTTAATTTTTTTTTCTTGCTGAACGGGTACTGCTGGCGCGTGGTACCGAGGGTTTTTTTTTGTGTGTTGGTTCTGAACCTTACCGACGTGTTTCTTCGTTTTGTCTTGTGTAATTAGTGTTTATTTTTGTGGTTAGTGCAGTGCATACAGTGCGTATTCACTGTTTCGACCCGAATTTATTTGGTGGTGATGCTTGTCTGCAATTTTAACCCCTGTGTTCTTTTTCACAAAGTTTTCATGGTGTTATTTGTGTATTGTGCATTCTTTATTGTGTTCATGGTGCTATTTGTGTATTGTGCATTGTGTGTTGTTTTCTTGGTGTTATTTGAATATTGTGCTTTGTGTGTTGTGTTAATGGTACGGGGTGTTAGTTTCTAGTGGTTGTTTTTTCTCTGTGTTGCTGTCGGTCTTAGTGACCGAGATACGCTTTAAATGTAAATTTTTGTTGATCGTCGGCTTACAGCCATTTGTCAACGCATGTCTCCGAACTCCCAGGTGTTGTTTTTTTTCCGGCTGCAGCTTGTTGTCGGACCGTGTTTTTTTTCCTTGACAGTTTTGACAAACTCGGCTGACTTTTTCTTTACCGCCTTGCTTCATTAGTGGTCTGTCCTGTATGTATTGTTTGTTGTGCAAGTGTTTTCTTTTTATCTTGCCGTGTGTTATTCTTCAACTTGCTCTGATGTCGTCTGCTTCTTCCTGTAGAGTACTCTCTGTTTATTGCGATATTGATTGTGTGGAGTTATTGTCGTTACCGGTGAGTTATTGTGCAATTTTTTTTCCCGGTGAAAATTTGTGTTTGTATGTTGTCTTATTTTTGTAAATAAATGCTCTTTTGAAGTTCTGTTTGATGTTCCTAATCCACGTCAATTGTATGTATTAATTATTCATTCGCCTCCTAATTATTTGTTCAGTTGCTGCTTACCATCTTTGAGTAAATCCCCAGCATTATGCGGGGCTCCAAGAAGCAACCTGCCAAGTGGTTTGGCAGTTCTATGTGAGTCTGGAGAATTCGAGGCAGCGGTGGTACAGTGGTAGTATGTCCGGCGCGGAAGACCTGGCTTTGATTCCCGGTGGCAGCCGATGAGAATTTTTCCGTGACTCACTTATAAACGTGGAAAGATCGATGAATTCTCTTTGATGTTCCTAATTCACGTCAAATGTGTGTATTAATCTTAATAAAATTGAAGTGATTCAGCAGAACACATCATGGTGTTCTGCAAATGGAAGTATTTGGAGTAGTTCTCTACCAAATTTAAATAATGTGAGTTCACGTAAAATTCCTGAAAATAACATGCACCACAGATGTCGGTAGGTCTCAGACGCTCGAAGAAATTTCTGTTTCGAAAAGCTGCCGTTTCTAACAAAAGAAACCGCAGTATTTTGTAAGATTTTACGTTGTCACTGTTGCTTTTCCTTTTATTTTTTTCAAAATTGCGGGTTTCTAATTTTTCGTTTTCATACACCTTTTCCTCAAGTATCCAAATATTCAGTTTTGACTTTTGCAGTCAATAAACCGAAGAAACTTCCTTTCGCCACTTCTAGGTGTGGGTTGATGCACGAAGTGGTGATCAAGTCTGCCATGAGATTGTAGCTGGACGGAGATAGTAGTCACTTACACCCAGATCACGTTTAATGCAAAAACGAAGAGGACTGGAATTAAATGTATTTCGCTGTAAATGCCTGTTAATTCATCTTTTTTATTTTCTGTATGAGCTTATTATTTTTCTGAATAGTTTTACAATAATTTTATTTTCCTGTCGGAAATTTATCACAAATTAAATTTTTTCAACAAAAAAACATGATGTTTTGGAACTCGAAATTTTTCTAAACTGACACGACTTTCAATTATGTTTAAGAAAATGGGAAATGTACTATTCAAAATATTTTTTTAATTGTAAAATTTACTTTTGGTATCTCTAATAAACTTTCTTTTGTAAGACGTCTACAGACAGATACATACGCAACATATAATCATCACGTTTCTTAGGGTAACAATAAAAAATAACAGGTCCTCTAAAAGGGGGAAGGGAATATCCTTTGCCGTGCAAAATGTTATCTGCAATATGTGGTCTTGCTACATAACCTCAAAAACAGATCCGACAAAAGAAGCAATTTGATATTTAATCAATTTTTCCTCGTGTGGGTACGGGAAAAGTGAGAACAAATTTTTCCTTTAATATGAGGAAGGAATCACATTAAAAAGTTACCGAGAAAGACAGTTTTCCCATAATACCTTTTTAAATGGTTGCATTCCGTTACTAAAGAGACTAACATTAACAGAAGAATTGTAAATTCATGTACCAAAAATTCCTGAAGTTTAGGTTTTTCTTCCGTCATTTGACGGAAAATTTTAAATGAGGAATATGCTTTGTTAATTCACGAAAAGAATCATGGAAAATACTTCACGAAATTCTTTGCAATAAGTAGAATCTCTAAATGGGGGGGGGAGAGACTCGGGCAAAAGCCAGGGATCATCAGATCCTGTTTGGGTGCCAGTGTTTGAAGGCTTTGCAATTGTTTCCATGCGTTATTTTTACTGCAACTCTCCGGGTAGCGATTGTCCGAATTGTAGCTCTTTCATGGGTTGAGATGAACTGATTTTGGAACGATTGATTGGAAGAGCACTTCGGAACGTTGTCATTGGCCGCTGCTAGTAACTTCGATTTTTGCGTCTTGATTGGCTGCCTTCTTTCTCCATTTACAGCTCGTTTTGGAGTGTAAGACGCGCCCGTAAACTTGTTATCAACCAATCAGCGTCCTCCCTACTTTGATGGCAATATAGGATTTTCCTTTCAATTCTTACACCCAGTAGATATGAAAATTGATACGGTACTCACAATGACCACATTCTTAGTCAATCTACTGAAGATCCGTTGAATTACATTTCTTTAAAAGGATTCAAAATAGAGAAAAACGCGAAATGCCATTCTACATTCGTGTAAATATTCACAATGGAAGACTTCTTTTCTAAGACAGATTTCAACGTACTCTCCTCTGGAATTCCATTCATAAAACTAACGATTCTATGTTGTATTATTTCAGGTAGCAGTTAAATAAACGTTACATTGGTTAACTTGTCTATAATAATAAGATATACATTTTCGGTAAAAACGAGTTCAATTTACCACACTGTTCCACTGAGAGTTTTTAAAAACTCAGTTTGTAACTCTTGAAGTGTGTGTGTGTGTGTGTGTGTGTGCTTTTTTTCTATAATATCCTTTGCTCGATGAAATGAAACCGAATTCTGAAGTTCTAGGGCAATATGTTTAGTAGTTATGTCATTAAGAAGTCGAATTTTATTCCGCGTAACAGGAGAATATTTCATCACGAAATCTCGAAATGGGAAGAAATATCATTGTTGTTACAACAAACGAAGTAAAAAGAACTGAAATAAAATCCATCTCAAGAGCAGAAATCGTGGGGTTTTATCATGAACGATAGCTTGTATTTAAAACAATTCCGATCAACTTGCAGGAACATTAAAATTTTGCTGGAAATCTCTTTATCTTTTTGTTTTTTAAAGAAAAAGGTAAGAAAGTTAATAATACAACTGTTATTAATGCACCTTTTTTTGAGTCTCTATTCTTACGTAAGTTATATTTATTTCTGTTGGCGGAGGTTTTCTTTCCCTCTCTGAGTTTGATCTAACTGAAATCCTTTACATGTGAAAGATATATCACGAAGAAATGGATTGGATTATTTGCAATTTGGATTTAATTAGATTTTTCTGAGCCAAAGTTTGTTATCATAAATATTATGAGTTGTCCAGGACCTATAGCATTTATTTCCCTAGTCATCGTCTTTTGTGTTTCCCTAGTTGCATTTCATTCTCTTTGGCGTTTTTGAGTCCCCGAAGACTGCCAGATTCCCCCGCCCCCTCTCGTTTCGTCTAAACTTCTCCTCTCCCACTTACTACATTGACTTCCGAGTTCGCCACCGTTGCTATTCCTTGATTAGAAAAAAAAGAGCTGGTGACGCCGTGAGGGTATTAAGCTATTTAAGTTGTCTGGGATCACCTTCCTTTATCGCGTAATATTTAGTGAAGGTTGAAGAAACTATTAAAATAATTGCAATATTACAATAAAGCACTCAGCCAACGTATGTTGGATTGCTCTGGAAAATGCTGTTTGAAACCTTGCTGCCTCTGCGTATGTGCTCTTGATGGCGTCATGAATTTCCCTCATCTGACAGCAATGAATAAGTCTGTACACCTGCGTAACATTTCTATTTTATATTTATTCCTTAACCGTTTAGCTACCTAAACGCCCGACACACCCGGACTTTCAGACGACTACAAGCGCCTAGGTCGCACATTAGCTTGAATAGGATTTTGTACCCCCCCCCCACCCCCCACCCCACCCCGTGTTTTTTGAATTTGCACGCCGTCTGAGAGATTAGAAGAAGTCCTCATCAGTCGTCTTTGTTGTAGCTAAACAAAGAGTGAACGAGGAATTGATTTTTCCGGGGCAATATCATTCAGCCTTCCGACATCGCTCAGCAGAACCCTTATTTTGTTGATAATGTGTTCCTTTGTCAGCGATATTTTGCATTATGTTTACTCAGTATGTCTGGAGCGAGAAAAAGACTAGAGGAGAAATAACTGAAATACTTCTTCACTCACACACTATTATTCATAATACTTGATCAATTAGTGTCAAGCAGTTTCATCAGAGCAAACAGAAATGTATTTCTCAGTTCATGCTGTAGTTGGAATGATGCGACAAGATATAGCAATAAAATTGCTGAAATTGAGAGTAAGGAAAGTCAGGCCTGTAGCAAAAATACTATAAAGCCAGTAAAAAGAATTTATATGAAAACACTGAAGACTGTAGGCACTGAAAAAAATATTTGGACCATTATTTCTGGACACTTAAGGGTTCGTGGAAGAAATGAATTTCCAAGTTACATTTTTCTCGACACCTGAGTTTGTTGAAACGGAAATGCGTCTCTGGTAGCACAGCCTTTTAATCTAGTGTCGGTTCAACAGCGAGATTTCGTCTTTTAGAAATAGAAGCCGTTGACTCAGTGTTGGGCCTACTCTAAATTACTGGTAGGGCCTGATTCTAACCGACTACACACACAATATGCGCATGTATGTTCCAGAAAAAAAAATCGAGCCTCATAAAGTATTTTTTTTATAATGAGAAAGAAAAAGCTCATTTAGAAGACAAATAGTGATTTTCAGCCTCAAAGACAGCATGAAATACCAATATTTAATTTCAAATAAAGTGCGGTATCTAAAGTTGTCCTAAAAGCGAAATTTATGGGAGAAAATTGGTCATAAAAATTCTTCTGTATTTGCTCAATCAAAATAAACGCATTGAGAGCATATTCTTGTACAAGAAAGCACAAGAAAAGGGGAAAGTGAACAATATTTTCCAGGTGTTACCACTAATATCTGTCTTAGGCTCTCAGTAGATCAGGGGTGATTGTGGTCCGGAATTCCGGATTTTTTTTTGCCGATTAAACTCCAAAATTCCCGAGTAATTCAGAAGTCCGTATATTTTGTGTCTGTTAAAATTATCTTAAACGTTTAATTTAAAGTAAAATAATTTATAGTTTTTGCAGGATAAACCAGTTTCTAAAAGTAAAACGAACACGCCGATTTCTGTGTCAAGAGAAATCACACTTTTCTGCAGAATATTGTAGCACGAAGAACATCTACCTTTGATTAGATTGCACTTCCTCGAACGCTCCAATGACATTGCATTATTGGTTAAAATTGGGAATTATTGCACTGTGTGATTCTATAATTCAAAATCTAATTTGGCACATTTGATATTGCCTTTATTTTCGCCGGTATATGTACTCCTTTCAGCTTTTAATGGAACACTGCCTTATCCATTCTTTTGTGTAATTCCCACGTATTTGCATCCCTATTCATGATATTAAGGTGCCTTACCTTTTTGATGACTTTTGTTAATTACCATATGTCTTTTGTTAACTTGTAACAGATCTATTGCTTTTGCACCAACGTGATACTTTATTCCATTTCTGTAGGAAGATCATGCTCTCATAGGCATATGAGTTTTCAAGATTTCCATCGTAAATTTTGTGTGATGTGCTTCCTGCTCTTGTGGAAAATTCTACCCGCACCACGTTGTGTACTTTTGTTACGCAGTTGTTGTTGCTTATCTACAACTGTGCATTTCGTCATCATTTTATTGCTTTTATTGCATTTTTAACTGATGGATGTTGTTGTTTTAACGACCACCGTGAGCAACTCATTGGAGCATAAGCAGTCGGCCGCTCTTCACTTAGGTCCACGGCTTCCAGGGAACAGAGAGAGAGGCGTTGCATAACAGAAACACAAAAACATCCCTTACCGGGATTCGAACTCTATCCCTCTCGGACAAATGGTCAGAATCCAGCGATTGGCCAACTGCACCACTTGGCGGCTTACTGATGGATGTAATTTGTGCCTCTTCTTTTATGAGAGATTTATAGAATATAAGAATATTTTGTAAGTCTGTGCCGTTTCCCTTTCACTTTCTTGTGGTCTCTACAGAAAATGTTTATAAAATGCAGAATAACAGAATGTGTTTTAAATATATTTGCTCACAATTAAATGAAAAGAATTCAACAAACATACACCGAAATCAAGCAAGACTAATCGTAACTTCCTAATCACCATGAGAAAATTACTGCAAAACCGGAATTATGGAATGGATTAACAAATGTTTAAGAAACGTTCAACCTTTCTTTGGATTCAATTTAACAAAACTCATGGACACACATGAAATTTCAGAATATATTCCATCGCATTCCTCCTTTCCCCCTTGAAAGCATCATTCAGCTGCACAATATTTTCCCTTACAGTCCTTCTAAACTTCATCTCACTATTAGCATTATTGCAGAAGAAAATTCTTAAGAAAGCTCTGTAGTTGAAATGATGAATACTGTATTCGCGTAGACCTTTTTCAAAATGATTCTTAGTTGTACTCTTACGCTATATATGACAGCAATAAATTAGCACGTTCCCATATCACACCACTGGAAATAAACTGACTTCTGTATTGCACATTTGATTTTATTGTCATAACATGAAAAGCTGTACATAAACATTTTTATTATACTTGAAATTAAACCACAATATCCAATATAAAGAACAGTTTAAAGTATGTCTTTATAGTTCATATCTGCATAGGGGGCACCTTGTTTTTTCCTCAAACCATGTTTTTATACAAGCACTGTGGTAAATGTGCAAACAAGGGAGACTCCAGAAAAGAAAAGAAAAAGAGAGTGTTTACCAATCAGAAGAGAAACATTTCATGCATTTCACAAAATCAAATACACTGAGAAAGTTTGAAAATAAAAAAAAAAACATTTCACTTTCACTTACAAATATGATAAATAGCAATTAAAATTGTCGTCATTTTAAATACTTGCAACGTAAGAAAGACGATTCATTCTTACAAGCCTATAGCAGGAAAGTAGAGAAATCCTGTGTCTGATATGCATGTACCAAATCACTGGCAAGCCTTGAGAATTTAAATAGGAACTTGTTAGGAAAACAAGGAAACTTATTACTTCCTCAGATAGCTAGTTTTAATGAAAAGATAATTTCTTCGGGTGATTAAATTTGGTACTGCTGAAAAAAATTTAGTGCTACAATATGTAGACAACGATGCTCAATTAGGAAAGGGAGAATCAGATGAAAGGTCAGTATATATGCAACTTCAATTTGTTTAACTTTTCCATTGACACTTAATATTTCAACGGAAATCCTAAGACAAAAGTAAGTTTTCAGAATTCATTATTTGCTTTGGGGACCGAGCTATAAGTAGTCAACCGTCACACATTTGGAACTACTGGTTCCACAGAGTGAACAGGAGAGCTAGTGGATAGGAAATCTCAGTATCTATGTCTCAGCATCTATGTCTCAGCATCTATGTCTCAGCATCCATGTCTCATCCGGGATTCTAACTCTAGCCCAACCCGCACGAATGGCCTTTGATTTGCAATGGTTGTCAAATGAAGGCATGCACATTGGGAGAACACTATGAAACATAGGAAACATCAGAAACTAGTCGGATTTTCTAAAGCAGATTGGGAAAGAGACATATTAAAACTTAACCGATTTAAAAGATACACTGGCTTCCTTAAATTAAGGAACAAAAAAAATCGTAATAAGTTGGCTAATTATCGTCAAATATGCACGAAATTTACATATGTTACAGGTGAAGTACTACAGCAGCAATCAATGGTATGGAAACGATTGGCGATGGCATTGATTTATGAAAATTTACAACAGCACAAAACCGGTTGTTTCTCAGTGAGTCCCCAATTCACGTGCAGATTTTGAAGAAAGGAGTTCGTGATAGAAATTGTGTTGCAATGACTTCGAGGCGTCATTTACCAATAGAATTACGCTACAGAGCTATAGACATACTCGAAGCAGGCCTAAGTCAGGCGCACAAACCTTTTTTTTTTTTTACCATAAGCAGGTGAACTTACTGCACATTCATACCGGAAGCCAAGAATGTTCTCCCACACACAGGGTGGCTCGTACAGAAACACATTGAAAAGGGGACCGTTGTACGTATGTAGTAGTCAGCACACTCTACTGACCTTAACCCAATGGAAAATGTGTGGGACACTTTAGGTAGGCGGGTTGCAAACCTCAACCCCCCTCGCCGAGCCGTGCAGGGATTCAATCTGCTTTGCTACAACAATTAGTATTGCTACATACGGATTTCATATACATCAGTATGAACAGCATGGAACATCGCTGTCGGGTCGGTATTGCGGTTCGTGGTGACCACACTCCATTTGGTGATATATTTTAATTGAGCTTTTGGAATACTGATTTATGTTTTAATTCTATTGTCAATGAAGATTTTCACTAAATTTCATTTACATTGGTTACATAACTTATTTTGAGTTATTAAAAATTTTCAGTTTGTTCCTTAATTCATGGAAACCCGTTTATGTAAAGGTATTCTTTAAAAACGGACACTTTTAGTTCACAAACTGGGAGCATCAGATTTCACACTGGCACATGTTGAATTCAAAGTGAAAATCCGTAGATATCTTGCATGAGGAAGAATAAAAATTTTTATTGCAGAAACAATTACAAGGATGAGATAAATACTTTGAGATTTTATAAAAAAAATAATTTACGCTTTGAAGAAAGAAAATTTGTTCCAACCATTATGTACATTTTGATCAGTAAGTTCGTCCGTATAAAAGAGCGATCCGTTGTTTCATTAAATGTCTTTATAACAAAAAGCAGTTCCAATATTTTCTAGTCTTAAAATAAAAACTCAGCGAAGTACTTTGACGCAAATGTTGCGCAGTATCGTGTTTTCATTTGGTTCAGAACTTCAACAAAGGCATAGCGTTATTATAAAAGGTAACAGGGCAAAGAATAGATAACCGTACTCGAAATAACAAGTTCTGAAGAAGTTCCTTGTTTTTTATATGGGACGCAATAAAATACATCAAAGTTATTTGATTGGTGATTCAGTAAATGAGTCAATAGAAAGATGGATTTGTAAATTTCCCATTTGCATGGATGAATCTCTTCCACGTACATTTAATATTATAGCTTTGTACCCGTATCTTTACTGTTTACAAGATTCTGGTATCAGTTATTAGCTAAGGCCAAAATCAATATTTAAGCAAAAATAAACTTTTTTGTGTTTTCATGAGGTTGTTGAGGGATATACGTCATCTCATTCTGAAAAAAAGATATACTCTCCCACACGGTTGTAGCAATATCAATACAATACATATTTATATCTGACTTGATCGATTTTCGGAAATGACTATTTCCACTCTGGATTTAATAATAGCAATAAAAATCAAGACAAGTAGAAATAATAAAAGAACATACTAGAGTACGGGTAAGCCATGATATCAAAATCACGATATACGTAAGAGTCAAGCATTTCACTGAAGCCATTCTTAATAAATGATGATATGATTGAAAGTAATCGTATGCGCATTCCAAAGGACCAAGTTATCCACTGAGCATTTTTTTATAAGACACCATGTACTATTTCACACGTGTGACATTGAAATAATATTACAGGTTTCCGAATTCGGCGACACAAATGCAGTTCAGTAGTACGTACTGCATCAAAACATTGTCTCCTGGTATGATATTCATTAATAACAAATTTCATAGAAAACTCTTTTGGACAATGTTTTGTTTTGGATCTCCCACTCAACACACACACACATGTCCATTCTCTCAGGGAGAGTTCCGGATTCGAATCCCAGGTAAGGCATGGAAGTTGCATTTGTCTTTCGGCACTGGCTCTTACTGTTGTGTTGTTAAAAAATGGTATCCTGTGTTAAATGCTCGATATGTACTTTGAGGATGTCAATGAAACGCGTATTTGTTCTACACTGTGTCACGCCATACAATATACGTATGTACTGTGTATCAGGAATAGAGTATATATGTGTGGTAACCAGGAGAAATACAAATAAACTTCTAATAAAAAAGGATACTAAATTCTTAAAAACAACGATTAAGAAGGGAAAAATGTTTGTCTTCAAAAAAAGCTTACATTATCCATAACCAGTTTATGGAACAAAAGGAACAACAAATCGCCCGTGTGTTTCTTTGTTTTTGGTTGGCTTAACGAACACGATGAGCAACTTAATTGGGGTTAAACAGTCACCAGTTACGAATTTTGGACTCCTTGTTCCAGGGTAGCAAAAGAGTCAATACTGCATGAAAAACTCATGAACACGAGATGGGACCGGTATTGACACCCAAACCCATCTTGGACGAATGAATAGAAGCCAGGGCCTCGTACCGTTGGGCAACCAGGGCGACCCCCTTGTGTTTCGTTATTTAGTGCAAGACGATTTTGAAACAGTCTTCTTAACAACTGTATTCGCTGACATCATTTTTGTGAGAAAATGTGAAAATAATTTCCCATGAAATTTAAAAAAAATCCTAATTTCATTTTGAAATTTCATATTATTTTACACAGTCTGCACGATTTTTTTTTTTGGAAGACGAAGCATACTAGAATGTGATTTTTATCTGATGTCTACCCCATCTTCAATCTGTTCAAGACAAATTAAGCACCATCTTCAATCTGTTCTGTCTTCATTCTGTTCTGCTATCTAAAAGTGGAAGAAGAGATAGAAAAAGTACTAAAGTTAATAAACTGTCTTGTAAGAAATGAACTAAACATTACGCTTTAATGTCATAAAATAAATCAAATAATGCTAGTTTATGCAGTGGTTTATTGGAAAAAAAGTGAAGTGTAAATTCACAGAAAATTCCTGAAATAACTCGTTGCAAACTCCTGGACGTGCTCTCATATAATATAAATATATGGAAGTGCCCTAATATATATACAGTATAACTACACCATCAAAGCTGCAGAGTATAATCCAAGAACTTGCTGACAAGAGTATAATCCAAGAACTTGCTGACAAGAGTATAATCCAAGAACTTGCTGACAAGAGTATAATCCAAGAACTTGCTGACAAGAGTATAATCCAAGAACTTGCTGACAAGAGTAAAGAAGTTGGATTAAGAATGAACTTTCAGAAGACATAAGTGATGTACAACGAATAGAAGAAATGAAGATTTATCGATCGATGGGGGAAACAACCATTATCGATCCATTGCTGGATGAAGGTATCCACAAGTTTCTTCCACAACGGTCTCTTTCGTGCCAGTCTCCTTCATGTTTTTGAATTGCATCCACCCATCTTCCACGTGGTCTGCTTCTGGGTCTCTTCCTGTTCCTTGGAATCCAGTAAAAAATTTCAGGGGTTCATCCTTCAGGCAACATGCCCATACAGACGTCGTATTGGTTGCTCCTACGTTTTCTTAACTGCAATGTATTATAACTCTTCTTGTACTTACCGGATACGTGCCCCCACCTGTTTAAGGGTATTGTGTACGTTTTTAAGCTACTTTCTTGGCGATACGTATTTTTTATTGGTGGTTTTACTACCACTATAAGCAACTCAGTGAGCCACAAGCTGTGGCCTGTCCCTAATTTACGGCCACTGGTTCCAGGCATTCAGAGCCACTGATTACAGGCATTTAGGGCCACTGGTTATAGTCATTTAGGGCTACTGGTTACAGGCATTCAAGGCCACTGGTTCCAGTCATTTAGGGCTACTCGTTTTTTTAGGCCTACATGCATAACTTGCACTTTAGGACTTCTTTTTAAAGTTAAAAGTGAAGGATTCCTTACCATCTTTGGGGGATCAAACCTCTGATGGCTTTCATTTCAATAATGACTTTGCTAGTGAAATACTTACCAAAAGATCAGGTCAAAAGACGAAGCGAAGACTGGAGTCGCGCAACGTTAACAAACACACTGCCAATGCTCACACGGGAGCACTTCCGATGTTATTTCGGAGGTTAGCCCTCAGACCAGACATACCAAAAGATCACGCGCGACGATAAAGAAAACATTGCCAATGCTTCACACGGGAGCACTTCCGATGTTATTTTGGAGGTTAGCCCTCAGACCAGACATACCAAAAGATCACGCGCGACGATAAAGAAAACATTGCCAATACTTCACACGGGAGCACTTCCGATGTTATTTCGGAGGTTAGCCCTCAGACCAGACTTACCAAAAGATCACGCGCGACGATAAAGAAAACATTGCCAATGCTTCACACGGGAGCACTTCCGATGTTATTTCGGAGGTTAGCCCTCAGACCAGACTTACCAAAAGATCACGAGCGACGATAAAGAAAACATTGACAATGCTTCACACGGGAACACTTCCGATGTTATTTCGGAGGTTAGCCCTCAGACCAGACTTACCAAAAGATCACGCGCGACGATAAAGAAAACATTGCCAATGCTTCACACGGGAGCACTTCCGATGTTATTTCGGAGGTTAGCCCTCAGACCAGACATACCAAAAGATCACGCGCGACGATAAAGAAAACATTGCCAATGCTTCACACGGGAGCACTTCCGATGTTATTTCGGAGGTTAGCCCTCAGACCAGACATACCAAAAGATCACGCGCGACGATAAAGAAAACATTGCCAATGCTTCACACGGGAGCACTTCCGATGTTATTTTGGAGGTTAGCCCTCAGACCAGACATACCAAAAGATCACGCGCGACGATAAAGAAAACATTGCCAATGCTTCACACGGGAGCACTTCCGATGTTATTTCGGAGGTTAGCCCTCAGACCAGACATACCAAAAGATCACGCGCGACGATAAAGAAAGCATTGCCAATGCTTCACACGGGAGCACTTCCGATGTTATTTCGGAGGTTAGCCCTCAGACCAGACTTACCAAAAGATCACGCGCGACGATAAAGAAAACATTGCCAATGCTTCACACGGGAGCACTTCCGATGTTATTTCGGAGGTTAGCCCTCAGACCAGACTTACCAAAAGATCACGCGCGACGATAAAGAAAACATTGCCAATGCTTCACACGGGAGCACTTCCGATGTTATTTCGGAGGTTAGCCCTCAGACCAGACTTACCAAAAGATCACGAGCGACGATAAAGAAAACATTGCCAATGCTTCACACGGGAGCACTTCCGATGTTATTTCGGAGGTTAGCCCTCAGACCAGACTTACCAAAAGATCACGCGCGACGATAAAGAAAACATTGCCAATGCTTCACACGGGAGCACTTCCGATCTTATTTCGGAGGTTAGCCCTCAGACCAGACTTACCAAAAGATCACGCGCGACGATAAAGAAAACATTGCAAATGCTTCACACGGGAGCACTTCCGATGTTATTTCGGAGGTTAGCCCTCAGACCAGACTTACCAAAAGATCACGCGCGACGATAAAGAAAACATTGCCAATGCTTCACACGGGAGCACTTCCGATGTTATTTCGGAGGTTAGCCCTCAGACCAGACATACCAAAAGATCACGCGCGACGATAAAGAAAACATTGCCAATGCTTCACACGGGAGCACTTCCGATGTTATTTCGGAGGTTAGCCCTCAGACCAGACTTACCAAAAGATCACGCGCGAAGATAAAGAAAACATTGCCAATGCTTCACACGGGAGCACTTCCGATGTTATTTCGGAGGTTAGCCCTCAGACCAGACTTACCCAAAGATCACGCGCGACGATAAAGAAAACATTGCCAATGCTTCACACGGGAGCACTTCCGATGTTATTTCGGAGGTTAGCCCTCAGACCAGACATACCAAAAGATCACGCGCGACGATAAAGAAAACATTGCCAATGCTTCACACGGGAGCACTTCCGGTGTTATTTCGGAGGTTAGCCCTCAGACCAGACTTACCAAAAGATCACGCGCGAAGATAAAGAAAACATTGCCAATGCTTCACACGGGAGCACTTCAGACGATATTTCGGAATTTAGCCTTCAGATCACGCGGAAAACGGGGCGGTCATCCCTCCATGAAATACCTCGTGTGTTTCTGAACTTTTTATTTCACAACCTCCGGAAATGGAAAAAAAAACAAGAAGAGAAATATTTTTTTTATTCTGTTCGTCTTGGAAAACAAGGGCATGCAGTGCGTTTCAAAGCAAAATATTGAAATGTGCACATCTAATTTAAATCCATAATTTAACAGATGAGGATGAAGACTGCTTTTTCGTTTGTTTGGGAATATCCTGGCTACAAGTATACCAAACGTTTTGCTCCATAGTTTCATTCTAACAAACATTCTTGGGCTCACATTTTTTGCAAGTCTTGCATTTTCTACAAAAATAACCCCACCATTTAAATCATTGGTTTTATAAATGCTTCCCTTTAAATATGGTAATTTTCAGTTTGTAGTGTAGTCAGCTGTAGTTCAGCCGTCAAGTTTTCAGTTCTGCTTCCTATCTTCAACATATTCTTTTTTTTGGTTTCAGTCGAGAAACAATGCGCCGTTTATATTCTCAGGAACCCACATTGTCTGTGGCGTACCTGTGATGTGAAGCCTTAGAGAAAATGGCAAGTAGAAACGATAAGCCTTGCCAACGTAGTTCAGTCGGGAGAATATCTCACTGAAGAGTAGAGAGACATCGGTTTGGGTTTACCACCAACCAAATAGTCGGTCGTTATTAGTCCGCGATTTTCTTCATTCATTCCAGCACTAACATCTCCATGCAAGATAAAAGATTTGAAAATGTTCCTACTTCTTATACTTTAGATGTTACTCCTATTTTCTTCCAGTACTCGATTCCAATCACATCTTTACAAGGCTGCCGTATCTCGTGGAGTTTTAATTCAGAAGAAGTAGAGGTTTGGGGCGCAGCGGCTTGATCCTTAAGCGGGCTTTGCGTCACACAGGGTAGGCATAAGTAGCGAAGTAGCGGATATGGGATTTCCGGCTGATAGGTGGGGACGTCATGATGCCAGTCCTTGGATGGAAACATGACATGCCCACCTATGCCAGTTCTTGGATTTCATCCTCTGCTCAATGCGTGTCTTCGATTCCACCGCCTTCTGGACCCGCTCCTCTGCAAAAGTCAGTTCCAGCATCTGTTCAACGCGCGTCTTCGCATCTGCAGCCATCTGCCTCTACATCCAACGATTCCAGTTTCCGCCAGCCCGCACCACCTGTTGCCGTGTACAACCTCCAGCCAACGTCCTGATCTTTTCTGCTGAGAAGCAGTGACCGCTGTCTCATCTTCCACTGTTCTTCATCGTTTGCCATGCCACGTCTGTGCTACTCAGGCCTATGTTGCCGCCCTGTTCTCGCTGTGTTCCTCCGGCTCCTGTGAACATTTCTGTATTGAACTTCTACTGATTGTGACCTGCCTCGTGCGCCATGTCCATCATTGTGTGTTTATGTTACTGTAATGATTCCCCTGCGACGGTCTTCTTTCCGATCGTGTGAACATTTCTGTACTGAACTTCTACTGACTGAGTCCTGCCTCGTGCTCCACGCTCATTATTGTGTGTTCACGTTCGTTAAATGTTTCCCCTGCTACAGATTGTAATGCGCGATTTTTGTATGTCTTGCCCTGTGTTATTGCATTTTCGTTAGGTACCTCTGGCTCGTGTGAGCATTTCTGTATTGAACTTCTACTGCTTGAGTCCTGCCTCGTGCTCCGCGCTCATTATTACGTGTTCACGTTATTGCAATGTTTCCCCTGCTTCGATTTGTTATGCGCCGCTTTTTTTGTATGTTTTGCCCTCTTTTAATGTATTTGCATGTTTTTCCTGTTATTTCAATGAAACGCTCCAAGAGAACTATTAAAGCGATGTTGAAACCTTGGATGGCATTATGGCAAGAGTGTCGGGCGATGTCTGTGCGCCTTGGGGAGTGTAGCTATCTGGTACCTAAACGGACTATAAACTACGCATGGAGGAATGTTAACCGAAAGAACTATTAAAGCTCAAAGAGAACTATTAAAGCGATGTTGGAACCTTGGATGGCATTATGGCAATAGTGTCGATCGATGTCTGTGCGCCTTGGGAAATGTAGCTGTCTGGTACCTAAACGGGCTATAAACTACGCATGGAGGAATATTAACCAAGAAAACTATTAAAGCTCCTAGAGAACTATTAAAGCGATGTTGAAACCGTGGATGGCATCATGGCAAGCGTGTCGGGCGATGTCTTAGTGAATTGGGGATTGTAACTGCCAGGTACCTAAACGGGCTATAAACTACGCATGGAAGAATATTAACCAAGATAACTATTAAAGCTCCAAGAGAACTATTAAAGCGATGTTGAAACCTTGGATGGCATCATGGCAAGTGTGTCGGGCGATGTCTGTGCGCCTTGGGGAGTGTAGCTGCCTGGTACCTAAACGGACTATAAACTACGCATGGAGGAATGTTAACCAAAAGAACTATTAAAGCTCAAAGAGAACTATTAAAGCGATGTTGGAACCTTGGATGGCATTATGGCAGGAGTGTCGATCGATGTCTGTGCGCCTTGGGAAATGTAGCTGTCTGGTACCTAAACGGGCTATAAACTACGCATGGAGGAATATTAACCAAGAGAACTATTAATGCGACGTTGAAACCTTGGATGGCATCATGGCAAGTGCGTCGATCGATGTCTGTGCGCCTTGGGGAGTGTAGCTGCCTGGTACCTAAACGGACTATAAACTACGCATGGAGGAATGTTAACCGAAATAACTATTAAAGCTCAAAGAGAACTATTAAAGCGATGTTGGAACCTTGGATGGCATTATGGCAGGAGTGTCGATCGATGTCTGTGCGCCTTGGGAAATGTAGCTGTCTGGTACCTAAACGGGCTATAAACTACGCATGGAGGAATATTAACCAAGAAAGCTATTAAAGCTCCTAGAGAACTATTAAAGCGATGTTGAAACCGTGGATGGCATCATGGCAAGTGTGTCGATCGATGTCTGTGCGCCTTGGGGAGTGTAGCTGCCTGGTACCTAAACGGACTATAAACTACGCATGGAGAAATGTTAACCAAAAGAACTATTAAAGCTCAAAGAGAACTATTAAAGCGATGTTGGAACCTTGGATGGCATTATGGCAGGAGTGTCGATCGATGTCTGTGCGCCTTGGGAAATGTAGCTGTCTGGTACCTAAACGGGCTATAAACTACGCATGGAGGAATATTAACCAAGAGAACTATTAAAGCTCCAAGAGAACTATTAAAGCGATGTTGAAACCTTGGATGGCATCATGGGAAGTGTGTCGGGCGATGTCTGTGCGCCTTGGGGAGTGTAGCTATCTGGTACCTAAACGGGCTATAAACTACGCATGAAGTAATATTAACCAAGAGAATTATTAAAGCTCCAAGAGAACTGTTAAAGCTCCAAGAGAACTATTAAAGCTCCAAGTGAACTATTAAAGCTTCAAGAGAACTATTAAATCTCCAAGAGAACTATTAAAGTATTAAAGCTCCAAGAGAACTATTAAAGTATTAAAGCTCCCAGAGAACTATTAAAGCTCCCAGAGAACTATTAAAGCTCCAAGAGAACTATTAAATCGAAGTTGAAACCTTGGATGGCATCATTGCAAGTGTGTCGGGCGATGTCTCTGCGCCTTGGGGAGTGTAGCTGCCTGGTACCTAAACGTTCTATAAACTACGCATGGAGGAATATTAACCAAGAGAACTATTAAAGCTCCAAGAGAACTATTAAAGCTCCAAGAGAACTATTAAAGCGATGTTGAAACCTTCGATAACATCATGGCAATTGTGTCGGGCGATGTCTGTGCGCCTTCGGGAGTGTAGTTGCCTGGTACCTAAACAGGCTGTACACTACGCATGGAGGAATATTAACCAAGAGAGCTATTAAAGCTCCAAGAAAACTATTAAAGCTCCAAGAAAACTATTAAAGCTCCAAGAGAACTAATAAAGCTCTAAGAGAACTATTAAAGCGATGTTGAAACCTTGGATGGCATCATGGCAAAGCTGTCGGGTGATATCTGTGCTCCTTGGGGAATGTACACTGACGGAAAAAATATCAACACCAAGAAGGGGTTGTGTTAGATAAACGACAGTGGGTAGGCGGTGAGAGTACATCTGTAAGATGACGTCTATGCAAAAAATTTCGCGTTCGGCGCATACGTGTGGCGCTAGTAGCGCCCCTCGGAACATGCAAAGTAGGTTTGCTGTAAATACGCGCTGTAACGTTCGTAAGCGTTAGTTATCGTTGAGATTCGACGTAGGGTGTTGATGTTATTAAAGAATGCATTTAAGAAGACGAAGAAGTCATTATCAACAGCTCACGGAGTTTTAACGAGGTCGTGTAATAGGGCTACGAGAAGGTGGATTTTCTTCCCGCAATATTGCAGAACGACTTGGCAGGAATGTAGCCACTGTGCATGATTGTTGGCAGCGGTGGTCAAGGGAAGGCACTGCCTCAAGAAGACCGGGTTCCGGCCAGCTACGTGGCACTACTGAGAGGGAAGACCGCCGTGTACGGCGTATGGCCGTGGCGCATCGTACCGCGTCTGCAGCAGCAGTTCGAGCTGCAGTTGCCACCACCGTGACACAACGGACTCTTACAAATCGGTTACTTGAAGGACAGCTCCGAGCCAGACGCCCTGTAGCGTGCATTCCACTTATTCCAAACCACTGCCGTTTGCAACGTCAGTGGTGCCAAGCTAAAGCTCATTGGAGGACGGAGTGAAGATCTGTTGTGTTTTCTGATGAAAGCCGGTTCTGCCTGGGTGCCAGTGATGGTCGTGTGTTGGTTAGAAGGAGGCCAGGTGAGCGCCTGCAACCAACCTATCTGCGGCCGAGACACACTGGACCTACACTTGGAGTTATGGTCTGGGGAGCAATTTCCTATGACAGCAGGAGCACTCTCGTGGTTAATCTACGCACCCTGACGGCACAGTTGTACGTCGGTCTGGTGATTCAACCTGTTGTGCTACCATTTATGAACAGCATTCCAGGAGGTGTTTTCCAACAGGATAACGCTCGCCCGCATACCGCTGCTGTAACCCAACATGCTCTACAGTGTGTCGACATGTTGCCGTGGCCTGCTAGATCACCAGATCTTTCACCAATCGAGCACGTATGGGACATCATTGGACGACAACTCCAGCGTCACCCCCAACCAGCATTAACCGTCCCTGTATTGACCGACCAAGTGCAACAGGCATGGAACTCCATCCCACAAACTGACATCCAGCACCTGTACGACACAATGCATGAAAGTTTGCGTGCTTGCATTCAACATTCTGGCGGTTACACCGGTTATTAATGTACTAGCATTTCACATTTAAAATGGCTCTTATCTCACTTACAATAAACTGTGATCTTGAAACCTTAATCCATTAAATATGCTACCTATACAAATGTATTGCCGCCATTTCATTCCTCTACAACTATTTTTTCGTGGTGTTGGGCTTTTTGTTCCGTCAGTGTGGTGCCTAGTACCTAAACGGACTATAAACTACGCATGGAGGAATATTAACTACGCTGGAATTCCGCTGGAGAGAATTTTGTGGTGCGATTGAGGGTCTGGCATCGTAATCTTGCTGCGGAAGATTTCTCGGCAGGAGAGGTGTTAAACTTTGGATACAGGTAGGTTAAATTCTGATGTGGGGTTTTTTGCTCTCCCTTTTCTGTGCCCTAAAGTTGGCTTTTCCTCCGAAGTGCGGTGGGTTTTAGTGCTTGGAGATGTAGAATTGGGGTCGAGCCATTGACTAACAGCGGCACCCTACTGATGGAACCACGGACCTATGCTGTTGATGCGTAATTTTGCCGTGGTCGTGGGTTGTTATATCCCACCGTTGACCACCAATTGATACGAATTCCTGCCGAGCGGTTTAATTAAGTAGCGCTCGTCTCCAATCAATAAAAATGAGACTTGAAGGTTCTTTTTAATTCGGGAGCTGGCATAAATGGGCGAGAATGGTATGCTTGCTGAAATACAGGTAAGTAATACACCAGAGCCTATAGAATGAACAGAGCAAGATTAACCATTGAATTTCTTTATTTCATGAGGAGACTCTATCCCGGGGTCTGGGCCCACGGAGATAAAAAATACTGGTATTGTTCTCTATTATGAGCCAAAATAATTTCTACTCAGGTTTCCGAGATCAGATTTTTCGCCTCAAAAAGGGGCGTTTAACAGTTCTAAATTTAGAGTCCGGTATCTATTAAAGATTACTGTTCCTCCGCTCAGTGATAGGATAACACAGACAAATAAAAGTACTCACGTATAGTTGAATGTTGTGATATAATAATCCAGGTGTTTTTCGAAGCATTATATTTTAGTAGCACTCTCACTCACACACTTTATTTTTGTTGGAGGATCCTTTTTTTTACTTCCTTCCTTGACTGCCGAAACAGTGGTGGTTTTCACCTGTGTGTAACAGAGGGTCATCGGTAATGTGTTGGTTTTCCCCTCTTTCTTCCGAAGTCGCTGATAATTTCTCCGCTCTTCCCCGTCCGCTTGTAGGATGGGGGAAAGCACAGCTGACTCCTCTTCGCCCAGCAGGCGGGGGGCTGTCGGATGAACAGGTGTATTTCTTTCGCACTTCGTCAAGGAAGATGGGACGCTCTTTCTTACTCGGTTAATAAATTCTGTCGACGTCCTGATTGGTCTGTCATCAGAGTACGGCCCTTTATACGCAAATATCGCAGCTCTTTTCTGCGGTAGTTGAACCTTCCTCTTAAGTTCACGAATTTTACCATACCTGTTGGGCTTACCTCCAGCCACCAAGTATTAACTAAGCCCTCTCTGTTCCATCGCACTTTTGCGGCTTACACTGCGCTTAAAAGTACCGTGCTGTCATCGGTGTGAGTCGGACTTCAGGTTTCGTACCTAGCGGGCTCACTACGGCTGACCGCTGCGTAGTCCCTCCTGGCGCGGTTTTTCTCTCATGGCAATCTCTCGGCCCGGCTTACAACTGCGTTCCGAGATGATTCCTAGCGAGGTTTTCCGTCTGTCCTCCTGCCATCGTGCCGAGATCACAACTGTCTTTCTTTTCCTACTTTTGGCCATTCCCCGTCACGTGACTACATCTGTTTCTTGTCACTCGACACTTAGAGATTTTTCTCAATCCTCTCCCACGAAGGGTCGTTACCTCCTGCCCCTCATAATCATAATTTTCCGCGTTCCCTACCGATATTTGGCACTAATGGCCCACTTGACATCGTCTTTATGGGAGTCTGAGTGCTTCTCAATTGCCGTCTGGTGTGGTCCCATGATGCTCACAGACCCCCAGAGATGATCCACTAATTCCTTTGTTCTCACTCAGACAAAGAGAATTACAAGACTTCCCTAATTAAAATAAGCTAGTTTCCTTATTTAATTTGCAATAGGCCAAATATTTAATTTAATTATCAACGTAATTTAACCACGCCTATCAAGTCCGTCCCCCTTTTTAATAGTTACTAATATAGACCCAATTTTCACATCACTGTCTTCCTCCTACGTGCTCTGCTCCGTTACGGTTGTAAACCGGACAAGGGCTTTATAATCTCCTTATATTTATAAATAAAGTTCGTCGTTCTTCAAATAGCACAGTATGGAAATCACATGTTATCAGATAAATTATTTAAAGCAAGCATATTAATAAATTAAACGGTTTTTTTAATGTACCTGTTGGTATGCGAAACATAATGTCTCCACTATTCCGGAAAATTCTTCCGTTGTCTCCTATGTTTCGTATACCGTTTCCTCTTCCGTTCCTGTTTCCGTTTTTGCTTCGGAACGACTTCTGTGCCTTCCTGGCTTTCACTCTCGGAGTCCTATATAAAATAGAAGCGAGCAATAGTTGAAAAATGCAATCAACAGGAAATCATAACATTAAAAAGAATAGCATTTTTATTTAATTAACATTTTCTGCTTTTTTCCTTGTTTTCGTTAGTTACTGAGACACCGCTGAAGAAAACTTTATGATTTCAGTCAGTCAGATTTGCTCTGTCGATTAACTAACTTTAAACCTAAATTGTGGACGAGCTTTAAACCGATCATTTAAAGGCAGCTAAATTGTGGACAAGAAATACTAGTCAAAGCCACAATGTTATCACTTTTCTTAAAAACTAAATTTTTACTTTCACTCATATTAACAATAAATTACAAATCTTCCTTGTCGTATGAGAAAATATTTCATATCAACGCAGTGTAATAGCCTTTCTTCACACCCATGAGCTTTTATCTTCTCACAATATTAAATTTCTTGGGAATTATTTAGAGTTGTAAAACTTTTAATTAAACTACTGAAATTCGTTGGCTTTTGTGGACACGTGCTTCGTTGTCAATGATAATTTGCATTGTCCCCAAAGCGGAGTTTATGAGAGCAAATTTGTCGAAAAATTCCTTCACAATGCTTAATCCAAATAAAGAGATTGAGAGCATATTTTTTACAAGAAAGAACAGGAAAATATTAAAGTAAACAAGATTTTCTTGCTGTTATCACTCCCTCATAACTCCCTAAGGTGCAAGAATGCACCGATTGCTCCAGGTAAACGTCCGAATGCCGGTGTACGTCAAGCCTGAAGATCAGAAGTTTCGAGTGGTGACAGCACTAATCCATTTTCTATGCTTTGCAACCGTAGGTTGAACAAGCGTATACAGCTTTATCTACCTGTCTGGCTGTCTGTATGTCAGCGCGATAACTCGCGCAAAAATGGTTCGATTTCGATGAAATTTTAGTGTGTGGTAGGAGATAACCTGGGAACGAACCCTATTGAAAATGGGCGGAATGGGATCAAAGGTAAGAACATAGGAGAGGGATTCAATCCATCGCCTTATATCATACCTTATGTAGAAATGCTTCGATTGCGACAAAACTGTACATGTTGTTCCGTAGGTATACTGAACCGGTTGTGTTCAATATCATCAAAATGGGGTCAAAGTCAGACCACAAAAGCGAGATTTATTCCACAGCCATTATCCTCATAACTTGAATAAAAACACTTCTATTGCGACAAAACTTTAGTATGCTGTTCCGGAGGTATACTGAACCGGTTCTGTTGAATATCACCAAAATGGGGCCAAAATTCATGGCACAGGAGCGAGATTTATTCCCCAGACATTATTCTCATAACTTGACAAAACAATGTTTCTATTGCGACAAAACTGTAGTATGTTGTTCCGGAGGTATGCTAAAAAAAGCCAGTTCTGCTGAATATAATTTAAGTGGGGTCAAAGGTCAGGGCACAGGAGCAAGATTAATGCCACAGTCATTATCCTCATAACTTGAGTAATGATTTCTGATATGTTGGAAAGCGTATCATAATCAATAAATTGCATGATTCTACTAACTTATTTGTTGTAGTAAATGGGAAGAAAAACGGAATTCGAACAGGAGAAGCAGACATTTTCGGGCGCCTCGGTATTCTGAGCTTCAAAACATTTTAAGATTATGATCGTTAAAAGGTTAAGATAGCTGTCTTAATTTGTACGATTTTTATGTCTCGCAACTAGAGATATATGATCATTAGTAGAGGGAAATGATCGATCCGAGGGCAAGGATGCATCCTTCTAGGAGAAGGAAAGGGGGCGTGGCCTGATGCCAAAGGATGGGGGTGTGACACGGGCAGAAGGAGAAGGAGGCGTGGCTTGTGACACAGAGGGGATGGGGGCGTGGCCTGGTGACGAAGGATGGGGCGTGGCACTGGCAGAAGGAGAAGGGGTCGATGCTGATGTGCTGCCCCTAGCGGTGCTTTTTGAAACTTTATTATCATGTTAGATCTTTGTTTTTGAGAGATGGCAACGACCGAGTGGGGAAAGGGCGTGGCAGATGGCGCTAGTGTGCTGGGTCGATGTGCTGCCCTATAGCGGTGCTTCTTGGAACTTTCGATGGTTTTTTGAAAGATGGCAACGAACGAGTGGGGGAAAGGGGATGTGTACGTGATGTCTTGCCACCTAGCGGTGCTTTTTGGAACTTTATGTTTTTCTCGAGAGATTTATTGGACTTTGACAAATTTTTGGGAAGTCTTTCCAATATTTTTGTTTCCTCGAATTTGTTTTATTAAACTTATATTTTTAGAACTTCCATGAGGTGTTACGAATTTTTATAGACGTTGCATTATTTTTTTTATTTACTCTGGAGATTTATTGGACTTTGACAAATTTTGGAGAAATCTTTCCAATATGTTTGTTTCCTCGAATTTGTTTTATTAAACTTATATTTTTTTAGGAATTCCCGGAAGTGTTAGGAATTTTTATAGACGTTGCATTATTTATTTATTTTTTTATTTTCTCGGGAGATTTATTGGACTTTAAAAAATTTTTGGGAAGTCTTTCCAATATGTTTTGTTTCCTCGAATATGTTTTATTAAACTTATATTTTTTAGATATTACCTGATGTGTTAAGAATTTTTATTGACGTTGCATTATTTTTTTATTTCTTTTATTTTCTCGAGAGATTTATTGGACTTTGTCAAATTTTTGAAGGAAATTTTTAGTCGTTTCCAATATTTTTTGTTTCCTCGAATTTTTTTATTAAACTTATATTTTTAGAACTCCGTGAGGTGTTAGGAATTTTTATAGACGTTACATTATTCTTATATTTGTCTTCCCTCCAATTTTAATTTAGACGAGAAAAGGCTTTGTTTGAAAAGATTTCGTACCTCTTGATTCATTGTCCGCTATCTTTTGTCCGCCATGTGTTTTGGGATGACTCACAGTTTTCTCTTTGTCTCAGACCATACCATTTTGTATAACACGTGTTTTGGGACGAGTCACTATGATGGGTGACGCATGTGGTGATAGCAGACAAAACCATGACATCAGCCAACGCCATTTCCTCAGCGGGGTCGGCGGTTGACGTCATTTGAGATTCTGTTAGACACATTAAGTTCCAAGACTGATTTTTTTCAATAACTTGATCATTTTGCAACAAATTTATTCCATATTTTCCCCCTAACTTCCCATTTTATATTCATAATTGTTCAACGTAACGATTTTTTTTATTTTCATTGAGGAGTCTTCACGCATTTTCAACGGACGTTACAACATAAAGACGTTTTCCAAAGCTTTGTACTGCAGACATAATCTTAAAACACGATTGTTTATTAATGTATTTACGTGCTCATGGCATTTTCTGTTACATTTTTTAACGTCGTACCTTTTTCCACCGTACAAAGCCACAATTTTTTATGCATAGTTAAAATGTTTATTTTTTCGTATTTTTTTTATTTCTTCATGATTATTCAGCGAAATGTACCTTTTAATGCATTATCTTAATCTTTTTGTTCTAAATGCTTGCGTACTCGTTAAACTTCTCGATGTACCAATATTATTTTATTTTCTAACTTTTCAAACTAACAACTACTTTTATCGAGGCTTTATTTTTTCTGATTCAAACAAGCAAACGTTTCTTCATTATTGTTTCCGTTTCCTATGCAAACAACTTTTCTTACTTGCTTTTAATGTATGACTTAATCTGGTTTTCTATATAGCTGTTTCATGTTTGTGCAAGAAATATGCAGATCTATAGCAACTAGCTATACATAACATTCGTTCGTAACAGTATCTTTTATTTTCCAGATTTAAACCAACACACGCTTCTTAACGACTTGATATCGGTTTTCTGGGGAACTTTTCTTTTTCCTTCATTCAATTTTATTCCAGATCATGAGACGAGGAAATGCTTCTTTAGAAACGATTTCGTTTCTGTTCGGAGCAATTATTGGACTTCGACAATTTTTTTGTGAAATGACTTCATGCTAATTCTAAGCCTATCGCCTTTGCAAAATTATTTTCTCGTAATTTTTTCGTGTGTTCAATAACTTTACAGGTCTTTCACAGTTAAAATTCTGGTGAAACAATATTTTCTTACTTTATTTCGCATATCATTAAAGCTTTCCAATTTTCGCTATTTTACTTCATCTTTTTTGAAATTTCGTAAAAATTTTCAGTATGTCAGTAATTTATTTCTTACTTGGCCAAACTTATAATTCCTTTTATTTAGACTATTTTTTTTTCATTTCATTTCAGCAAAACGATTATTTTAGATGTAGCAAATCATCAGATTTTTTGTTTCCTTATATATCATATTCTCCAACTTGCTTTAAAACATTCCTCAAAGCTTGCATGTATGCCAAATATGCATTTTTTTATTCCTTCCCTAGTTTGCCCGACTTTTTCGTGGACTGCCTCAACAAGAAAGCATTCATTGTCAAGGCATGGAATCTAACACATTTTTTCTTACAATAAAATTTGTATTCTTTGGGACATATTTTCTGTATATTGTTCTGTTTCGTTCGAGAAAGACATTCATTCTGGAGGCAAAGCGAGTAATTCCGTTCTTCTACTAAACATTATTTTTTTACGTTTTACTAACTCACCACCCCCATAGCGAAAATAAAGAAATACTTACTTCTGTTCCCTACATATCGACTCAATCTATTTCTTTTAGAAATGTTGATCATGACATTTCAACTAAAATTTCATACTTTCACCAAAATTCATATTCTTAAACGAGCTATTTTTTAAATTTATTTAGTGAAAATATCGTATTCCCCTTATAGTACTTATTATATTTTTCCTTCCGTTCAGTGTTGTATGATTCTTCAAACTTTGGTTTATTTTTATGAAACTTCTTTTTTTCTTAGTTTTTTTTTCTGATTCAAACTATCAATCTTTTCCTATCGATTTAATTACTCTTATTCTTCCATTCGACTTTACTTTTGAACAGAAATGTATCTAAAATCTTCAGAAGTATTTTAGTCTGTAAGGCCGATTCTTCCCTGTTTCAAATGAAGTCATTGTAGGATTTTAGTGTAAATGCCCCTAAGTCTTTAGAACTTATTTTTCATAGTTAGATACTAATTCCTCGAGGTTTACATTAAAACATGAAAGAAGAGTGTTTTTACGCTCTCTCCAATGTGTGAGCTTTCCCTAAGAAATTAACTTTGAATTCCCCCTGTTTCTGTCGGAAACTGAAAATCTCCTGCGACTGTTTTCACGCGTCTACTGCTTACAGGAAAACCTCATATGGCACGAAATCACTTTGCTTGGGAGATTAAACTAAATTCTGGTTTTGAACTTTGAATGCAAACTCAAGCTCGCAGAAGCATAGTTTTCCGAGCAAACTTAAACTGTTTAAGATGACAAAAATCTAAAACTGCTGACTCAATGGTACAGAGCGTTTGAACTTTGCCGTTCATTCACCATTTGCGAGATCCGTCGTGAACAACTACAAGGGAAGTAAGCACACCCTGATTTAGTCCACTGTTTCCAAGGAAGGTTGAAAGATAGTGTCGTAATTCAAAAGCTCTTAACTCAAGCTTTCCCAGGATTCAATTTCGGACGAACGAATACTCAGATGTCAATGCTTAGACATTGAAAAATTACTTCAGAAAAATATTTTCTTACTTAAAGTGCTTCAATTCACAATTTGTACTACTTAAGATTTCCCTTAGTTAATATTTTTTCTATCTTAAAAACTTCTAAAGGGTTGATTTTGAAAAAAAAAACGAGTTCTCACAAAAATATAAAATTTCCTCAGATTGCATAAGGAACCAAGAAAAAATTGATGAAGCTTGAATGTTAACCATTTCAACCATTTCTTTCTCTTCATGTTTCATTAAAATAGACTTTCTTCAAATTCCTATATATCCAAGAATTTTGTTAAATGTCCAAGTTCGACTCCCGAGAAATTTTCTGAAAATCATAGTTTCTCTCTTAAAAAAATTCCAGAATAAGAATCCCTTCACTGAAACAAGAAATTCATATTCAAAGCATTCAATCCCTCTTTCTACTTCAAATACTCTATTTGTAAATCTAAGGAAGTTTTTGTTCTTTTAATATTCATATATTTTCCCCTCTAACTTTAGAAGATATTGTCCCAAAATGTATGTACATATTACGATAGTAAAATATTTTACTCCTGATTGATGTTCGATTCACTTCACACTCACTGTCTTAAGGAAATTCGTTCACTTTCTCATAACACATAGACATGTTACTTTTCTTCCCATTCACTTCAAATGCTTGAGATCAACTTAATGGAGTCCTTTGAGAAAAACGTTCATAGGAAAGCATAAATTTGCCCAAAAAGTACATTAAAAATAAACAAATGTTAAAAGTTCCTGTACGAGAAGGAAATTATTTTGTAACTTCTAAACGAAAAAAGAAAAATTCTAAGAAAATATGTAAAAATGTTCGTTGGACTCCATATTAAAAACATTTAGTTGAAGAAAAGTGTCATTCTTTTTTTATTCTCTTTTTTAAATATATTCATTTTCGGAACAGTTCATTCTTTCCTAGGGTTAAAAATGGAAAATTTCACTTTTCAGAGTAGACAATTTTGAGAAAACGCATTTCATTAAAAGCAGGGAAACTCCCATAGAATAGCATTTGAAAACTAGTATGCATAAAAAGGCTGTTTCAAAACGAGTAAAAATCTGTTGAAGTTCGTTTTCGAAAAGGTTGGAAATGGAATGAAGTAAAAACAGTCACAGCAAGTTCCTGATAGTTGAAAAGTGGATGTACTAAAAATGTCTAAGGAAAGAAATTTTTAATAAAACACAGACTGTTTAGTTTTTCCAGGCTAGGGGTCTTCAGTGAGAGCGTTTCTTCTTTTCAACTCAAAGAATAAAGCGAGTCAGTTTGAAACATTTCAAACTCTCCGAAATTAAGCCGTGTACTCTGGTTTCGACTCAATACTATAAAGCATTGCTCTCAGACCAGTCGGAATTCCGCCCCGATTGGTTGCCTAATGGAAAACATCAGGCCTCCTTCCAATAACACTTCCCAAATATCCTTAAGAAAAGTCTGGCAAAAAAGCACTAGTTCACCATTAGAACAATTTGATTCAATCTGTTACTGTTTTAAACATTTCAAAAAAGAAGTTTGTATTCTCACTTTTACTTTAAAAATCTTGAAAGTTTAAATTTTGACTCATTTAAAAAAAAATCACTTAAAAATTATTTTAAAAACATAATAATTACTCTTTAAATTTATGTCTTAAAACTAAAAAATATTTACGCTTAATATTTCAATAAATAATAAATATTCACAAACTCACTTTCTACCTTGCCCATTTAAAAAAAAATACGTTCATTTCTGAGTTTATGTAATCGAAATCATTACTTCTCCAAGTAGTTCTTTTCCCCTGATTGTAGAAAGGAACTCTTCTGAAATCTTCACTTTTCCACATGTGTTCCTAAAAGCTTGAGCTAATTCCTTAGGATTCAAGAAGGCCACAGCGTTCTCGAAACTTGAAATCGCTTTCCTGTTCCACTTAGTGGTTAGGCATGGAGGATGCATCTGAATAGGTGGAAGTACTTCAGAAATGCATTTGCGACACCTAAAATACCTTCAGGATGCTCTCCCCGATTAAATTTTTTAAACATTCAATTAAATTGTGTCTAACTTCACACTCCTCAATCGATGAATTTTGAAACTTTTGGGATTCTCCGAGTACGATTTTCTGGAATTCTGGACCCATTAACTATTTCTGGATGCTGTCCCATACGCCATCCAAAATCATTTTTAGTTTCTTAAACTGCTTTCTGGTTAATGCAACTCCTGTTGTTAAGTGAAAAATCCGGAAACAAAATTTGAAAGACTTGAAGACGTCTTACTTTATTCAAACTTAGAACAGAACTAAAATTTGCTCAGCGTTTCCTTTGCATACTGTAACCAACACATGAACCTTATTACCACGTGGTGATTGATGTGTCACCATGTGTCAGCACACTAACTGCAAGATGACGGTTTCCTTATCTGGTTATCTCGCAACGAACATGCTATTGCCTCAAATCAGACAAAGCGAACTTCAGCTTGAGAGATAAACGAAAGGATTTCATTATAACTAACTTTCATATCTTGAGAGAATAAACTAAAAAAATTCTTCGTAGAGTACATAATAAACGTAAAGAAATTTTTCAAGGCCGAATTTCCACTAAAATGATGGTGGTATACGGAAAGCGTGAGAATTTAATCAGACACCTTCAAAGAATTCATCTCGGAATTAACGCTGCTTTTGAAACAGGAGTGAACTATCAAATTCTTTGTTCTCCACACAGAGAAATTTCAGATTTCGAAATCTCGCCGTCCTGACCCACTTTTTCCTAAGTGAAATTTAACACCTGGTGGAAATCTCCACTTACGCATGAGTGGGGAATAGCTCTCATGAAAGCGGTCAACGGTTCCAAACGACATTGATTAAAATTGGAAAGAGGAAAAATATAAGAATTAAAAAAATAATGCACAAGCAGGATTCCCAAAAACATAAAAAATAAAAGTTTTATATAAAAAAGAAATTCCAGGAAAAATATTGGAGGGGCGAAAGATTTCCCATTCCTTCTTCCATTCCCACAAAAAAAAAAAAAAATAACGAAGTCCAATAAATCTCGAAAAAAAATTAAACAAATACTTGAACTGACAAAAGAATGAGAGCGAAACGTGACGTCTACCCATCCCGCGGCTAGTAGTAGGAGATACACTGTTCCTTCCTCTGAGATCATTTTTTTCTATGCGAACAGAAATTAACTTGAACAACCGGCTTAGAAAATGCCTCTTCCACGTTTTTTCTTCACAGCCATGCAAGAGAAATCAGATTGCCTTTTCCCACCAAAAGTTCTAGAAAGAAGGAGCAGGAGACGCCGGAACGTCGCCCGAAGGAGCTCCCTCCCTGTCACGCCCCTTGTTATACGTCACGTGTCGCTCTCTCTCTTTTGTCAGTCCAAGTATTTGTTTTATTTTTTTTCGAGAGATTTATTGGACTTCGTAAATTTTTTGTTTGAATGGAAGAAGGAATGGGAAATCTTTTTCCCCTCCAATATTTTTCCTGGAATATCTTTTTTATATAAAACTTATATTTTTTTATGTTTGGGGGAATTTTGCTTATGCATTATTTTTTTAATTCTTATGTTTTTCCACTCTCCAATTTTAATCAATGTCGTTTGGTACCATTGGCCACATTCATGAGAGCTATTCCCCACTCAAAGGAAAGCGTAAGTGGAGATTTCAACCATGTGTTAAATTTCACTTAGGAAAAAGTGGGTTAGGACGGCGAGATTCTGAAATCTGAAATTTCTCTGTGTGGAGAACAAAAAATTTCATAATTCACTCCTGTTTCAAAAGCAGCATTAATTCTAAGATGAATTCTTTGAAGGTGTCTCATTAAATTCTCACGCTTTCCGTATACGACCATCATTTTAGTAAAAATTCGGCCTTGAAGAATTTCTTTACGTGTAGTATGTACTTTATGAAGAATTTTTTAGTTTATTTTCTCAAGATATGAAAGTTAGTTATAATGAAATCCTTTCGTTATCTCTCAAGCTGAAGTTCGCTTTGTCTGATTAGAGTCAATAACATGTTTGTTGCGAGATGACCAGATAAGGAAACAGTTATCGTGCAGTTAGTGTGCTGACACATGGTGACACATCAATCACCACGTGGTGATAAGGTTCATGTGTTGGTTACAGTATGCAAAGGAAATGCTGAGCGAATTTTAGTTCTGTTCTAAGTTTGAATAAAGTGAGACGTCTTCAAGTCTTTCAAATTCTGTTTCCGGATTTTTCACTTAACAACAGGAGTTGCATTAACCAGAAAGCAGTTTCAGAAACTCCAAATGATTTTGGATGGCGTGTGGGACAGCATCCAGGAATAGTTAATGGGTCCAGAATTCCAGAAAATCGTACTCGGAGAATCCCAAAAGTTTCAAAATTCATCGATTGATGGGTGTGAACTTAGACACAATTTAATTGAATGTTTAAAAAATTTAATCGGGGAGAGCATCCTGAAGGTATCTAGATGTCGCGAATGCATTTCTGAAGTACTTCCACCTATTCAGATGCATCCTCCATGCCTAACCACTGAGTGGAACAGGAAAGCGATTTCACGTTTCGAGAACGCTGTGGCCTTGTTGAATCCTAAGGAATTAGCTCAAGCTTTTAGGAACACATGTGGAAAAGTGAAGATTTCAGAAGAGTTCCTATCTACAATCAGGGGAAAAGAACTACTTGGGGAAGAAATGATTTCGGGTATATAAATTCAGAAATGAACGCAGTTTTTGTTTTAAATGGGCAAGGTAGAAGGTGAGTTTGTGAATATTTATTATTTATTGAAATATAAAGCGTAAATATTTTTTAGTTTTAAGACATAAATTTAAATAGTAAATATTATTTTTTTAAATTAAATTTTAAGTGAATATTTTGTTTTAAATGAGTCAAAATTTAAGCTTTCAAGATTTTTAAAGTAAAAGTGAGAATGCAAACTTCTTTTTTAAAATGTTTAAAACAGTAACAAAATGAATTCAATTGTTCTAATGCTGAACTAGTGCTTTTTTGCTAGACTTTTCTTAAGGATATTTGGGAATTGTTATTGGAAAGGGGCCTGATGTTTTCCATTAGGCAACCAATCGGGGCGGAATTCCGACTGGTCTGAGAGCAATGCTTTACAGTATTGAGTCGAAACCAGAGTACACGGCTTAATTTCGGGGAGTTTGAAATGTTTCAAACTGACTCGCCTTGTTTTTTGAGTTGAAAAGAAGAAGCGCTCTCACTGAAGACCCCCTAGCCTGGAAAAACTAAACAGTCTGTGTTTTATAAAAATTTCTTTCCTTAGACATTTTTAGTACATCCACTTTTCAACTTTCAGGAACTTGCTGTGACTGTTTTTACTTCATTCCATTTCCAACTTTTTCGAAAACGAACTTCAACAGATTTTTACTCGTTTCGAAACAGTCTTTTTATGGATACTAGTTTTCAAATGTTATTCTATGGGAATTTCCCTGCCTTTAATGAAATGAGTTTTCTCAAAATTGTCTACTAAGAAAACTGTAGTTTTCCATTTTTAACCCTAGGAAAGAATGAACTGTTCCGAAAATGAATATATTTAAAAAAGAGAAAAAAAAAGAATGACACTTTTCTTCAACTAAATTTTTTAATATGGAATCCAACGGACATTTTTACATATTTTCTTAGAATTTGTCTTTTATCGTTTAGAAGTTACAACAGAATTTCCTTCTCGTACAGGAACTTTCAACATATGTTTATTTTTAATGTACTTTTTGGGCAAATTTATGGTTTCCTATGAAAGTTTTTCTCAAAGGACTCCATTAAGTTGATCTCAAGCCTTAGAAGTGAATATGAAGAAAAGTAACATGTCTATGTGTTATGAGAAAATGATCGAATTTCCTTAAGACAGTGTGAAGTGAATCGAATATCAAGCAGGAGTAAAATATTTTACTATCGTAATATGTGCATACGTTTTGGAACAATATCTTCTAAAGTTAGAGGGAAAAATATAGGAATATTAAAAGAACAAAAATTTCCTTAGATTTACAAATAGAGTATTTGAAGTAGAAATAGGGATGGAATGCTTTGAATATGAATTTCTTGTTTCAGTGAAGGGATTCCTATTCTGGAATTTTTTTTAAAAGAGAAACTATGATTTTCAGAAAATTTCTCGGGAGTCGAACTTGAACATTTAACAACATTCTTGGATATATAGGAATTTGAAGAAAGTCTATGGAATGAAACATGAAGAGAAAAAAATGGTGGAAATGGTTAACATGCAAGATTCATCAATTTTTTTGGTTCCTCATACAATCTGAGGAAATTTCACATTTTTGTGAGAAATCGGTTTTTTTTTCAAAATCAACCCTTTAGAAGTTTTTAAGATAGAAAAAATATTGACTAAGGGAAATCTTAAGTAGTACAAATTGTGAATTGAAGCACTTTAAGTAAGAAAATATTTTTCTGAAGTAATTTTTCACTGTCTAAGCATTGACATCTGAGTATTCGTTCGTCCGAAATTGGATCCTGGAGGGGCTTGAGTTAAGAGCTTTTGAATTACGACACTAGCTTTCTACCTTCCTTGGAAACAGTGGACTAAATCAGGGTCTGCTACTTCCCTTCTAGTGGATCACGACGGATCTCTTAAATGGTGAATGAACGGCAAAGTTCAAACGCTCTGACCCATTGATTCAGCAGTTTTAGATTTTTGTCATCTTAGACAGTTTAAGTTTGCTCAGAAAACTATGCTTTTGCGAGTTTGAGTTTGCATTCAAAGTTCAAAACCAGAATTTAGTTTAATCTCCTAAGCAAAGTGATTTCGTGCCATATGAGGTTTCCCTGTAAGCAGTAGACGCGTGAAAACAGTAGCAGGAGATTGTCAGTTTCCGACAGAAACAGGGGAGAGATCAAAGTTAATTTCTTAGGGAAAGGTCACACACTGGAGAGAGCGTAAAAACACTCTTTTTTCATGTTTTAATGTAAACCTCGAGGAATTAGTATCTAACTATGAAAGTAAGTTCTAAAGATTTAGGGGCATTTACACTAAAATCCTACAATGACTTTATTTGAAACAGGGTAGAATCGGCCTTATAAACTAAAAATTCATCTGAAGATTTTAGATACATTTCTGTTCAACAGTAAAGTCAAATGGGAAAATAAGAGTAATTAAATTAAAAGGAAAAGATTGATAGTTTGAATCAGAAAAAAACTAAGAAAAAAAAAGAAGTTTCATAAAAATAAACAAAGTTTGAAGAATTATACAACACTGAACAGAAGGAAAAAGATAATAAGTACTATAAGGGGAATACGATATTTTCACTATGGGAGTTTGGAAACAACTGGTTTTCTGAAGAATTAGTAAAACGTGAAAAAAATAATGTTTAGCGGAAGTACGACTTAGTCGCTATGTCTCCAGAATGAAAGCTTTTTCTGCTGAGACAATGAATAAAAATTACGATAATAAAAACCTAATTAAAACGAAAAAAAGATCAATGAAACTAAATGTCTAAAGATAAAATGCAGCAGGCACAGAAGTTAAAAATGAAGTGACAGACACGGGAGAACTGGACATTAAGGGAATGACATATGAGCGAAGTTTTGAAACATCTCAATTTAAGCAAACTAAATGAGGGAAAGGAATGAGATTAGTGGAGTTCTTATTGACTTTGATGAGGTGAGTAAACAACAAAAATTTAGTTATACATGAAATAAATTTAAAAAATAGCTAGTTTAAGAATTTGATTTTTGGTGAAAGTATGAAATTTTAGGTAAAATGTCATGATCAGCATTTCGAAAAGAAATAGATTAAGTCGATATGTAGGGAACAGAAGTAAGTATTTCTTTATTTTCGCTATGGGGGGGGTGAGTTAGTAAAACGTAAAAAAATAATGTTTAGTGGAAGAACGGAATTACTCGCTTTGCCTCCAGAATGAATGTTTTTTTCCGACGAGACAGAAAAATATACAAAAATATGTCCCAAAGAATACAAATTTTATCGTAAGAGAAAAGGTTTTAGATTTCATGCCTTAACAATGAATGCTTTCCTGTTGCGGCAGTCCACGAAAAAGTATAGCAAACTAGGGAAGGATTAAAAAAATGCATATTTGGCATACATGCAAGCTTTGAGGAATGTTTTAAAGCAAGTTGGAAAATAGGATATGTAAGGAAACAAAAAACCTGATGATTTGCTACATCTAAAATAATCGTTTTGCTGAAAAGAAATGAAAAAAAAAATAGTCTAAATAAAAGGAATTATAAGTTTGGCCAAGTAAGAAATAAATTACTGACATACTGAAAAATTTTACGAAATTTCAAACATGATGAAGTAAAATAGCGAAAATTGGGAAGCTATAATGATATGCGAAATAAAGTAAGAAAATATTGTTTCACCAGAATTTTAACTGTGAAAGACCTGTAGACTTCTTGAACACACAAAATTACGAGAAATTAATATTGCAAAGGCGAAAGACTCAGAATTAGCATGAAGTCATTTGACAAAAAAATTGTCAAAGTCCAATAATTACTGCGAAAAGGAACGAAATCGTTTCTACAGAAGCATTTCCTTGTCCAATGATCTGGAATAAAATTGAATGAAGGAGAAAGAAAAGTTCCCCAGAAAACCGATATCAAGTCGTTAAGAAGCGTGTGTCGGTTTAAATCTGGAAAATGAAAGATACTGTTACGAACGAATGTTATGTATAGCTAGTTGCTATAGATCTGTACATTTCTTGCACAAACATGAAAAGCAAGTAAGAAAAGTTGTTTGTATAGGAAACGGAAATAATAATGAAGAAACGTTTGTTGTTTGAATCAGAAAAAATAAAGCCTCGATAAAAGTAGTTGTTAGTTTGAAAAGTTAGAAAATAAAATAATGTTGGTACATCGAGAAGATTAACGAGTACGCAAGCATTTAGAACAAAAAGATTAAGATAATGCATTAAGAGGTACATTTCACTGAATAATCATGAAGAAATAAAAAAAATACGAAAAAATAAACATTTTAACTATGCATAAAAAATTGTGGCTTTGTACGGTGGAAAAAGATACAACGTTAAAAAAGGTAACAGAAAATGCCATAAACACGTAAATACGTTAATAAACAATCGTGTTTTAAGATTATGTCTGCAGTACAAAACTTTGGAAAACGTCTTTATGTTGTAACGTCCGTTGAAAATGCGTAAAGTCTCCTCAAAGAAAATAAAAAAATCGTTACGTTGAACAATTATGAATATAAAATGGGAAATTAGGGGGAAATATGGTATAAATTCGTTGCAAAATGATCAAGTTAAAATCAGTCTTGGAACTTAATGTGTCCAACAGAATCTCAAATGACGAAAACCGCCGACCCCGCGGAGGAAATGGCGTTGGCTGATGTCATGGTTTTGTCTGCTATCACCACATGCGTCACCCATCATAGTGACTCGTCCCAAAACACGTGTCATACAAAAGGTATGGTCTGCGACAAAGCGAAAATTGTGAGTCATCCCAAAACACCTGGCGGACAAAAGATAGCGGAACATGAATCAAGAGGAACGAAATCTTTTCAAACAAAGCCTTTCCTCGTCTAAATTAAAATTGGAGGGAAGACAAATATAAGATTAAAAAAATAATGCCACGTCTATAAAAATTCCTAACAGCTCACGGAAGTTCTAAAAGTATAAGTTTAATAAAGCAAGTTCGAGGAAACAAAAAACATTGGAAACGACAAAAAAGCTTCCTTCAAAAATTTGGCAAAATCCAATTAATCTCCCGAGAAAATAAAATAATTCAACGTCTCTAAAAATTCCTAACACTTCAGGGAATTTCTAAAAAATATAAGTTTAACAAAACAAATTCGAGGAAACAAAACATATTGGAAGGACATCTCAAAAATTTGTCAAAGTCCAATAAATCTCCCGAGAAAATAGAAAAATAAATAATGCAACATCATTAAAAATTCCTAACACTTCTGGGAATTCCTAAAAAATATAAGTTTAATAAAACAAATTCGAGGAAACAAAACATATTGGAAAGACTACTCAAAAGTTTGTCAAAGTCCAATAAATCTCCCGAGAAAATAAAAAATATTGCAACGTCTATAAAAATTCCTAACAACTCACGGAAGTTCTGAAAATATAAGTTTAATAAAACAATTTCGAGGAAACAAAAATATTGGAAAGACTTCCCAAAAATCTGTCAAAGTCCAATAAATCTCCCGAGAAAAACATAAAGTTCCAAAAAGCACCGCTAGGGGGCAGCACATCGCGTACACATCCCCTTTCCCCCACTCGGTCGTTGCCATCCCTCAAAAAACCATCGAAAGTTCCAAGAAGCACCGCTATAGGGCAGCACATCGACCCAACACGCTGGCGCCATCTGCCACGCCCTTTCCCCACTCGGTCGTTGCCATCTCTCAAAAACAAAGATCTAAAATAATAATAAATTTCCAAGAAGCACCGCCAGGGGGCAGCGCATCAGCATTGACCCAACACACACTAGCGCCATCTACCACGCCCCCATCATTCGGCGCCTGGCCACGCCCCCTACTGCGTCACAAGCCACGCCGCTGCTCATTATGCCCGTGCCACACCCCCATCCATCGGCTTCAGGCCACTCTCCCCATCCTTCTCCTAGAAGGATGCATCCTTGCCCTCGGATCGGTCATTTCCCTCTACTATCTCTATACTTCAGGCACTATGAAACAGGATGTCGTACCCTATTCCATTTTTATTTTCCTCGGCGTGACGTCGTAGGCGTACTTCGCACTAACACACAATACATATTTCTTGTGGTGTGAGGAATTTGCTACGTTGCTTCAGTTGAATTTATTTCTTGTGGTGTGAGGAATTTGCTACGTTGCTTCAGTTGAATTTATTTCTCGTGGGAAAAATCTCTCTCTAGCAAAGAGTTTCCTCGGGTGAAAATGTGATGGTAGAAAAACGTAAATCCATTAAGTTTGATTGTTAATTTCTATGATTATTTTCCCATTTAAAACAGAAGTTGATTTTGCTCATTTACATAAAATGGTTTTAAAATATGTGCTCATGAGCTTCCCTTTATCTTTTTTTCAGTGCTCCAAGTATTTCATATGTACATGAATCAGGCTGCTGTCCCAAGTGTTTCTGATGTCGAATCGTCGTACAATTATTCAGATACAATTGAGGAAATCTAATATGAATCATAGCAGCGCATCATCTGAATAGGCAACACGTAGCTCAAGGATAAGTATAAACTGAGAGACGTTGTACCCCTAATATCCTTCATTGAGAAAATAGAGAATGATGTGCCTTAAATAGTAGATTAAGGGCATTATTAAAAAGAGACGCTTTGGAAATTATTGTAAACGACGACGAAGATTTAGAGCTTTTTTAGGACAGTTAGCAAATAAATACTACACTGACGGAAAAAAATCCCAACACCAAGAAGGGGTTATGTTAGATAAACGTCAGTACGTAGGTGGTGAGAGTACATCTGTAAGATGACGTCTATGCAAATTTCGCGCTCGGCGCATACGTGTGGCGCTAGTAGCGTCCCTCGGAATATTCAAAGCAGGTATGCTGTAAATACGCGCTGTAACGTTCGTGAGCGTTTGTTATCGTTGAGATTCGACGTAGTGTGTTGATATTAGTCAAGAATGCCCTTAAGAAGACGAAGAAGCCATTATCAACAGCTCACGGAGTTTGAACGAGATCGTGTAATAGGGCTACGAGAAGGTGGATTTTCTTTCCGCAATATTGCAGAACGACTTGGCAGGAATGTAGCCTATGTAGCCACTGTGCATGATTGTTGGCAGCGGTGGTCAAGGGAAGGTACAGCCTCAAGAAGACCGGGTTCCGGCCGGCCACGTGGCACTACAGAGAGGGAAGACCGCCGTGTACGGCGTATGGCCGTGGCGCATCGTACTGCGTCTGCGGCAGCAATTCGATCTGCAGTTGCCACCACAGTAACACAACGAACTGTTACAAATCGGTTACTTGAAGGACAGCTCCGAGCCAGACGCCCTGTAGCGTGCATTCCACTTACTCCAAACCGTTTGCGACGTCAGTGGTGCCAAGCTAGAGCTCATTGGAGGACGGAGTGGAGATCTGTTGTGTTTTCTGATGAAAGCCGGTTCTGCCTGGGTGCCAGTGATGCCCTTGTGTTGGTTGGAAGGAGGCCAGATGAGCGCCTGCAGCCAACCTGTCTGCGGCCGAGACAACACTGGACCTACACCTGGAGTTATGGTCTGGGGAGCAATTTCCTATGACAGCAGGAGCACTCTCGTGGTTTTCCCACGCACCCTGACGGCACAGTTGTACGTCGGTCTGGTGATTCAACCTGTTGGGCTGCCATTCATGAACAGCATTCCAGGGGGTGTTTTGCGACAGGATAACGCTCGCCCGCATACCGCTGTTGTAACCCAACATGCTCTACAGAGTGTCGACATGTTGCCGTAGCCTGCTAGATCACCAGATCTTTCTCCAATTGAGCACGTATGGGACATCATTTGACGACAACTCCAGCGTCACTCCCAACCAGCATTAAGCGTCCCTGTATTGACCGACCAAGGGCAACAGGCATGGAACTCCATCCCACAAACTGACATCCAGCACCTGTACGACACAATGCATGAACGTTTGCGTGCTTGCATTCAACATTCTGGACGTTACACCGGTTATTAATGTACCAGCATTTCACATTTAAAATGGCTCTTCTCGCGCTTACAATAAGCTGTGATCTTGAAACCTTAATCGATTAAATATGTTACCTATGCAAATGTATTGCCGCCATTTCATTCCTCTACAACTATTTTTTCGTGGTGTTGGGATTTTTTCCGTCAGTGTACTTTATTTATAATTAAATGACATGAATGCTACTTCATTTGTAATTATATGACATTAATACTACTATATTTGTAACTAAGTGATATAAATACTATTCACTCTGTAGTAAGTTGTAATAAATCGTTTAATAAATTTCAATTTCGTTTTTAACTTGGTGTTCTTTAAGTCGAGCATCTTCCATTGTGTAAAAGCAAATGCATATGAAATGATTTTAAGAACAGTTATGTATCAGAGGTTTTAAATAACCATTTAAGAGCAAGCTACGAGTTTTGGGATGAGAGTTTATTTGGGAAGTTAATATTTTAGCTCCGTCAGACACTATTTTCCTATATGTAAGATGGGAGTGTAGTTCTCACAGCAGTTAGTTGGGGAAAGCAGACTGCGCGACACATTCCCAGGCACCAGGCATTCACAAAACAAAAATGTAGAGGTAAGCATAAAAAAAATACGACTATATAAGTTTGTTATAAACAAAACAAATATTTATATAGGTAAGTATTTTTTTTATCCAGTAGGAACTAAAATGTGTATAACGGGACGCAAACCACATGTTTTTCCAACTCTATTAGCACTAGATTTTGCATTATTTCCTACTGGATGAAACAATCTTCTTCTGGAGGTGTCATGTCCCTAGACAGAGACGTAGGCAATTCATCACCAGGAACCGTGCACGGACATTGTGAAACTATCCTGAAGAAAGAACGTACTCAGTGATAGGTTCTCGCTGCTTTCTGCTTCATATACGAAGAGCACAGACAAAGGCCTTCCGAGGCCGACTTGATAAGTAACCCGCAACACCTTCGTGCCCCAAGCCCAAGGAGTTTACGGAAAAAAACCGCAGACTAATGGCCGGCAGGACCGGGATTCAAACCCCCGTTAGAAACGTCATCCGGCACATAGCATACTAACCAACTGTGCTATGCCCTGTATGACGAAATTATACTTAACCTATATATCAGTGTCTCGTTTCCTAAACCAACTACCGCAATTTTTACCCCCAGCCCCATCCATCAATATCGTTGAATGAAAAGATACCTACAAAATATGTTTATGTCGCTATTACGAATCGACAAATTAGATAAATATATATACAGTACTTGTTGACGTTCCAAAAATACAGAAAGTTGGAAGACGTGAACAAGAAATTAAGGAATAAGGAAACTGCGGACTGGAGTAAAAACGACAGTAACCGTTTCTTGAGACATTTGCCAACACATATGGTTCTCGCACCGATCAGAGTTATTTCTGTACCTTTACCGCGAAACAACCCGGTCTGTCTACGCTTTAAGTGCGACATTTGAGAAGCAGCTAAAGATTTGGAATCGTATCCAATATTCAGCTTTATGAGATCATAAGCTGTCGCACTGAACAATAAAACTTGGCAATTTGTAACATGGAATAAGTAGAATACTAATGAATTATAAATAAGTGTCCCGTTCAATAGATTTATGATTTTAAAAGGCAAAATTGCATATCCTTCAACATATTTCGAAGGCACTATGGGACAATAAAGAAGTCCTCGTGACAGCATTCCCCAATTATGGAAACTGTAATAATAAGATCAGCCTAATGTAAACAATAAGAAATAAAGAAAAGATGTGATAGATTTGGATTGTTCAGAATGACTACATAAGTTCGCATTTCTTTTCTGCAATTTCACGAACTTCATTTGAAATTTATAAGTAATTCTGGATAGTACTTGGCTTTAACTATCAGGAGAAATGAGTTTATTTATGGGGCGACATCATGCTTTATGAATTTACGGCCGTCATTTTCATGCAGTCACAAAGGCAATTTGGTAAAACTTTACGGATATCTAAAATGGATGATAAAAGCAAAACTAAGCCTACGTAGGTGTTTTTCGGTCTTGACGAAGCATGTTTCAAAACACACTGGTGGAAGAGAAAGCATTATCATATCTACTGACGCAACCCTTTTCAATAAGTGTACTAAGAAGTAAGGAACTTGCGTGGGAGTGCAGAGTTTTTAAAGTCAGCATTTGCATGCGCAATATGTTGAGTTCTGAAAGATAATGTTTTTCTTTGTACACAAATTGTACCGTGACAAAAAGCGTAAATTTTCAGAAGCCATTCGTTTGTGTTGCATCTTGGGGAAAAATAACACAGCCAGTTGAGAAACTGGTATCGGGAAGTGACAAGGGCATCAGTACTCACCTAATCTAGTTCAGCTTCTTCTGCTTCCATATTTAAAAAATTCTGAAAGCTTATTAAACGAAATTTAATTTCATGTCATAATACGCTATAAAGCATTAGTATAAATAAAACATCCAAAAAACTTTAGGTCTAAATGTTATGAATTAGTGACCTGCTGAATCAAAGTGTACCGAAAATATATTGCGCCAAACAAAATGGCGAATTAAACATGAAGATAGAACATTTAAAGCCTCTTCGGTGTCCGAGCGGTCTATGGAGATGACCTGTGATCATTCGTCCGAGATGGACCCGTGGTCAATCCGTCGGTGCGGCACTGTTGGTGAGATTGGTACGATGGCGCTGATTGTTTCCCTTTACTTTTATCAGTAGCCATAATTTAGAGACGGATGAACGCTGATAGCTCAGATAAAGGCTCGTGAAAATCGCTACACCCTGAAACGAAAAAAAAATCCTAAAATAAAATAACAGAAAAAAATATCAATTAGAGCGAAACTTTGTTCATGTGAAAAATGCATGTTATTGCACAGTAATTTCTTGTTATCAGCGGTCTCACTTTCCGCGGATTCAGTTACTAACGGTGCGAAAATATAAAATGGAAAATATTAGAAATTAACAATTCATACACCGCTGAGCCATTATGACCACTTACCTAATGAGCTGTAGGACTCCCTTTAGCCGACAAATTAGCGCCCACTTGGCGACGCATGGATTCGATGAGGTGACGATAGGCATTCTGGGTTATTTGGTGCCATAATGTGAACATTAAGTCCTCCAGTTCCCGTACATTTCTGGTGGTGGCGATTTAGCACGAAACCACTTTTCCAATTCAAACCAAAAATGTTCAATTGGGTTCATGTACGGTGAATTTGTGCGCCACGGCATTAACAGAAAGTCACCAGCATGTTCGTAGAACAACTCCTTGACGATTCGGGCAGTGTGGCATTATGCATATGCTGTTGGTAATGAATATCACCAGCAGGGAACAGAGTTACCATGAATGGGTGAACCTGGTCCACAACGATGTTCAGATACCTAACAGTTGTCAGGAATTGTGCTATTGGGATAATGGGGCTTAAAGTGTCCCAAGAAAACATCGGCCATAACATAACACCACCGCCGCAGGCCTGTTTCCACCTAAAAGTGCATCCAGGTGTCATAGCCTCCGTTGGTAATCGGCGTATCCGCGCTTGAGCGTCTCAGTGATGCACCAGGAATCTTGAATCGTCAGACCAGTTCACGTTCTTCCAATAATCGATTATCTTGGGCCCATTTCATGCGTTGTTGGCGATGACGTGCAGAGAGCACGGGGACCAGGCTGGGTCTTCGGCTACGCAGGCCCATGCACAGAAGGCTGCTATGAACTGTGTGTTGTGACACATTGCCCTGATCATCACCGTTGTAGCTGCAAGGGATTAGCCGCGCTATGGCCCTGCGGTCGCAGTGAGCATTGCGCGACAATCTCCGCTCTTCTCTGGCATCCATGAAATGCGCTCGACACACGGATGAACGATGGTTCGTCGTTTGGTCATCTTTGCACTACTTTTGATACGTACTCACTACATCGTCAAGTGAAAAACCAACGAGCCGAGTCGTTTCCCAGATCGTAGTTCCGAGGCGGCATGCCATCACAATTTGTCCATCATCAAACTCCGATAAATCGGCAATTTTTCTTATTCTGACTCCGAACGCCCTACTAACCGAAAACCGGTCCTCGGATTGTATATACACTGCTATGTGAACTTCATCTGAGCCACCGTTTGGTCTCCAGGCGCGCTCATTTCTATGGACTGGGGGTGGTGATAATATAATGTGTCATCGGTGTAAGTTTTAAATTGTACGCCGTTCTGAGCAGTGTAACGAAATCACGCACCGTCCCCCTCTGTTCCGCCCGGAATGTAAATCATCCCTTTGTCCAACGTATCCATGCTGTATACGTTACCCACCCCTTAGTAGCTGTCTCGTTTATCAGATAGACTATCTCTGTATATCACAGTGCTTGTGTTCAAGTAGCCATTACTTTACTTAATAATGGCCCCAAAGCTCATGAGAAGCGATACTGGCAATTCGAATATGCCAAAGAGGAGCCCTAAAGTGTTTCCTGTAAGTGAAAAGGTGAAAGTTCTAGACTTTCATTAAAGAAAGTAAAAAAATCATATGTTGAGTTTGCTAAGATCAACTGTAAAAACAAATCCTCTACCCCTGAAATTGTGAAGAAATAGATAAAATTCGTGCTAGTTTCAAACTCACATAACTTTTATTAGTGTATATTGTTATAATTTTTCCATTTTATTACTATTGTTGTTCATATAGATTAAGACAATACAACGTATTGTTGTTTATATTTAATTGTGCCTAATTTAAAAATTGAGCTGTGTCACAAGTACGTATAGGTAAAAAACATAGTACATTAATATATAGCGTTCGGCACTATCTGCTGTTTCAGGCATCCACTGTGAGTCTTGGAACGCATGCCCCGTGACTAAGGATGGACTACCGTACTTTAATTACTTGCCGTGAAAGATTTCAAACTTTAGTAGAAACATCATTTTAACATTTTCGGCACCCCATAGATGGCGCCAAGGCTCAACATCCTCTCTACCACCCACACCCCAACCCATTCTCGTCGGTGAGACTTTTCATACACTGTTGCAATTGTCTTGGGAACCGAAATAGTCACTCACCAGCGATAAAACTGCTCTTTAAGTAAAAGTAGAAATTCTATACGTAAAATTCCTCACTGTTAACAATTATCGGGCGCACAACGATTTCGACAAATTGGTTATGGATCTGCTGAGATGGGCCACAGGCAAGCGCGAATACCTCGGTTGTTGCATCTTTGACTGCCTGTTTAAATATTATTATTATTTATCTTTTGACTGCCTGTTTAAAAATTATTATTATTCATCTTTTGACTGCCTGTTTAAATATAATTATTATTCATCTTTTGACTGCCTGTTTAAATATTATTATTCATCTTTTGACTGCCTGTTTAAAAATTATTATTATTCATCTTTTGACTGCCTGTTTAAATATAATTATTATTCATCTTTTGACTGCCTGTTTAATTATTACTATTCATCTTTTGACTGCCTGTTTAAAAAAATATTATTATTCATCTTTTGACTGCCTGTTTAAATATAATTATTATTCATCTTTTGACTGCCTGTTTAAATATAATTATTATTCATCTTTTGACTGCCTGTTTAAATATTATTATTCATCTTTTGACTGCCTGTTTAAATATTATATACTTTCAGCCAAAATTTCAAGCTTGTAATAGTCAGTTGTAGATTAACGACTAATCCATCGTAGGCCGTACTCTAAGGCCACCAGGAAGTCGCAGCAGCGGGGATTCCTAAAAGTTCGTCGTGAGAAGTAACTGATATCAATCTTTTCTTATATGGGCATTGCGTTATGAATTCTGAGCATGATGACTTAACGTATCTGGTGAAAGTTATTTTATTATTCTTAAGAAATATCTTAGGAATTTATCTTTAGATTTGGGACTTCATGCTTGCTTAGTTTTGTTGCAAATGCTTAACTTGTAAAAGAACTTGATTTAGAAGATGTCGTTAAACACTATGTTGCTAGTAAAAGTTGAATAAAAAAGAAGTATAGTTAAAAAGCTTTTTCAAATATTTTTAATAATAATTCAAGGTTAATTTTAAAACCGTAATTAAGTGTACTTTTTAATTATTATTTTTCTTCTTTTGGCAATTAAAATTGTCGTAATTTGTTGATGTTTCATTAATATTTTATTGAAATACAGGGGAAAATATTTATCTTTTTCTGTGAGATTTTTTTATGGCAAAACACATTCATTTGAAATAAACAAAAAACGGTGAGTAAAAAAATATTGTACACTAACTGATCAGCAGCGCATTAATGTTTCTTAAATACCTTTAGGTGAACAATGGTCGCATCCAAGGAATGTTGGCTTTGGAACCCAGAGTTTACAACCCCCAGTGACACTTCAGTAGTTTATTTAAGGCATTCAAATTCTCGATATGCTATGGGAAACATAATCACAAATCTTGGTGCATTGGAGTGATTTAATCAAGTGCTTCATTCAATGAGTTCAGTTCTATCATATCACAGTTGTTTTTTTCAAATATTGCTTCCTCAGGGTGTGTCCTTTTCTACATGGGTTTCAATGTCGTGTAACAAATGACGTGGCTGTTCCTATGTGTTACACTGACTGTAGGGAAATTTTTCTTCCGAAGGTGGTACTGAACCTCGATGCTCAATATCTATAGATATATAATCTTTGCCAAAAAAAAAAAAGAACCACCCAGAAGAAATAAAATAATCCAGATGAAAATTGGTATGTGTAATGTACATGTAGAAATGGAAAAGACTTCAACTTCAGAGTAGTTATTCCATTAATTTGGATAAAACGGCTACACGAGTGGAACAAGTCAGTACATCGTCGCGCCAACTCTGGCTCAGATACAAGCGGCTACTCGACGTGACGTAAATGCCTACAAATGCATATACACTGCCGGAAAGTGAAAATAGAACACCAAGAAGGAATTGGCGGACGATCATGAAATTTACATATGTTAATGGGGTCGAGTTTACGTAGGTGTGGTGTTAATTTCGGGACCAACCGGTGAGCGCTTACGCCACAGCACGGCATAATATGCAAATTATCGTCGGTGGTATTTAAGGAGCACGGCGAAGTGAATGTAATCAGTCGTCGGCGTACGGACACGTACGAAGACCCTGAAGAAATTGCAATGCCTGGACATGGAAGACGTGTACGGTTTCAGCAGTTATCGGAATTTCAGCGAGATCGTCTAGTCGGACTCCGCGAGGCCGGGTGGTCGTATCGTCGTATTGCGGAGCGAATTGGACGGTAAGTATCGGTGGTGGTACGATGGTGACGTAGATGGTCCGAGGACCATTCCCACACGAGAAGACGTGGAACCGGGAGTCACAGACGGTTTGATGAGCCGACCGATCGACGCATAAGAAGAGCTGCGTTGTCAAGCAGAACATCCACTGCGACGCAAATCCGAGCTGCAGTTACACCTGAGGTGACTGTGCGAACAATAAGCAACCGTCTACTGGATGCAGGACTACATGCACGTGTGCCTCTGACTCCAGACCACCGTCAGTAACGGCTACAGTGTTGTCGCCAACGTCTCCACTGGAGAACGCAATGGCGATCTTGTTTTGCCATTTGTAAGGTCGGCCCATCGTGTTGTTTTCCAGGAAGATAACGCACGCCCACACACGGCACCTGCAACGCAACATGCACTTCAGGGTGTGAGACAACTTCCATGGCCTGCACATTTCCGGATTTGTGCCCTATTGAGCACGTGTGGGATTTTATGGAACAACGACTTATCCGGTCTCCACGGCCAGACACGACCATCCCCGATTTACGCGTCCAGGTTGAGGATGCTTGAAACTCAATATCCCAAACTTACATCCAACATCTGTACGACAGACTCCATGCCAAAATTGCACAGTGTGACGCAGTACATGGCGGTTCCACCTCGTACTAACCATGTTACATGGAAATGTTATTTTTCAGTTTACCAGCAAATACAGCTGTATTTTGCCATAATGTTTTGATCACGTTATCCTCTGTATTCTGTTATTATGCTGTACAAATTTTGTTGGTATCAGACGTCTCCTTCTTGATTTTCTTTTTTCACTTTCCGCCAGTGTAGTTGAAGGAAACTGCCGTGAGATAAGGCATGTCAAATAGTGTCCAAATTGCGGCCAGTTCGCTTTAATTCTAAGATGGGCGTAAGTGGCGTACCATCATGTCCAAACATGTTCGTTCGGTGAGATGTCGGGCGATCAGACTGGCAATGGAAGGGTGTCGACATTACAGAGGCAGCCTGGGTAAGCCGTATAGCGTGTGGTTAGGCATTTTTCTGTAGTGAAAATTACTCGGTGAGGCTGAGACAGGAATGGCAACACAGCAGGCCGTCGAATGTTGTCGACGTACCATTGAGCCGTGAGGGTGGTGCGGAGGACAACCAAGGGTGTCCGGCTATCGTGGAAAATGACTCCCTTGTCACTCGTGGTGTACGAGGAGTGTACCGTTCTACGATACATGCCGGATCCTTGTGGTTGCCAGCTCGTCTCCAGACACACACGCACTGTTCATCGGCGTCAACTGCAAACCGTGACTTATCCCGGAAAACAACACGACGTCACAGGACACCATTAAACCTTGATCGGACGCGACACCAATGAAACCGGTGCCAACGATGTTCGATGGTCAATGGTACACGTCGGAGTGGCATTTTAGTATGTAGTCTCTATGACGCAAGTCGTCTGGCAAATGGTCCGCATGGTCACTTTCGTCGTACAGATGACGCAACATGGCTACGGATGGTTGACATCGACGAATTCGGTTTCTGTTCGTCGTCTGGCAACGTTCCGGATGTCCACTTTCGTCTTGCAGACGACGCAACATGGCTACGGATGGTTGACAGCGACGAAATCGGTTCTGTTCGTTCGGATATCACAATCTCTCAACTCTTGTGTCTTGTCATTGCCCTCGCCCCTTCACTTCCCGCGTGCCGCTGGGTTGTGCCCGCTTTAACCTATTGACGATAACAGCGACTAGTTGCCTCGTAATTTCGACGCAAAGCCTTGCGATAAGGTGACTTCACCCACCCAAATCGGCGTCTCTCATCCCAATTTTACATCCTCTATCAAACTCACTCATCTGCTCCTATGGTGCAGGGATCCGACGTCAAGGCATCCACACTGTCCGTGGTGGTTAATTCAACCGCAGTTCATGTCACAATTGTCGCTGCGTGCGAACTTTGTTCTTGATATACCCTCCTGAAAGTGTGGTTCCCATGCTAAGTGGCAGACCACTGTTTAGTCATGAGTCGTTATTCCTTAATCATTTGCACATTCACCCCTGGAGTACTGCATGTGGAGTTTTATCAGGATCAAACGACTTACTGGGGTGCTTCGTTTTACATATACCTGTGTGTGATCACCATTAACCATTATAACCAATTCAGTGCTGGACGAAGGTCTCGGCAAGTCTCTTCAGCCAGTCTCTGTCTTGAGCAAACTTTCTCCATGTCCCTCTAGCATACTTTCGGATTTCATGCACCAATCTTCTACATGGACTTCTTGGTCATTTTCTGTCCATCGCAATCCGGTCTAGTATTAGAGTATTCCAACAGTTGTCAGCTATTCAGGTAATATGTTCAGTCCATAGCCATTTCAGAAATTTTAGCTTGATTATGGTGTCCCAAACTCTTGTCATTTTCCTGTAATTCACGACTTCATCTTCTTAACTTTCCTGGAAACAGCTATGCACATCTCCAAGCTTCTTTCAGTTGTTTGCAGTGCCTGAATAAATTTTTCAGTTAAGGTCCACGTCTCTGATTCTTAAGTAAGAACTGGAAGTATGCATTGATTAAACCATTTTCTTTTCAGACATAAGGGTAAATTGCTTTTGAAAGTGTAGTGTATCTTTCAAATGCTCTCCGGCTTCAATCAAGTTTTGCACTCCAATTTCTTTTTCTTCTATGTGGCCGTCTCTTGTCATCTGTTGCCCAATGTAAATGTAAGTGTCGGATGCTTCTGACGATTTAGTGACTGATGGAGTAATTACTCCATCAGTCACCAAATCTTCAGTGCTTGTAACAGAATTTTACTCTGACGTATATTTAACTGCAATTATTTATTTTATTTTATTTTGAACAATTACCGTAACTATCATACTTTTTAAAACAAATCAGTGAAATATTTTGTTTTGTTCTGAAAACTAAACAGAATAAATTCTTTAACCACAAAAAAAGGATAAATAGAAACATCAGTGAAAACATGTATATATGCATTTTTTTCCGAAGTATTTCCAAATGTCAACCTTTTCCTTTATTCAGAAAACATCAAAAGCCGTTTCAGTTTTGTAAAATTAGATACTTTGTGTAAGGCGAGGAACACTGGTATTAAAACAAAAGTTTAAAAACAGGGGAAGTGCGAGTAGACTCAACAAAATCCGATAGAAGTTGACACTGACGGTACAATTATTCAATTACCGACTGGAATATCAGAAAGCGGAGGAGTTACCGAATAACCGACATGTTACTCATATTAACGGTGGCGGACATAATGTCGGCTGTCAAAATATCGACCCCATGGTGTCGTCAGGCTACAAAAAATGTCAGCAGTAATAATATAAGTCCTCACCTTTTTTTTTCCAAATATCCGTTTTTCTTACTTCATGTTACAGGTGGGTTTTGTGAGGGTCGGACATGCGGCCACAGGCAAAACTGTGCCCGACGCGTTCGGGTTCTCTGTATAGAAAAGTAAATTATGTATACTTCTTTTTTTTTTTTAATTCTTTTTTTTTTTTTTGGCGTAATATTCCATTTTTACTTAAGCATTCATAACATTGGGCCATTTCAGCAAGTAGTAAGATTTATAGTTTATATCGGAACTAAAGATAATGTCACACTTTTATTTGTGTACAACCAATTAATTATAAAGCCCTAGGCTTGGCCATTTTTAGCAATTTTCAGTCTGCCGTTTCATAAGGTTTGCATAACAAGTCAAGATATTAGTAGTGCGTTTTTACTAATACAGAAACGATTAAGCAAGGCCTAGGACTTTTTAACAGTTTTCAGTGTCTGAGCTGGTATTCTTAAGGTTTACACAGAAAATCAAATTAATTGCGTTGAACTTTTACTCGAGCACAAAACATTAATTGATAGGCCTAAGGCCTAGGCATAGTCCTTTTTAGTTATTTTTAGACAGTTGTGATCATATTCAAAAGGCTTGCATGACAAGAAAAGTCAAGAGTGTTACGCTTATTGAAAAACTCTTAAAAGGTCCTAGGCCTAGAGAATAATAATTAATATTTGGTGCCCAAGTGAAAACCCAACATTATTAACTTGACTCGGTTTATTTTATTTTACTGGAAGTTTAACGCCCACCGTGAGCAACTCAGTGGGCTACAAGCAGTCGCCCATCCCCAATTTAGGGTCACTGGTCTCAGGAAAGGGAGAGAGCAAGTGCCATAAGACAAACACAACATCCATGACTCATCGGGATTCGAACCCAGACCCATCGTGGACGAATGGTCAGTAGCCATCGCTTATACCAGTGCCCCACCTGGGCAGCTGACTTGAACTTGCTATGCAAACCTTATAAAAATGAGCACGGCGATCTCTAAAGAGGCCGAAGGCTTTGTAATTAATGTTTTGTGACAAAGTACAAGTGCAAAATTATTATCTTGGCTTGTCATGTGACTTTTATGAATATGAGACATGTGTTACGAAATGTCGACAATATCAAAATATAGACAGTTCAAATGTCGACAGGGTCAATAATTTAAAAGTAACAATAAAAAGTGATTTGTTTTTCTTTATATTCACCTTTATTTTATTTCCGTTTTGATATTTTCATTAAATTTTGAAAAATTTACACTCCGAACGTGGTATTTTTTCATCTTTATTGTGGTTTTTTTAACAGCATTTATTGCTATATTTTGATATTGTTTTTTGTGTTGCACATTTTACTCAGTGTTTTGCATTTTTTGATATATTTCGAGCATTTTACTTTCGGAGATGGTAGTAATTTCGACAAGATTAAACTGTCGACAATCACAATGCCTACTTCCATACCTTTTTTCAAATATTTAGTTTTCGTTTTAATTTTCGATTACTTAAGTTTTTAGATGCGTTTCGTATGTAAAAATAACCTATTAGCTTCGGCATGCCGCTGTCATTCAACGGACCTTCAAGAGATTTGGCATATAACAGGATTTCTCTGCAAGAACAGATGTTCACGAAAATTAACCACGATAAATATTTTGGTTCAACTCGTAATTTTGGAACCAAAATGGCAGAATGGAGTCACTTATCTATTTACATTGGGGATGGATGTAGGGTGGGGGTTAAAACATACGGAGATTAGTGCTTTAGAAACCCTGTTGTTTACGGTTCTGCATGCAATTTAATAGTGTGTCTGTGTTCCACATTGAGAGGGTAAGCGCTGGATTATTCAATAGCTCAGGATTTAAGTAAGGTGCATGGACATCAAGTTTTAAGGTCAATACTTAATTCCATTGACATATTTAGAAGTTTGAAAATTTGCCGCTAAGAGGTATCAAGACAACTGGAGAATTCACAGAGTATTACCAGCTCACAAAAGGCAATTCTAGTGATCCTTGGATACGGTTGACGTTAATTGGGGGTAGGGGCAAATTCCTGATCTGCTGATCAGTTTGCCCGTTAAAAAAGCAACGAATTTGAACAGCTGCCTTCTTTATACAAATAAAAGAAAAGGAATATTTAGACCCTGTCTACCAAGGGTGGCAGCTTCACGAAATTATTGGGGCGGAAGGAAAGGTGTTAAGTGATTAGCAGACGTCGGGGGGGGGGGGTCGTCTCTTTCATTGTCAGGTGGCAAATAAAAAGAAGGCATAAAGATAAACTACGAGATTTCAAGTACATTTTGAAACACAATTGTAATTGCTCTTTAGTAAATGAACAAAGAAACAGATATATCCTTTTTGTTGAATATTTAAAAAAATAAAATTCAGCCGGTGATTTTATAAAAATATTCAGAAGAATTTTTTTCCAAACGTTTATAAAAATAATGAGAAATCAGCGCGGCTACTCCAACAAAGAACGAGATGCGCAACAAATAAGTAGATGAATAAAGGCTCTGGAGATTATACGTTTCTGTATTATTTTTTATTTAATTTTTCATAATTGCTGTTAAACATTTACCACATATCACAAGAACATGGCAAACACAATACGGGGCTGGAAATAAGTTTCTCATCATACGAGCAATGCTCAATATGTGAAAAATGTTTTTGCTTATCTTGTCATTCATTAACTGTTTTTGAAAGAAATTGCTTTGAGCTCATAAAGGGGAGCTTGGTCCATCTTATAAAGAATAATGCATTTTTGTAAAGGAAAGAAATGCGTTTTTTGCAATTAGCGCAGCACACGATACACTGAATACAATGGGAAAACAGTTTTTTTCTACAAAATATTTCAACTCAGACATTTCGAAAATGACATACACGCGGAAAAACAAAAAACGTTTTTTTAAACAGGACGAAAAATATTAGGTGGACACTGCTCCACAGCGAAATTATTAGGTGAAAAGATTCGAATTGCCCCTTATAGTCAGCGCCTAAAAGAGAGAGAGGGAAAGATATAATGACTGTGTCGACACTTTGACAGGCGACGTTTCGTTCCATACTCGCTGTTAAATAAAAGACACAGAGTGAAGACTATAAGAGCCAAAAGGCCATCAAGGCTAACAATATCTTTTAGCCTTGATGGCTTAAAATATATTTTAGGCTTAAAACTTCTCCACCTCTAAGGAGAGTAAAAATGGCCGTTGCTACTGCCTACAGGCATTCGCCACTGTGATTAAGACCATGATCGAATGGAGAGGATAATTGAATGACATGTCATAAATGTTATAAACTAAACATATCAATTGTGTGTCATTTAAATACTTTTATCTATTTCGTAAAATAGTGAAATAGCTGTAATTTTGTAGTTTTCAAATATTCACGTCTATAATTTTCCGGATGGCAACTCTAAAATTCCAAATTTGGAAATTTTTAAAGTAACTCTGTGCAAAGGGTTTTTTCTTAACACTTAAAAATTTAAGATCTTTAGCGTCCAAGATTTTAATTTTTCCACGAAATTTTCTTCTAGATGCGATCAAAATTATAAATCGTTTTACAGTTTGTTCAAGTACTATTTAATTTCGACCACAACTCATTTTCTGCTCAACAGTTTCGTAAGGAAAAAGACAACCACTAATTAAATTCCTTTACGGGAGGTAGTAGTAGAAAATTGTTATAATTTGAAGTGCCAATGTTAAAACACCTTTAAGAGTAGGACCCACTTTATTTTCACCTTGATGGCTAAAAGATATTGTTAATTTTACAGTTTTTATGTATCCCATTTTTTTATTTGCTCCTGGAACTGAAGGTTCTGCAGATTTTATGAGCGACGAAACTTGGAACATCTTTATATTCATTTCAGGATCTTTTGGGCAACAAAGAATTCAACAGTCTAATTTACAGTCATAAGCTCAAGGCAAAGGACAGATCCAAGGTTAAAGCACAGACACTGCATGCTTGCATTGTATCAGGATTTCAGTAAAGACGCAACTTAACGATATTTGAACCCCCAACGCCCTAAAGCACGGAAAGTGCGAGTGCAAAGGGATTAGGGATTAACAGCTGATGGGTATTTCCTGTACAAACAGGAATTGGGATATAAGAAAACAATAAATTCCGTATGGAATCTAAAGATTCTTGAAAACAGATTAACGCTATTCTAGTAACGCGCACCTGAAATTTGGGACACAACAATGAACCCATTTAACTACAGAAAAAATTATGCGCTGTATCTCTATGTTGGTGTATGCGTATTTTTTCTCTCGTAATGTGTAAAGAAAAAAATATATCTTTCCTGAAAACCACCGTCTAGTTTCGTGCCTAGAACAGCAGATTTATACAAAGAGTATCCTTTCGTCCAAAGGGATGCAGACGGAAGGGGACGGGTGGGTAGATAGGTGTAGTTGTCTTCGCATTCCTGTCCGCAGATACTTCGAAAAGATCGGAATGATGTTCCTTAAAAAGTTTGAAATAACCACGACATATAATTTCGTTGTACGGATTCTACTAGTAGAAAAGTTCTTTGTTATTAAACGTTTGTCTATTCTTCTTTTCATTTCAATGTTTTACGACCACAATGAGCAAACAAATACCAGTTCCCACTCTAGATAACAACACGGGGCACCTCAGCAGCTACCCCCAGACGGCTGGGCATCCTGGTCTTCGATAAATTTTTCATTATTTTTCAATTGTTTTTTGTTAGGTGCTGAGTATTTTTGACACTCATTGATTCAGCCCAGAACTGATTCATAGGATACACTAACTTTTAACTCTCTTATCTAGGTTAAATTTATTATTTTCAAGTTTGTGATACGAAATAAAAAAGCCTCAGAACGTATTCAATATAGAAAGGCAAAAATAAAAATCTCGGGTAGGTGCTTACGGATGCTCAAATCACTTTTCAAAACTACTGTTTCAATCGTTGGTGTTGTTGTTTCTAGTAGGGTGAAGCGAAAATAGTTGTGTTTTAAATTTAAAATGCCTGTATGTCCAAACGTGGTCTGCTGATGAGTTCAAAGGATGTCTAAAATTTCATTTCGATCAGACTACTTTTAACGGTGCCCCAACCACCCTGAACTTTCAAGTGCTGTTGATGAACTGTGACTGTTAGCGCAGCACAGGATACGACCTCTTCGACCTTCCGCCCCGCTCAAAACTCAACTCAACAGTGTTGACTGTTGAAATTGGTATTGTTGGCAGTTGTGCGATTATGAATAATAAAAGAACTATGTCTAAAACTAGAAAGGACGTTAAATGTGATGTATTTGAAGCACTGTGAAAATTGAGAGACAACGTATTACAAACTTATGTTTATGTGGTTAAAAATTATATGCTGATAGGTCTACATTTACTAGAAGCTCTCATGAAGAAACGCAGCCAACTCTAGGACACATTTCTAACATTTCGATGGCAGCAGTTAAAATTATATGAGCTAAGACTTTTTTATGATTGAAGGTTTAAAACAATTACTTATTGGACTTGGTTGACAGATACATTGACATATAAAAGCAGACATATACAGTATAAACATTTTCTGTGCAGAGACAGTTTTACATCAACAAGTACAAATCAAACATGATACTTAGTATAATAAATGATCAATATACACAGAGAGAGCCAGTGTAGATCAAGTAACACCAGAGAATTAGAACATATCAAACATTGTACATAGTAAATCAAATGATTAATGCACATTGTACACAGAGAGCCAATATTGATCAAGGAACACACGGAGATCCAGTGCCGAAAGACAAGCACAAACGCTCATGCCTCACGGAGATTCGAATCAGGACTCATCTTGGACGAATTATCAGAAGCCATCGCTTATACCACTGCACCACTAGGGTTGGCAAACTACATGGACATCATGCATTTTTAGGGGAGGTGGGAGGCTGCTTAACAGCCACTGTTAGCAACTCAATGGGCCGTAAGAAGTCGTCCGTCCCTAATTTAAGGCCACTGGCTTCAGGAAATGTAGATAATCAATTCCGTAAAACCAACCCAACATCTATGACGCGCCGGGATTCGAACCCGGACCCCTTTCGGACGAATAGACGTAATCCAGAGCTTAACCCATTGGGGCGTGCCCTAAAACTTCTATCCAGTTGTATCCGATCAACAGATTTTACATATGATTATAGAACTTTACAAAAAAGTGTATAAGTATAAAATAAATGCAATGAAATCTAGATACATCGTGAGTAGGAAAACAAATTTGAAGTTTCTCGGGTGTCTGCGGAAAATAAGCTTTTTGATGTATCAATGTTCAAGTATTGTGACCATTCGTTGTGTAAGAGCTAGCCAAAAGCTCAAACCGAACCAATAGCTTGAAAAATTACTGTAGGCTCATGAGATCTTAAAACTAGCCAAAAGCTCAAACGTGCAATATGCAAAAAATCTGAAGCAATTAAAATTCCTTCGGTCATGTCTTCAACTTCGCAATCAGGTCTAGCTTCAGACAATTCAAGTAGCGGAACTACAGAGGAAGAGGAGATTATGGATGGAGAATGGGATGTTAAATCTGGCATGAAAAGTGTTAGGAGTTAAAATGTATCTCGTTTGGAAACATAAAATCCGAAACAAATGCGGATTAAGTTGCGCAGGCCTGTAAGTGGACGGGAATTTCTAAAACGATGCATATTTTCGAATAATCCTGGAGTACACTCTTGTCCAGAATTCAAGTCCAGAAGGAATAGCGGGAAAAAAATTTCGGTTGTTCAACGAAATGTTACGATCTTTTCAGGATATAAGGAAATCGACACGAGAAATACGTATATCAGTTAGTAAAATGCTGTCCAAGTAAGCGGGAAAGGGCAGTAGCATTTCGCGTTGACAGACCGTGGAAGAAGTTTCCACTGTCTATATTTTATTTCCTCTAGTTTTCTCAGATTTGTGGATTACTGGTGCTACTGTTCCAGTGAGTAGCGCTGGCCATCCACGAACTAGGAGTTTTTTTTTCTTCTTTATCTGTTGCTCTGCTTCAGCAAAAAGACAAATTAGAGTAAACTTTCAAGTCTCGTGTTTATACACTAGTCAATACTTTTAACTTTGTTTTCATAACATTGGTGATGTAACGTGTTTTTAACCAATTTCCGGGTACTGAATTCAAATATGACTGTAGAAATTCTCCATCACGTACAGTTTTTTGTGTATGAAGATCTGCTATTCTTTCAGATACATACGAGGGTTGTACCGAAAGTAATGCAAATAAGGTCAAAACTTTTTTATTAACTGACAGAGGTCGTTCAAGGGGCACGTGTTGGTAGAGTAACACTTTTGCTATACAAAGGTACAACCCAACATAGTCTCCATCACAAGCGATGCATTTGCGCCATCGTTGAAGCATACTCTCGAATCTTCTTTAAAAAAATTCAGGTGTGGATTGCTTTACCCACTTCTTCACGGCCACTTTCACCTTGTCTGTGTCATCAAATCCTTGTCTCCGGAGACTTTCCTTCATCATCCGAACAGGTGGAAGTCGGAGGGCGCCAGATTTGGGCTGTATGTTGGAAGGGGGACCACCGATCAGCTTAATTTGCTGATTGCCTGATTTGTTCCAAATATGTGTGTGATCTCGCACTGTCATGCTAAATGTGGATCCTTTTCATAATCTTGTTCGGTCTCTTCCTCCTTAAGGCTTTTTGAGTTTGCTTCTTCATCTTAGGGAACCGCTCGGGCCCTTGGAATTCGATATAGTCATCAAATGGGCAGACATGCGCAAACGAAATTTAAGACTGCTATTGGACCGCAGATGGAACTGCTGTCGAAACAGAATTTTTCTAGGAAAATTCTGTCGTGCCTGTTTGTAATATCACACAAAAACTTACTATGAATCGAACGACAAGTGTAAACTGAACGAAATATTTTTTTTAAGAATCGGTACGAATTTATATTAACATAAGTGATTAGATATTTTGTTAAATTTCAAGTTACTAAATTCCCCCAATTAGTCTACTTTTGATCACATCTCAGGTATTTTCACTGGCCCAAGACTAATTTTGGTATAATAGACATTACTGTATTTGAACATATGAACTTACATTAAAAAATTAAAATACAAATGTACATTATTTTTTTTCAAAAGTCGAAAAGTTAAAGACAAAATTGAAAGTCAAATTCAATTTTTTTCCTAAACGTATGGATTAAATTTTTTAACACGATTATAGCTTACAGTGATTGAATACTTATATTTTAATCTCTTTTAGGATGGGAAATATTGTCTGTGATAAATGAAAATACATTTTTGCATCAGAATGACAATGCACAATAAATTAATTATCATGAAGGTAGTTGCTCTTAAGGCTGTCTGGCTTTAAAATAATTTGTATTAGGGGTGATCAAGAACCTCAGAAGACGTGTGAGATTATATGTGGTCGGTGCCTCCAGAAATGGAACAAAAAGAGATATTTTGAAACTATCCGAATTATGTTCATTGGTACGGCTACCTGGAAAGATAGAGAATTTACCTAATTCAAAGCTGAAATTACCATCGAAAATTTCACGTAATGGAGAAAATTGTGCTTCAAATGTGTGCTGGAAAAACGTTTTTTTCTTATTCTTATTAAGAAATTCAATACAGAACCAAGCGATAAACCTGTTGGCTAATCTTTCAAATGGCGCTAAAGACGAATGTCTCGATCGCAACTTTGGAGCAGTGCTTACGTTCATTTTAGGAAACGAAAAACGCTATAGCGAGTTTTTCTCATGGAAACAGTAGCTGCTGACGTTAAATAATATTAGTTCGATTTTTCCTTCTCGTTTTATTGTTTCTTTCGACATATTTTAATTTCTTCTGTGACGTGTTCTAATTGAGAAATATGTACTTTGAATTGACTCTTTCGGATTTCATAGTTTTACGTATAACATTCTTGAAGAACTAAACATGTAACATGTTTTAAATGTCAGCTCTTAATTAAACTCAATGGGTTGAATTCCACTAATAGCTTTATTAAGGGGTGTTTCTTCCAAAATGGCGTTTATCAAGTTTCTTGGACATTCTTTTGTCCTTTGTACAATACAGCTACCTTATACCAGCAAAACACGGAAACTTTGGAGGCGGGATCTTTGCTATTTAAGTATCTCCTTTTTTTTTAACAATTTCGCTCAAATGACCCTAAAGACCGACCCTCCCTCTGATTGATCAAATGATCAAATCTTATTGTAAGCTGCAGAGGATTTGAAAAGCGGAGCGCCCGGTGACTAATTCCTGTTCATTTCCTGTCAGTTGGTATACTTTTAGTTCGAATAACAAATTCATCAGTGGAAACGTGTTGAATGAACCACTAAGATATATTCGGACTGAAACACAGTGGATACAGATGTTTGCGCTTCTAAGAGTAACAATATTCGCAGCCGTCGAAACAGGATAGGAGTCAAAACTGCTTGGAATAAATTTTATGCCTGAAGGGATCTCACCAGATTTTGAAAGAAACATCAAAGATATTAAATGTTTTTTGTAGTAACCTCCATACTTAATTATATATATATATTCTCGTTTTCGTCAATGTTTCTATTGCTGCAAATTTTTCTTTGTAGCATCCATATATGCGCCATTTTAGATAATGTGAAGAATTGTGATTACAAAGCGTGCGAAAAGCAATAGGGAAATGAGCATTGAACTTATATCGTTATTTTTTATTCAGGCTGTTATAATTGTTCATCTAAGTACACGGAATTTTTAATTGCATTCATTGTCCATGACTTCTTTTAACTGTAGAGTCGATATCTGTTAGACAGTTCAACTACAGTTGGGTTTTGTGCAGAGCAAAGAATATATCTCTTGAGCAGTATGATCAGACACAGGGGAACTTTTTATCGTACACTTATAGAATATCTCGCTCTTGCAAGAAATTATCGTGATAATTTATACGAGGAAGTGCAATCATGTAATTTCGTTGCGCGTATATATAAGGGTCTGAGAAAGATACCCGTAGCCATGGAAATGGCGACGATTCGATATATGTGCATTAAACCGTGGAACCTCGGTTATTCGTTTTTTTACTTTTATAGATATTTTTGTGTTAATCCCGATATTTTATTTCTCACGCATTGTAATTCGGTTATATGTAGTTAATTTATTCGCTTTACGTTAAATTTTGAATTTGAGATTATCAAAAACACACGATTCTTTTATTCTTTTGCATGTAGCGTGGAATCTCAGTAGCTCAGCCTTGAAATTTATCGAAAGCCCAACACTGAGCCATCGTATTTTATCCCTAAAAGGCGGTTGCTCAGCGTTGGGTTAACTTTGACTTGCGACTCTATGAGAAATGAGACAGTTTTTTGCAAACATGAAAGAGGTATTGCAACTGAAAACTTACAAAATAAAGTTCACAGTCTCTATGTTCTCTGAATCAAGAAATTTAAAGCGAACAAGAATTATCGAATATTTCAGCCGATTATAATGATCAGCTTGTGAACAACTTGCTTTGAAGGAACATGTGTAAATGTGTACTGAAAGTAGTAGAAAAGGACCGATTCTGGCTTAAATAGCAGCCCATAGACTTAACATTAGGCTGCTACTTTTTTCAGCAGCCTCTAGTAGCAGCCAGCAGCAGCCGGATGCATGGATGGGGGGCGTGGTCAGTAGCAGGCTCTAATTCCCCGCTGCAATTTTTCCCCTCCGACCGAAGGGTGTGCTTATCTCCGAAGATAGCAGTATTTATTGGACTTTGTCGAATTTTGGGAAATCAATGAAGGTTTATTCCTTTTTTTTTTAAATTTAATGAAGGTTTATTCATTATTTTTTCCTGTCTCTCGACCCACCTCCTTAGGTTATTGTTATATAAAACGTTTTTTCCCTCGTAATTTGTTGATGTATTTTTTTTTCAATTAATTTTCATGAATTCCTCATGTGTCTTCCCTAATGAAAATTATGTAGGGTAACTATTAATTAATCATTTCTCTTTTATTTTCTCGAATAATACGGTCATGTCCTCATCTCAAGAAATGTTATTATATCTTATTTTTGTTCATAAATGTTTGATTTTGAGGGATGGCAACGCCCGAGTGGGAAAGGGGTTGGATATAGGGGGATGTCAACTCGATGTGCTGCCCCCTAGCGGTGCTTCTTGGAACTTTCGATTGATCTTTGATTTTGAGGGATGGCAACGCCCGAGTGGGAAAGGGGTTGGATATAGGGGGATGTCAACTCGATGTGCTGCCCCCTAGCGGTGCTTCTTGGAACTTTCGATTGATTTTTGATTTTGAGGGATGGCAACGCTCGAGTGGGAAAGGGGTTGGATATAGGGGGATGTCAACTCGATGTACTACCCCTAGCGATGCTTCTTGGAACTTTCGATGGATCTTTGATTTTGGGGGATGGCAACGACCGAGTGGGGAAAGGGCACTGCGTAGGTGTTAGATATGATGATGCTTCTTGGAACTTTATTATTTCGATGGATCTTTGATTTTGATTGATGGCAACGACTGAGTGGGGTCCGTTGGGAATTTTTGCATTTATTCCTGTGGTTTGCAAGCAAGATCCCCCCCCTCTTCAATACTATTTTTCCCCCGGAGGAAAATTTTTACGTAACGATGCTGGGGAATTTTCTTTCCAAGGGAATAAAAATGCTCCTAAGGTCTCAGCGAGGTTCTAACTCACGATGATTTGGTTTCCAAAAATAGTTAGGGGGTCAAATGGTTTTCGTGTACTACGTATTCCCTATATATATATATATTTAAATTACTTTTACGTTATTTCTTCATGTGTTTTTATATATTTTTTGTATGTTTTGAGGGAGTTTTTTCGTGTAGATGTAATGAATTTTCTGGGGAACTTTTCTTTTTCCTCCATTCAATTTTATTTCAGACCATGAGACGAGGAAATGCTTCTTTAGAAATTATTTCGTTCTTGTTCGCAGTAATTACTGGACATAGACTTCATGTTAATTCTGAGTCTTTCACCCCTGCAATAATATTTTCTCGTAATTTTTTCGTATGTTCAAGAACTCTACAGATCTTTCACAGTTAAAATTCTGCTCAAACAATATTTTCGGTCTTTATTTCCTTATAGCTTCCCAATTTCCGATATTTTTCTTCCTCTATCTTTGAAATTTCATTAAACTTCTCAATAGGTTAGGATTCTTTTTTTCTTGGACAAACTTATGAGGCTTTTTATTCAGACTATCTTTTTTTTTTTTTTTTTCCATTTCATTTCAGCAAACGATTATTTTAGATGCAACAAATCGTCAGATTTTGGTTTCCTTATATAGCATATTTTCCAACTTGCTTAAAAATATTCCTCAAAGCTTGCATGTATGTCAAATATACATTTTTTTTATTCTTTCGTAGTTAGCCATACTTTTCGTGGACTGCCTCGACAGGAAAGCATTCAATGTCAAGACATACAATCTAAAACCTTTTTCTTTCAATAAAATTTGTATTCTTTGGGCTGAATATTTTTCTGACTCGTCCGAAAAAACATTCATTCTAGAGGCAAAGCGACTGATTCCGTTCTTCTCATAAACATTGTTTTTTTATTTATTTGATATCCAGAGTTGTATACATTTACTATCCAAAAAAGACATATATTTAATGTAAAGGTATATTCTTCCAAGCTGGGGAAATATATGTACATACTAGTTCATTTCCAGTTAAAGGAAGTGCATCTTTATATTTCAATATGAAAAAAGAAGCCCTATAAGTGAAAGCTCAACCTAAAGACAGATAGATTGTTCCCACTCTCTCTACTCTCTGACATTTCTTTACTGAATGAACCATGGCCTTTTTTTTCATGAACTGCTTTAAAATCTTCGTTCTCTCTTTACTATTGTCAAATTCCATGTCCCTTCAGTTCTTTACTGAGAAACAGAAGCATTTATTCAATTTTAATTTATTAAGAGAGTAGAACTCTTTTAGGCTTTCGAAGTACTTTCAAGTCTTTCATTACGAAAATTTTCATTGTCATGAAAGAAGCCATAATCGAGATGATTTACTATTGTTTCAATGAAAGTGTTTACGCATTCATTGCTATGATGTCAGATTTCATTTTCTTATACTTCGAACAGAAATGAGTTTGAATCATTCGTCGAGAAAACATTTCTTTCATATATATATATATATATATTTTTTTTTTTTGCCTCCGAATCAAACGAACTCAAAAAATAAGAGACGCACTTTAATATTTTTTTCCTCTTATGAGAGGAATACGGGAATATGATACCAAAATTAAAGAATAAAGAATATCGACTTTCCTTTCAACACCTTACATCTACGTTTTTTTTTTATTTTTTTTTATTTTCAATAAGCTATTTCTATATTTTTACAACTGAATAGAATTATTTATTGAAAAATTCTAAGTAAGACGAAAAATGGTTTTGTTGATTTCCTAAGAGGATGATTTTGGAAATTTTCGTTTTCTGATAATTGTAAAAATCTCATAGAATAACATGGGAAAACTAGCATGCATAAAAGACTCTTTTTGGATCGAGTAAATTAAAAGAATTTTACAAAGTTCATTTCAGAAAAGTACATTCCTTCCTAGTGTCAAAAACGAATCACTTCGTTTTTTCTAAGATACACTTTGGAATCTTATAAAAGTGCATAGGGTCAAAAACGATTTTGATGATTCTACTAAGATGACAGATTTCGGATTTCTTATGATAGAAAATACAGTGAATTTCCCATTGAATAACATGGGAAACTGCGAAATTTAAGAAGCACGTTTTCGTTCAAGTAAAATATTTTAAAAGTCTTTTTCGAATCAGTTGAAAACAGACAGGGTATGTTTCTGAACAGTTCATTATTTCCTAAAATCAAAACGAATTACTTCGTTCTTTTTTTTTCCTAATGTGCGTTTCTGAAAGAAGTAAAAATAGTTTAGGTAGAAAATTGGAAAGATATTTTTATGAATCCTAGACTGTTTATTTACGTATAGCTAGAGGTGTCTTCAGTGAGAGCACTTATTCTCTTTTCAAACTAAGAGAATGAAGTGTAGTCAGTTTGAAAAAAAATTCAAACTCCCCTAAATTTAGCCTTTTGTCCTGGTTTCGACTCAATACTGTAAAGCATTGCTCTCAGACCAGTTGAATTCCTGGCCCTTAATGAAATACATTAAGCCTTTCCCTTAAAAATAAGCAATCCCTTCTTCAATACCAGATCCCCAATAAATTTCTTTAAGAGTTATTCAGTCACCCTTTTACTTTTAAAAACTTGAAATTCATTATTATTTAACTCATTACAAAAATGAAACTCATTCATACAGAAAAAATATAAATGAATAAAAATAAATAAAGTAGTCCTAAAAAAGGACTGTTTTTCTGGGTCCCCTTCATACAGCTGCTCCATGGTCGGTATAAGGAATTTTTTTTTGCCTGCTAATATCTCAGCACATTGACTTCACAGTCTCTAGCAAGTTCTTTACAATTATGCTTTCCAAGAACGCTTTGGACGGGACATGGTCTCCAGTGACTGCAACAAAAGATTCTGCTAGAATCTTGGTGTTAAGCAATGCAACGGCATCATCGAAATACTTTTGCCACTTGGATTCGGGGGTGGCATATGCACAGCTGTGGGCCGTGATGTTTGCGAATATGCGATTTAGGGGTTGGTGGCACTCCATACAATAATATAAGTTATTGACATGTTCCTGAAGGCGATCCCTTACCATGTCAGCAAGCATGATGAAAAACTCTTCATCTGAGATGGAAGCAACAGGGGAAGAAGTCCTTGGATGGTGCAAAACAGCCTTTCTAAAGACAGGTCCAAATAGTAGTTGAGTAATGCTGTCCCATATTTTTCCACATTGATCAATAACAGTTCCAAATTGTTGACAAGTCAGCTTTATCGGAACAGGATTCAATCGACGAAAACCATGTATTCTGGGGAAAGCACTTCTAACGTGTAACTGCCAGAAGCATCTAAGAGGGAAGGACAGCAGGAAACTATAAGTTCACGATTAATCAAGATGTCACAATTCATGCCTTGAATCCAGTGTGATTTTCCCATGAATTTTCGGAACGTTGAAGCTGACATTGTTATTAAATTCTTAGAAGGGTAGAAAGATTCCCCATCTTTCCTATAACTTCGAATATGAACTCGGACCGTGTTGTTAAAATCGCATACTTTTGCAAACGTGTTTTCACCTAAATGAAAATGATGAGAAGCAAGATTTTTCATAGAAATTCTTGGGAGGATAACTTCTCCACACGATTTGGGCTTAAAGGAACGGACTCACATACCTTCTTAGCGAGAGTAGCAGAAATTTCACCACTTTGCTTCATCGTGGAAATGGAATCGGTAGCGCTCAAAGCAACAGACAAAAATGAAGTGACTCGTTTGAAGACTAAAGACAAACTGAAGGAACAGCTCTTATTCTAAGTCAAAACTGAGAAGAGGTTGGAGTTCGTCACTTGTTTACTGCTTGAGAGCGAAAGAGCAGAGTCATGGGGCAAAGAACACTCGGTTATCTTCTTTCTAAAGGTCAAATTCAATCTAATGTTTGGAGCATTCTTTTGTCGAGGCAGACCATGACTCCAATACGAATTAGTTGGTGGCAGGATCTGTAGTAAAGTTCCAGATCTCAAAGATAAGGAAACTGGTTTAAACCCGTTTCGCTTGAAAACAAGAGTCTCTTTCCTGTCCGAGAGATACTGATGTAATACAAGACAAAGGATCTAATTCAGCTTCGTCATCACGGTGATCACCGATTTGGTTATCACCATTTCTTATAAAAGTGCATGGGGATCAAAAAACGATTTTGATGATTTTACTAAGATGACAGATTTCGGATTTCTTATGATAGAAAATACAGTGAATTTCCCATTGAATAACATGGGAAACTACGAAATTTAAGAAGCACGTTTTCGTTCAAGTAAAATATTTTAAAAGGTAATCAGTTGAAAACAGACAGGGTGTGTTTCTGAACAGATCATTATTTCCTAAAATCAAAACGAGTCACTTCGTTTTTTCCTAACGTACGTTTCTGAAAGAAGTAAAAATAGTTTAGCTAGAAAATTGGAAAGAATTTTTTATGAATCCTAGACTGTTTATTTTTTATATAACTAGAGGGGTCGTCAGTGAGAGCACTTATTCTCTTTACAAACTAAGAGAATGAAGTGTAGTCAGTTTGAAAAAAATTTCAAACTCCCCTAAATTTAGTCTTTTGTCCTGATTTCGACTCAATACTGTAAAGCATTTCTCTCAGACCAGTTGAATTCCTGGCCCTTAATGAAATACATTAAGCCTTTCCCTTAAAAATAAGCAATCTCTTCTTCAATACCAGATCCCCAATAAATTTCTTTAAGAGTTATTCATTCATCCTTTTACTTTTAAAACTTGAAATTCGTTATTATTTAACTCCTTATAAAAATGAAACACATTCACACTTTTACTTTAAAAAACTTGAAATAACTTCATACAAAAATGAAACCCATTCACTTTTTTACTTTTAAAATTATAGAAAAAATAGATGATACAGAACATAGGTTCACTTTCTCATTCACACTCATGCATACAGAAAACAAAATTAAATAGTGCTATTTGAGCTGCATGGAGGTGTCAAGATGGGTGGGAAAAACCTCCATCTATCATTCAATTGGACTAAAACTGTTGAAGGATGTGAGCTATTCTCACTAGCTCCTCCATGCAAGCTGTCTGACTCGAGGTTGACCACCCCAGTCGGTGATTTTAATTCAATCATTTCAACTTCGGAATCTGAATCCCAAGTAAGATCAATAATTTCAACTTCGGAATCTGAATCCCAAGTAAGATCAATAATTTCAACTTCGGAATCTGAATCCCAAGTAAGATCAATAATTTCCGGATCTTCAGAAGTTAAGTCAACAACCTCCGGTTCTTGGGTAGAGTCTTCCACAACCCAGAAGTTTTCCCACTGTGAGGGGGGAGGAAGAGACCTAATCCACTGATTAACGTAGAAATCGTCTCTAGATTCCTGGAGGAGAGAAAAAAAAATATATGAATATATATATATATATATATATATATATATAATAAGAAATAAAAAAAAATAAAACCCTACATCCTAGATAAAGCAAAAAGAAAAATTAAAAATATTCTTACCGAGTCGAAGTCCAGGGGAGGTGTAGGGGAATTATTTCCTTTCAACATCTGTCATTCTAATAGCATGCGTTACTTCAAAGAAAACTTCGAGAAGATGTGGGAATCTGAGATCTCTCATGCTACTATTATACTCGCAGAAGGATTGATAAGGAGGGATCATGTGATAACATACACGGAATAGATTGGTCTTTGAGGTCAACTTAAATCGACAGATCGCTCTATTTTTTGAACTTTCTATTGTACAGGAAATAACATCTTTGTCAAACACCATAGTTCATGGGACCTTCTAAGGAGGTAAAAATATTCTAACGCGTATCTAATCAATGTTCTGTATACTTAAGACCAAGCGTAAATGGAATCGATAGCACTCTTCCTCTCTGAAGGAAATGACGTCTGCATACATCTCAAAATCCTTTGTTCCCTAAGTCAAACGCATGGAGGGAAAATCAAGTAATCTTATCTGTATTCCTTCGTTGAAAGTGTATGTTTGTTCAGAAAAGATACAAAACATTTCTTTTCTCAAGTTAAATTCGAATCAGCATTACATTAGATTGAGGGTTCACGTGTTAAAAGCAACACAATCGTAGTTGTTTACCAAAAGTTAGATTACAAATTTCCTGTGAAAGAGGAAACTATGATATTGAATGCTGGAAATCAGATTCCTTTCTGAAGCAAATCAAAACTGATTGAAAAGAGTCTGTACAATAGACAAAAAGGAAATACAAAACAAAATCCCCTGAGAAGTACTTCAGAAATAAATCTCAAAGCAGAGAAAAATAAAAATATGCTAGATTAAAGAGTAACGTAGGTCAGATAAAAAAAATGGCAGAAAAAAGAAATATGTTAGGAAAAAAATAACTCCCCATTAAATGTACTTCGAATCAGCATTACATTGGAGGGAGGGTGCTAAATGTCAGGTTTCGAGTGGAAACTCATATCCTTTTCTTTGAAATTCAAAGTATCCTGTCTAAAAGATAAGAAAGTAATGCAAAAATGTTAATACCCCAAAAGCAACCTAACATTTAGCACCCTCCCTCCAATGTAATGCTGATTCGAAGTACATTTAATGGGGAGTTATTTTTTTTTTCCGAACATATTTCTTTTTTCTGCCATTTTTTTTATCTGACCTACGTTACTCTTTGATCTAGCATATTTTTATTTTTCTCTGCTTTGAGATTTATTTCTGAAGTACTTCTCAGGGGATTTTTTCCCTACAATGTAATGCTGATTCGAAGTACATTTAATGGGGAGTTATTTTTTTTTCCTAACATATTTCTTTTTTTCTGCCATTTCTTTTATCTGACCTACGTTACTCTTTAATCTAGCATATTTTTATTTTTCTCTGCTTTGAGATTTATTTCTGAAGTACTTCTCAGGGGATTTTGTTTTGTATTTCCTTTTTGTCTATTGTACAGACTCTTTTCAATCAGTTTTGATTTGCTTCAGAAAGGAATCTGATTTCCAGCATTCAATATCATAGTTTCCTCTTTCACAGGAAATTTGTAAACTAACTTTTGGTAAACAACTACGATTGTGTTGCTCTTAACACGTGAACCCTCAATCTAATGTAATGCTGATTCGAATTTAATTTGAGAAAAGAAATGTTTTGTATCTTTTCTGAACAAACATACACTTTCAACGAAGGAATACAGATAAGATTACTTGATTTTCCCTCCATGCGTTTGACTTAGGGAACAAAAGATTTTGAGATGTATGCAGACGTCATTTCCTTCAGGGAGGAAGAGTGCTATCGATTCCATTTACGCTTGGTCTTAAGTATACAGAACATTGAAGATACGCGTTAGAATATTTTTACCTCCTTAGAAGGTCCCATGAACTATGGTGTTTGAGAAAGATGTTATTTCCTGTACAATGGAAAGTTTATAAAATAGAGCGATCTGTCGATTTAAGTTGACCTCAAAGACCAATCTATTCCATGTATGTTATCACATGATCCCTCCTTATCAATCCTTCTGCGAGTATAATAGTAGCATGAGAGATCTCAGATTCCCACAGCTTCTCGAAGTTTTCTTTGAAGTAACGCATGCTATTAGAATCACAGATGTTGAAAGGAAATAATTCCCCTACACCTCCCTGGACTTCGACTCGGTAAGAATATTTTTAATTTTTCTTTTTGCTTTATCTAGGATGTAGGGTTTTATTTTTTTTATTTCTTAATATATATATGTATATATATATATATATATATATATATATCTGATGCTGACCTTGGCGACATATAACGGACGCTCCCTATCTTCTGATTCAAGGCTTCTTGAATTGAAAGAGGAACTACAAAGGATCAAGTGGGACATCGTCGGGCTAAGTGAGGTAAGGAGAAAAGGAGAAGATCTCATTGAACTGAAAAGTGGACATCTCTTCTACTATCGTGGGACAGATACTGGCAGAACTAGTGGTGTTGGATTTATAATAAACAAGAAACTGAAGGATAAAGTTGTAGAAGTTGAAAGTTCCTCTGACAGAGCTGCACGACTCGTTATCCAACTCTCGAGAAGATACCAGGCTCAGATTATTCAAACTTATGCACCCACCACAAGTCATGCTGAAGAAGAAATTGAAGAATTTCATGAGGAAATTCGTGATCTAAATAATAAAGGTAAGCAGCACTTGAAGATAATTATGGGAGATTTCAATGCAAAAATAGGGCAACGGCAACAGAATGAATCTTCAGTAGGTAAATTCGGTCACAGCAACAGAAACCAGCGTGGAAATGCTCTCGTAGAGTTTGCAGAGGCAGAAGGGTTTTTCATCTTGAACTAATTTATCAAGAAAAAGCCACACAGGAAATGGACATGGAGACATCCAAATGGGACGACAAGTGAAATTGATTTTATTATGTGTAACAAAAAATTCGTCATAGAAGACTGCAGTGTGCTAAACAAGTTCAACACAGGCAGTGACCATAGATTGGTGAGAAGTAAGATGCACCTCAACACTAAACTCGAACGTAGCAAGCTCATAAGACAAACAAAATGTATTGACATAACCAACCTTAAAAAACACCATAATACCTTCAAATTGGAACTGAAGAACAGATTCTCTGCTTTAGAAGGCCTAACATCGGAAGAAGTGGATATTTCTGAAGTTAACAGAAAAGTAACCAAAGCTCTTATGGAAACAGCAACAAAATTAGCTGGGTCTAAGAACAAATTGCATGTGAACAAATTATCAGGAAAAACCAAAATGTTGATGCAAAAAAGAAGAGTGATGAGGACAACTAAAGAAGATGTGACTTCCAAAGTGGAATATATAGAGCTATGCAAGACAGTACGAAAAAGTATCACTGAAGACGTAAGGAAATTTAACTGTGAACTAGTAAGGAAAGCAATTGAAAACAACCAAAGCCTAAAGATAGCAAAGGGACATCTCAGTAAGGGGAAAAAACAGATTATGGCACTGAGAAAAGAAGATGGTTCTGTAACAAGAAATAGAGGCGAAATTTTGACATGAGTGAAAGATTTCTACTCCAAATTATATGAAAGGGATGATACATGTACTCCAGACATCATGAAAGGTACCAGTACCAGAGTTCTTCCAGTCCTTCCAGCAGAAGTTGCACATGCAATCAAGAACATGAAGCGGGGAAAAGCTCCAGGAGAAGATGGAATTACTGTAGACATCATACAAGAAGCAAGTGGAGAAATCGAAACAGTACTCGCCCAAATTTTTACTCGATGCCTTAATGAAGGGAAAATTCCTGAGGATTGGAACAACGCTACAATGATCTTGCTACATAAAAAAGGTGACATTGAGGATCTCAGGAACTACAGACCTATCAGCCTCCTATCAGTGGTTTATAAAATCTTCACTAAAGTTCTTTCACACCGCTTGAAGGTGACACTGGACATGGCTCAACCGAGATAACAAGCTGGATTCAGGAGTGGCTACAGCACAATAGATCATATCCACGTACTGAGAGAACTAATTGAAAGAGCGAGGGAATATGAACTTCCATTGTGCATGGCTTTTATCGATTATGAAAAAGCCTTTGATTCGTTGAAACCATCAGCAGTTGCAATGGCTCTGAAATCCTGCGGTATTGAAGATGCATACATTAATATTATTAATAACATCTATGAAAATGCAAGTGCAAAGATTCGGCTGTTTGAAAATACAACACACATAAAAATTGGAAAAGGAGTGAGACAAGGTGACACCATATCTCCGAAGCTCTTTAATGCCACATTGGAAAATGTCTTTCAATCACTGAACTGGGAAAACAAAGGGATAAAGATTAATGGAGATTATCTAACCCACCTTCGTTTTGCTGATGACATAGTCATTTTTGCAACTACCCCATCAGAGCTACAGAGTATGACCCAGGAACTTGCTGACAAGAGTAAAGAAGTGGGATTAAAAATGAACTTTCAGAAGACAAAAGTGATGTACAATGCTTTTACAAGAAATGAAGATTTATCGATTGATGGAGAAAAGCTGGAGATAACAGACACGTACGTTTATCTTGGACAGCAGATATCAAGTGAGGGTCACATTGATGAAGAAATTAATCGGCGTACAAAACTTGCCTGGAGAGCTTTTGGAAGAAACAGCATAATTTTCAAGAGCAATATGCCATTATGTCTTAAAAGAAAAGTGTTTGATCAATGCATCCTTCCAGTGCTTACGTATGGTGCAGAGACGTGGACCTTAGCTAAAAGAGACATACAAAGGCTGCAGACAACTCAAAGAAGCATGGAGAGGTGCATGTTTGGTGTAACCAGGAGAGATAAGAAGAGGAACACGTGGATCCGAAAAATGACAAGATTGGAAGACATCATGATCAGAGTTAAATCCCTGAAATGGCAATGGGCTGGACATACTGCCAGAAGAACAGACCATCGATGGACAGCCGAAATTTTAGATTGGATTCCAAGGGACAGGAAAAGACCCAGAAGAAGACCACATGGAAGATGGGTGGATGAAATTCGAAAGTATGCGGGAGTGACATGGAGGAGACTGGCACAAGACAGACCGTTGTGGAGGAAACTTGGGGAGACCTTCGTCCAGCAGTGGATTGATAATGGTTGACAATGATGATGATGATGATATATATATATATATATATATATTTTTATATATTTTTTCTCTCCTCCAGGAATCTAGAGACGATTTCTACGTTAATCAGTGGATTAGGTCTCTTCCTCCCCCCTCACAGTGGGAAAACTTCTGGGTTGTGGAAGACTCTACCCAAGAACCGGAAGTTGTTGACTTAACTTCTGAAGATCCGGAAATTATTGATCTTACTTGGGATTCAGATTCCGAAGTTGAAATGATTGAATTAAAATCACCGACTGGGGTGGTCAACCTCGAGTCAGACAGCTTGCATGGAGGAGCTAGTGAGAATAGCTCACATCCTTCAACAGTTTTAGTCCAATTGAATGATAGATGGAGGTTTTTCCCAACCATCTTGACACCTCCATGCAGCTCAAATAGCACTATTTAATTTTGTTTTCTGTATGCATGAGTGTGAATGAGAAAGTGAACCTATGTTCTGTATCATCTATTTTTTCTATAATTTTAAAAGTAAAAAAGTGAATGGTTTTCATTTTTGTATGAAGTTATTTCAAGTTTTTTAAAGTAAAAGTGTGAATGTGTTTCATTTTTATAAGGAGTTAAATAATAACGAATTTCAAGTTTTAAAAGTAAAAGGATGAATGAATAACTCTTAAAGAAATTTATTGGGGATCTGGTATTGAAGAAGAGATTGCTTATTTTTAAGGGAAAGGCTTAATGTATTTCATTAAGGGCCAGGAATTCAACTGGTCTGAGAGCAATGCTTTACAGTATTGAGTCGAAACCAGGACAAAAGACTAAATTTAGGGAGTTTGAAATTTTTTTTCAAACTGACTACACTTCATTCTCTTAATTTGTAAAGAGAATAAGTGCTCTCACTGACGACCCCTCTAGTTATAAAAAAAATAAACAGTCTAGGATTCATAAAAAATTCTTTCCAATTTTCTAGCTAAACTATTTTTACTTCTTTCAGAAACGTACGTTAGGAAAAAACGAAGTGACTCGTTTTGATTTTAGGAAATAATGATCTGTTCAGAAACACACCCTGTCTGTTTTCAACTGATTACCTTTTAAAATATTTTACTTGAACGAAAACGTGCTTCTTAAATTTCGTAGTTTCCCATGTTATTCAATGGGAAGTTCACTGTATTTTCTATCATAAGAAATCCGAAATCTGTCATCTTAGTAAAATCATCAAAATCGTTTTTTGATCCCCATGCACTTTTATAAGAAATGGTGATAACCAAATCGGTGATCACCGTGATGACGAAGCTGAATTAGATCCTTTGTCTTGTATTACATCAGTATCTCTCGGACAGGAAAGAGACCCTTGTTTTCAAGCGAAACGGGTTTAAACCAGTTTCCTTATCTTTGAGATCTGGAACTTTACTACAGATCCTGCCACCAACTAATTCGTATTGGAGTCATGGTCTGCCTCGACAAAAGAATGCTCCAAACATTAGATTGAATTTGACCTTTAGAAAGAAGATAACCGAGTGTTCTTTACCCCATGACTCTGCTCTTTCCCTCTCAAGCAGTAAACAAGTGACGAACTCCAACCTCTTCTCAGTTTTGACTTAGAATAGAGCTGTTCTTTGTCTTTAGTCTTCAAACGAGTCACTTCATTTTTGTCTGTTGCTTTGAGCGCTACCGATTCCATTTCCACGATGAAGCAAAGTGGTGAAATTTCTGCTACTCTCGCTAAGAAGGTATGTGAGTCCGTTCCTTTAAAGCCCAAATCGTGTGGAGAAGTTATCCTCCCAAGAATTTCTATGAAAAATCTTGCACCTCATCATTTTCATTTAGGTGAAAACACGTTTGCAAAAGTATGCGATTTTAACAACACGGTCCGAGTTCATATTCGAAGTTATAGGAAAGATGGGGAATCTTTCTACCCTTCTAAGAATGGAATAACAATGTCAGCATCAACGTTCCGAAAATTCAAGGGAAAATCACACTGGATTCAAGGCATGAATTGTGACATCTTGATTAATCGTGAACTTATCGTTTCCTGCTGTCCTTCCCTCTTAGATGCTTCTGGCAGTTACACGTTAGAAGTGCTTTCCCCAGAATTCATGGTTTTCGTCGATTGAATCCTGTTCCGATAAAGCTGACTTGTCAACAATTTGGAACTCTTATTGATCAATGTGGAAAAATATGGGACAGCATTACTCAACTACTATTTGGACCTGTCTTTAGAAAGGCTGTTTTGCACCATCCAAGGACTTCTTCCCCTGTTGCTTCCATCTCAGATGAAGAGTTTTTCATCATGCTTGCTGACATGGTAAGGGATCGCCTTCAGGAACATGTCAATAACTTATATTATTGAATGGAGTGCCACCAACCCCCAAATCGCATATTCGCAAACATCACGGCCCACAGCTGTGCATATGCCACCCCCGAATCCAAGTGGCAAAAATATTTCGATGATGCCGTTGCATTGCTTAACCCCAAGATTCTAGCAGAATCTTTTATTGCAGTCACTGGAGACCATGTCCCGTCCAAAGCGTTCTTGGAAAGCATAATTGTAAAGAACTTGCTAGAGAATGTGAAGTCAATGTGCTGAGATATTAGCAGGCAAAAAAAAAAATTCCTTATACCGACCATGGAGCAGCTGTATGAAGGGGACCCAGAAAAACAGTCTTTTTTTAGGACTACTTTATTTATTTTTATTCATTTATATTTTTTCTGTATGAATGAGTTTCATTTTTTGTAAAGATGTAAATAATAATGAATTTCAAGTTTTTAAAAGTAAAAGGGTGAATGAATAACTCTTAAAGAAATTTATTGGGGATCTGGTATTGAAGAAGAGATTGCTTATTTTTAAGGGAAAGGCTTAATGTATTTCATTAAGGGCCAGGAATTCAACTGGTCTGAGAGCAATGCTTTACAGTATTGAGTCGAAACCAGGACAAAAGGCTAAATTTAGGGGAGTTTGAATTTTTTTTCAAACTGACTACACTTCATTCTCTTAGTTTGAAAAGAGAATAAGTGCTCTCACTGAAGACACCTCTAGCTATACGTAAATAAACAGTCTAGGATTCATAAAAATATCTTTCCAATTTTCTACCTAAACTATTTTTACTTCTTTCAGAAACGCACATTAGGAAAAAAAAAAAAAAAAAAGAACGAAGTAATTTTTTTGATTTTAGGAAATAATGAACTGTTCAGAAACATACCCTGTCTGTTTTCAACTGATTCGAAAAAAGACTTTTAAAATAATTTACTTGAACGAAAACGTGCTTCTTAAATTTCGCAGTTTCCCATGTTATTCAATGGGAAATTCACTGTATTTTCTATCATAAGAAATCCGAAATCTGTCATCTTAGTAGAATCATCAAAATCGTTTTTGACCCTATGCACTTTTATAAGATTCCAAAGTGTATCTTAGAAAAAACGAAGTGATTCGTTTTTGACACTACGAAGGAATGTACTTTTCTGAAATGAACTTTGTAAAATTCTTTCAATTTACTCGATCCAAAAAGAGTCTTTTATGCATGCTAGTTTTCCCATGTTATTCTATGAGATTTTTACAATTATCAGAAAACGAAAATTTCCAAAATCATCCTCTTAGGAAATCAACAAAACCATTTTTCGTCTTACTTAGAATTTTTCAATAAATAATTCTATTCAGTTGTAAAAATATAGAAATAGCTTATTGAAAATAAAAAAAATAAAAAAAAACGTAGATGTAAGGTGGTTGAGAGGAAAGTCGATATTCTTTATTCTTTAATTTTGGTATCATATTCCCGTATTCCTCTCATAAGAGGAAAAAAAAATATTAAAGTGCGTCTCTTATTTTTTGAGTTCCTTTGATTCGGAGGCAAAAAATTATATATATATATATATATGAAAGAAATGTTTTCTCGACGAATGATTCAAACTCATTTCTGTTCGAAGTATAAGAAAATGAAATCTGACATCATAGCAATGAATGCGTAAACACTTTCATCGAAACGATAGTAAATCATCTCGATTATGGCTTCTTTCATGACAATGAAAATTTTCGTAATGAAAGACTTGAAAGTACTTCGAAAGCCTAAAAGAGTTCTACTCTCTTAATAAATTAAAATTGAATAAATGCTTCTGTTTCTCAGTAAAGAACTGAAGGGACATGGAATCTGACAATAGTAAAGTGAGAACGAAGATTTTAAAGCAGTTCATGAAAAAAAAGGCCATGGATCATTCAGTAAAGAAATGTCATAGAGTAGAGAGAGTGGGAACAATCTATCCGTCTTTAGGTTGAGCTTTCACTTATAATGCTTCTTTTTTCATATTGAAATATAAAGATGCATTTCCTTTAACTGGAAATGAACTAATATATACATATATTTCCCCAGCTTGGAAGAATATACCTTTACATTAAATATATCTCTTTTTTTGGATAGTAAATGTATACAACTCTGAATATCAAATAAATAAAAAAATAATGTTTATGGGAAGAACGGAATCAGTCGCTTTGCCTCTAGAATGGATGTTTTTTCGGACGAGACAGAAAAATATTCAGCCCAAAGAATACAAATTTTATCGAAGGAAAAGGTTTTAGATTGTATGTCTTGACATTGAATGCTTTCCTGTCGAGGCAGTCCACGAAAAGTATGGCTAACTACGAAAGAATAAAAAAAATGTATATTTGACATACATGCAAGCTTTGAGGAATATTTTTAAGCAAGTTGGAAAATATGCTATATAAGGGAACCAAAATCTGACGATTTGTTGCATCTAAAATAATCGTTTGCTGAAATGAAATGGAAAAAAAAAAAGATAGGTCTGAATAAAAGGCCTCATAAGTTTGTCCAAGAAAAAAGAATCCTGACCTATTGAGAAGTTTAATGAAATTTCAAAGATAGAGGAAGAAAAATATCGGAAATTGGGAAGCTATAAGGAAATAAAGACCGAAAACATTGTTTGAGCAGAATTTTAACTGTGAAAGATCTGTAGAGTTCTTGAACATACGAAAAAATTACGAGAAAATATTATTGCAGGGGTGAAAGACTCAGAATTAACATGAAGTCTATGTCCAGTAATTACTGCGACCAAGAACGAAATAATTTCTAAAGAAGCATTTCCTCGTCTCATGGTCTGAAATAAAATTGAATGGAGGAAAAAGAAAAGTTCCCCAGAAAATTCATTACATCTACACGAAAAAACTCCCTCAAAACATACAAAAAATATATAAAAACACATGAAGAAATAACGTAAAAGTAATTTAAAAATATATATATATAGGGAATACGTAGTACACGAAAACCATTTGACCCCCTGACTATTTTTGGAAACCAAATCATGGTGAGTTAGAACCTCGCTAAGACCTTAGGAGCATTTTTATTCCCTTGGAAAGAAAATTCCCCAGCATCGTTACGTAAAAATTTTCCTCCGTAGGAAAAATAGTATTGAAGAGGGGGGGGGGGAATCTTGCTTGCAAACCACCGGAATAAATGCAAAAATTCCCAACGGACCCCACTCAGTCGTTGCCATCCCTCAAAATCAAAGATCCATCGAAATAATAAAGTTCCAAGAAGCATCATCATATCTAACACCTACGCAGTGCCCTTTCCCCACTCGGTCGTTGCCATCCCCCAAAATCAAAGATCCATCGAAAGTTCCAAGAAGCATCGCTAGGGGGTAGTACATCGAGTTGACATCCCCCTATATCCAACCCCTTTCCCACTCGGGCGTTGCCATCCCTCAAAATCAAAGATCAATCGAAAGTTCCAAGAAGCACCGCTAGGGGGCAGCACATCGAGTTGACATCCCCCTATATCCAACCCCTTTCCCACTCGGGCGTTGCCATCCCTCAAAATCAAAGATCAATCGAAAGTTCCAAGAAGCACCGCTAGGGGGCAGCACATCGAGTTGACATCCCCCTATATCCAACCCCTTTCCCACTCGGGCGTTGCCATCCCTCAAAATCAAACATTTATGAACAAAAATAAGATATAATAACATTTCTTGAGATGAGGACATGACCGTATTATTCGAGAAAATAAAAGAGAAATGATTAATTAATAGTTACCCTACATAATTTTCATTAGGGAAGACACATGAGGAATTCATGAAAATTAATTGAAAAAAAAATACATCAACAAATTACGAGGGAAAAAACGTTTTATATAACAATAACCTAAGGAGGTGGGTCGAGAGACAGGAAAAAATAATGAATAAACCTTCATTAAATTTAAAAAAAAAGGAATAAACCTTCATTGATTTCCCCCAAAATTCGACAAAGTCCAATAAATATTGCTATCTTCGGAGATAAGCACACCCTTCGGTCGGAGGGGAAAAATTGCAGCTGGGAATAAGAGGCTGCTACTGACCACGCCCCCCATCCATGCATCCGGCTGCTGCTGGCTGCTACTAGAGGCTGCTGAAAAAAGTAGCAGCCTAATGTTAAGTCTATGGGCTGCTATTTAAGCCAGAATCGGTCCTTTTCTACTACTACTGAATATAAAATCAAATCGTACTCAGAATTACTACCAACTATTTCAAAGGTAAGGTATTTTTATACATCTTTTGAGAATATAACGTCACATAGAATTATTTTCTTATAGCGAAATTAGAATAACCGGAATTAATACAAAAGTTAAAATAGTCATAGGCTTTCAGCCAGCAGACAAGGTATATATATATATATATCGCATGCCTTACATTGCAAATTAGCGAAATCTAAAATTACGAGTTCTCCCACCTCCTTCTATGTTCGTCAATTTTCAGAGACATTCAAAATTCTAGAATTGTGCTCAACATTTTGACATTTTTGTACCGATTTTTACATTTATGTTTTCTTAATTGGGTAATTGCTTATTTTGGGCAATTCCGTAGGAAGACGTATTAAATCCTGTTTTTATAATTTTTTTCCTCCCGATGTGAGGTTCACGGACGTTAATTTTGTTTTCAATCATATTTATAAAAGTTCAGGATCTTTGGGGGACGGGAGAAATGAAAGCTTTCATTGGTTTTCTCCAAGTTTCAACATTATTTTTATTAAATTATTTTAGGATTATTGAAACCGTTACACAATGTTTCGAAAAGGAGATTTTCGAAGTTGGGAAATCATGCTTGCTCGAGATTTTCGAAATGTGGAAATCATGCTTGCTCGAGATTTTCGAAATGTGGAAATCATGTTTTATTATTTTCGAAGTGTGGAAATCATGCTTTAGGGAAAACATAAATGTTTTCCCTACAAAAAGAAGAATTTTTTTACCTTCTGTGAAAGTTATAAAAATTTTGTATTATTTTCCATGGCATTCCGACTGACATTAAGGATAGTGTTTTTAATTCCTTATTTCCAGAATATGGCTTCATATTCCTTCTAACTCATTTCTTTGAGCACTGAGTGTTGTATTTAACAGTAGTGACACTCTTTCTCGAGAAATTAGTGGTATTCTTCTTCTTATATAAAGTATTAATTTCAGATTCGTTTTCTCCCATTAAACAAGGCATTTTTGCGATTTTAGCGCTTTCGTGTTGGCTATAACATTTATTTTCAATATGAATTTTTATTTTTTCCTCTGTTGTGTGTTTTGATGTTCTAAGCAGATTTACAAATCCATGCAAGTGAAAAAAATCAGAAAATAATACTGCTTTTTCATTAATTTCATTTTTTAATCCTTTGCTTCACAAAATTGAACTTACATAAACAGATTGCCTTCTTTTCTTTTTTTTTATTAAAAAGTGCTTTCGTATATGCGTATACTTTATTACTGTTCATGCTCTACTCATTTTTTTCTTCTAATTTCTTTGTAACAAAGGGAGAATTTGGATTGTATTATTCCGGTGAACAACAGAGTTTTCACAGTTCTACTAAACTGGTAGTTTTATAACCCTGTTTTCTTTGATCGCTAATAGTTTTTCTATCTTTTTTGTTTTATTAACTTAATTTACGTTTACCATTCTTTGCATCATAATTTATTTTTCATAAATATTCTTTCTTGCTTTCGCTTACTATGCCTTCTTATTTTTTCTTTAATTTCATAATAAAAATGCTTTACAATACAACAGCTTCGAAATTTTCTCACAAAATGCATTGTTTCTGTTAGATAAATTAGTTTTTCCCAAATTTTCTTCGGAAGCATTTCCTCTGTTATTATTAAATTAATTAACCAACCATACACCAACTTTAGCAAAAAAAAAAAATAAATAAATAAAAAATAGAAGTCTGGTTATTGGCGTACGTCTATAAATGAACATTTCCAAGCTTTCACACATCAGCCAGATGTCTTTTTCTAGGAAGACAGGCAGAAACTGCAATCTGAATAATAGAACGCTACAAGCGACTGATTATTGAAATTGCAGTTTCAAGCGTTCTATTATTTAATAAAAAATTCATTATTCAACTGAGTAATGTGCGAAAGGTTCGAAACTTTATAGGTTTATCCATTAAATCGGGTTTCCAGTATGATTTTACGCTCTCATTATGTTTTTGGAAAACTGAAGAACTTTTACACTTTTAAAACTAAGATGAATGTTTTGCTAATTTCAATACAGTATTGTTTCGTTTTATAATTCATTTATCTTTAAACAAAAATTGCCCGTTTTAGCCATATGATTAATTTATTTTAACAGTAAAATAGCCAGCAATAAGAAAATTAAAACAAATTATTTTTCTCGGATATTAACAAGATTTTGGAAATACTAATTTAATAAAATACCAGTAAAGTTGTTTTAAACCTTTGTGGTCAACACATTGAATTTACGATAATATACAATGCATGTTGAAATTACCCAAAAGGAAGAAATAAAATGTGAAAGGCAAGAATGGACTAGGGGTTTTTGGTAGTCTACAAAACGACTAAAAACGTATATGAAGATTCTAATTTTTCATGTAATAACTTCCAAATACTTACAATTTCACAAACTCTCAAATTTTTGTTCATCGCATAACTTTTAATTAAATCCTAACCCTTCAGTTCAATTACCGGCATGTAAAAAAGAAAGAAATGTCCAAATCAGAAATGGAGTGACCTGCGTAATCTTCTTACTGTGATCACGAGAAAAGCATTTTACATTAACAGAATTTTCTTTCTCGGTTGTACTTCTAAACATCTCCAAGAGCCAGACTCTCACCATTCTTCCGAGTCCTCCTCACTTAAAGGCTTGTGTAAGGCATTGGTGGTATAGTTATTTTACGGTACTAACTCACTCCAATCCCTGGAATTTGCAGCCTTACAATTGGAAAGGGCTACTGTTTATAACCCCTAGTTTTTTCACGTTGGTCGTCAAACTCTGAAAACCACAAGACTAAATAATAAAAATTTTACACTCTTCTTTTTCTACATTGTCTTATCTCGAAAAAAAGTATTCATTAGCATTGTTACTGGAATTTTCCATATTGAGCAGCACGCTTTGTTTCCTGTTCTTTGCGTTTTTAAACCGTGTTGTTTAGCATTGAAGTCAGAATAGAGAAATCTTTCGCAAAACCATTGCGGACACTTTGCATGTAATTTGTTTTCATGTATGTGCTTCGTATATTATTTCATATCGTGTATATTAGGAAAGACACAACATATATACCATGTAGCTAACTTCCCCGGAAACGAAATTACTGATCATCGTGACGTGAACTCGTTTTACGGGCCTTCCCAGTGATTTTTTTCTAGCCACTTCGAACAATGTAATCCAAGACACAATTTTCTTAAGTAGCATAATGATATAATGCACTACCCGTTAAATACAATATCCGTTTGCAGGATTAATGGAAAAGTTAGATCTTGGTGCGTTCTTAATCCTCTGCTGGATGTATCTGATACTTTTTCATATTTCTGTAGTAACTATGGATAAGTTTACCTTAGGTTGTGTCTTTCCTAATATACACGATAGGAAATCGGATGGCAAAGCCCTGACACCCTGTGATAGATGATTCATCTTTACTATGTTCTGAGGAGTTATATAAGCTGCAACAGTTGAATATGTTTCCGTTGGAAAGTTAAAATGCCGTTTTTGGTAAAAAAAAATTAGTTCTGTCGGAATTTGCAATCCAAAACAAATGTTTCCATTCAATATCAGTGCTCATTTTCTATAATTCTTTTCCCGTTCAAAAAGTTAGAGAGTTACGTTTATTTGAAAAAAATGCTTTAGGAATTGTATGCTCATAGTTTTCTTTCTCTTGCTTGCAGTGCTGGAAGTAATCATCATGGGCGTAAATGAAGACGCTGCCCGAAACGTTGCTCCCAATGAGCCATCCTACATATATGAAGACACCATAGAAGAAATCGAGAAGCAAATCATGTTAAGGCAGAATATTCTACAATTAGGCGACGAGAAGCTTCAGATCCGGCACGAAAGGCGTGATGTCACTACGCTTGTAGTATTATTAGAGTAGACAGAGAGAGAGAGATTTGTGCTTTGAACTCTAAGTTAAGAGAGTTAGAAAATAAACTGATTTTAGACATATTTCTCAGCGATGAAGATTAAAAAAATTTAAATCAGTACACACCTAGACATTGTCTTATGTGCAATTCGCTTGAGCAAAGCAGTTAAATTAATTTCGAGTTAATTTATAAATTTGTCTAATTTCTTTCGTGTATCTTTTATTCGAAAAAAACTAACTAATGTTAAAGGATTTTAAGAACAAATTATTTAAACATAGATCTTAAACGGACGTTTCAAAAAAAGAAAATACGATATTTGGGAAACGAGCTCAGTTGGAAAGAATTCACAGAAGTTTGTCAGTAGGAAGAAGAGCGTTCACGGGCAACAGCTTTAGTGACACAACTGGTTAAACAAAGGTAACATATTAATTTCGATCCTTGAGTCCGATGGTCAATGAGGTGTGACGTACCTTGTTTTTAAATTCGCAGAAATTTGTTGAAGAATTGTGTTAACTGGCAACAGCTTCTGTAACGCAACAGGATAATAACTATATAATACGTATCTGACAACAGCCTCTGTGACACAACAGGATAAAACCCATATATTACGTATTATCGAGCAACACACGGTATTCAACAAACATGCACACTATTTCTAACTTACGATGTATTGAATCAATCAGAATATTACTTATTCATCTTTCATTTCGCCGCCCTGGTGGCGCAGTGTTCTAAGCACTGGCTTCTGATCATTCGTTCTAGATGGGTTCAGGTTTGTACCCGGTGAGACATGGATGCTTTGTTTGCCTTACGGCACTAGTTTTCTCCCTTCCCTGGAATCTGTGACCCTAAATTAAAGACAAGCGACTGCTTATAGTCCATCCAGTTGCTCAAGGTGGTCGTTAGATCCCTAAGTAAAAAAATACGTTCCCTAAACCAGTTTACTTTACTTACGAAGTTTTAGATTTGGTAATATTTGGAAAAACGAAACTACAAAAGATGGCAATGTACTAAATATGGAGAGGGAAACAGATAATTACTTATAGCATTTGCTAAAATTCAAAAAATTAGAGAATGCTGTGTTATGAGTACAAGAACAGTAAAATTATTTTAAGAAATATTTTTACTGTTCGGTGAAAATAATTCAACAAGTAAAAGCGGTTAAAACAACATCAGTAGCGGTTTTTGGACAATTGCAAAAAAATTAGCAAAAACTCTACACTATTTATATATTATAACATACGACACATATGTATAAAATTTCCTTTAATGTCGCAAATGCAACACACAATACATGCCGAGGTTTTGCACTGCACTAGGAGGCTTCTTCTGGGCTTTATTCTCAGATCTTAGAAAGGTGACAGACAACGTTCAAACTATTCAAAAAAATGTTGATACCTTGGAGCAATCAACTGTTCTGCTCACGTGAAAATCCGTGGTTGATATATCATACTCAAGTACTATGGGGACACTATTGACTATTCCTCCAGCATCTGTTCAGAAGATTTTTCCTGGCACTTCATAGTTCCAAAGACAAGCATTTGTTGCATGGGTCAGGATGAGTTATGATTTCTATATATCAAATGCCTTGAGAAATCTTTTGAACAAATGCCGGAGAAAAAGTCAACACTGTTTCCCATACTACGTCAGATATATCAACTACCTACCTTCACGTGAACGGAATAGTTGTTGTTCCAAAGTATCCAACATTTCTGATTTGTGTCTGCGTTGTCTGGAACCCTTCTAAGCTCTGAGAATGAAGCCCAAGCGAAGCCTCCCAGCAGAGTGCGAAAGCTCGGCATACATTGAGAGTTGTATTTAAGCCTCCAAAAGAAATTTTAAGCTGATGTGACTCATGTGTTATAACTACAAACGAGTATGAATTTGGTTCGCCTGATTAATTTTATTGCCTACTTTTCCTGCAAAAAATCCGCGCTTTACTACACTTTTGAAACGATATCTCTGGAGCAGTTCAAAATTTTCAAAAAAAATTACTGTTTTACTAAATTTAACGCTGTTGTTAAAAAAACATACGGAAATTCAGATTGCAGTAAAATCAGTAAACTTCCGCTTAATTAAATTTTAAGTTTTTATTTTATTGGAGGTTTAACGACCACCATGAGCAACTCAATGGGCTATAAGCAGTCGCCCGTCCCTAATTTAGGGTCACTGGTTCCAGGGAAGGGAGAGAGCCAGTGCCGTAAGACAAAACACAACATCCATGCCTCACCGGGATTCGAACCCGGACCACTTTCGGACTAATGATCAGAGGCCATCGCTTAGACCACGGCACCACCGTGGCGGCAAATTTTAAGTTCCTGGTTCGGCACATATAAAATGTTATAAGGTAAACAATATTGTTTTTCATTAAAGTTAATGAAAACTATAAGGAAAAATAAAGAATTCTACAGAATCTTCTCCCAGTATAGAAACTGTAACAGTAAGGTCAGTCTTATGCATGCCACATTTAGAACATCTACATGGTTTAAGTTCCCTTTCTTTTACCACAAGTTTATAAACTTCATGAGACAAACGTATGAGTTCCGCCTGAATTTCAACGGATTCTATCATCAGCTACATGATATTGCATTGTATTAAAACTTGCTGACTCGCATGTTCATGCATTTACGGGGACAGTTTCGTAAAACATCGCAGAAATCTAAAATCCGGAAGCTATGAACAAATAAAAGCCTACATGGCAAAAACAAAATTTAAAGCTTTTGATGAAACATATTATATAAAACATGAAAAGATTTAGGTAGAGACAGAAGTAACAGTAATCACGAGAACAATGCATTTCTGAAACTAATAGAAAATATTTTCTGAACTTTATAAGAAAACAGTACAATCCGTGTTAATCTTTCTATTCCGCAACTGGGCTTTCTGGGCTCTACACTTTACATACCAAATGTTTCCTATCAACCCAAACTTGCGCTCAGGAGTAAGAGCTTCGGTGTCGCATAAGGTTTCGGCATCTCTGTGTAGCATGCTTAAGATATCTTCGTCATGTTTGTACAGCATGTTTAAGAGAAATATTAGCAAGCCCCCTGTTCTCAACGACGCTGGTGTTTATGCCTTCTCACTACGATATCTCGACGACCACAAGCGATATTTCATCGGAATGACCAAGGGTTCGCTTAGAATTAGACTTAACGAACATAAACAAAGACAAATGGGACGGAAAAGTTATCAGGGCCTTATTCCTGAGAAAGCCATCTGGTTGATGTGCGAAAACGTGGAAACTTGGATTTCTATTCTCCTCTAATAAATACGGACAACTAGCATTGTTATACGATTTGAATGCGTTTCTTTTTCACAGTAACAAATGACAACGGGCCGAGGAGCGAGTTAGTGTGTGTTTAGATTATGATTTTTACTGCATTGCGAACGCTGATTGATTGCCGGTTTTGCGCGCGAGAGAGTGATTAATTCCTGTCTCGCGTTAATTTGTGTCGAATCTGACAAAAAGAGAGAGGGATTCATTCCTCTCACGCGTTTTTTTCTTTTTTTTTTATCTAATCTGACAAAAACTGTTTCGGTGCAGTCGAAGGAACTTAGACTTTAACGCCCTTCTAAGGGCGGAGACCTGTAAAAGTCCGCAGAGTCACTAAGTTGTTAGGTTTGCGGGTGCCTCGCCGTAGCGCTAGTCTCCCTAGTCGAAGGACTCTTCGGTCCTTGGCTAGGTCAAAGCCCGTGCTCCCGGAAATATTCGGAGTTTGGGCTAGAGTAGGAGAGCCCCAGGGTGCCCACTTAGCACTTAGAAATTTTCCTGTGTTTCTCATCTCTCTCACAGAAATACCTTCCTCTGAAAAGGAAGGGGAGTCTAAGATTCCTAGGACAACCAAATAATTGGCTGTCCAGGTAAAACGGCTGTCGCCTAATTCGACAGCCAAGCAAGGTGTCTCCACAACACCCGGGCCCTCCCATGGAGCCGGGAAGTATCTCCCTGGTCCTTCGAAAGAGAACCGGGACCCCGAGACTACCAGTGTAGAGACTCCCGATGGTTTTGTTGAATTGATTTGTGTTCTTGTTACGGAGGTGGAGTACATCTTTGATAACCCCCTCCAGACCCGTGCATAGAACAAAAACCGGGAGGGTAAGAGCCGTGCTGGCTAAGACTACTGATACTTGTGTCAAACAGAGCAACAGGGTTGCAGTCCTCATGGGCCGACTGCAGCAGAGACTGATAGACAAGGAAGAGCGGCAGGGCTCTCCCCCAGAGGACACTACCTATGCCGCAACGGCTAGGAAGGGGGCTAAAAAAGTGCCAGAGCCGGTGCCAGTCCCAAAGAAGTGGAAGGTGGTGGAGGACAAGAGGAACGTGCTCTTGATCTACCCCACCGATGACAAAATGTCTTCTGATGACACAAAGACCATTCAATCTGCAGTGAACCCGTCTAAGCTGCAGATTGTGGTCAAAGGTGTCAGAAAGGTCAGCAGGAAAAGAATGCAACGGGAGATATTTGACCTGGACAGCAGGAAACGCCTGAAAAGGGAATACAATCTCTCAGTCGCTATTTATCTGAGAGCAATAATAGCATCGAAGAGAGAGTACTGGAGGAAGCTGTGGGAAACTACCCCTGTCGGTAATACCTTCGGTATGTCGTACAAGGTAGCAAAGGGCTCCCTTCCCTCACCGGCCCACTGTTGCTGGCCTCAGTCAGAACAGGGGTTGGCACGAACACCGTCACCCTTCAAGACACAGTGGATGTGCTCTTGGGCCACGACTTCCCGGCCGATGAGATGTCGGGTGACTCCCCGATTAAAGATCGATCAGTGTAAGCTGCAGAAATCCACCAGACGTGGGTGACGACCCGCCGTTCACGGAGGCGGAGGTAGGTGTTGCGGTTAACAGCCTTAACGAGGGTAAGGCTCCAGGCAAAGACGGGTTGGAACTAGCTGTGATCCGCAAGGTGTTTCTTGCCAACACGGGGTATTTCGTTGCCCTATTGAACAAGTATCTAGAACTTGGATGTTTCCCTTCAATGTTTAAGACCGCGCTGCTTGTCCTCTTCAGAAAAGAATATAAGAGCCGACCAGATCCCGTGGCGTACAGGCCGATTTGCTTGCTATCCGTATGGAGTAGGGTGCCGGAAAAGGTCCTTGTGACCCGAGCAACCCATTACCTGGTCGGCCAGGGTAAGCTCTCCAGCAGTTAAATCGGCTTCATACCGGAGCGGTGTACTAGCCAAGCGTTAGCCAATCTTACTAAGCAGTTAAAGCATAATTGAGCAAAGGGTCTGCACACCTGCCTTGTGTCCTTGGATGTACGGGCGCCTTTAACAGTGTCTGGTGGGCACTGATGTTGGACCGTCTGAAAAGACTTGGCATCCCCAGGAATCTGTTCCTGCTTATTAGAGATTTTCCCTCAAATAGGAGGGTAGAGTTTGATGTGGGTGATAAGACTTTTAGTAGAGAGTACACAAAGGGTTGCCCGCAAGGCTCTTGCTCGGGCCCCTTGTAGTGGTACGTGGTTGCAGATACTGCACTCGCTCTTCCTCTGGAAGACTGGGTGCAAGTGCAGGCCTATGCAGACGATCTCGTTCTCATAGTGTCTGCATCGGGAAGACACGTGATCGAGCGAAAGATACACACCGATTTTTCACAGCTCGATAGTTGCAGCAAAGAGTGTAAACTAAGCTTCGCTCCCGAAAAAGACGACACTTCTTCTTATTGCAATAAAGGGGGAACTGGTCCCCCCCCCATAAGTGTCGCTTCAATTGCCATACCATTAAGGTGGTGAGGGAGATGCGGTACCTAGGTGTCATCCTAGACACTAAGCTCTCAGGATTAATGGGATGCGGCTGACTGTGCCAACCAAAAGTTTGCTCTATAAGCGAGGGGTAGAGCGAGTACTAACATCTGCGAGTTCCGCATGGCGGTCGGACAAGGTTAGAATGCGAAATGGTGTTAATTAAATTAAGCGCAAAGCGCTACTGGGGATTACTAGATCTTTCCGCACGACCTCCACAGCGGCGCTGCAAGTGCTACCTAGGTGAGAACCGGTGGACTTAGTGGTAGTGAGGGAAGCAGCGATGCAGACCCTCCGCTACAGCAATAATAGTGTTTCTCTGCTCTGACACCAGTTTCGGTCGTCCGATATAGAACTATTGAGAATTGACTGGGCTTGCCCCTGGCCAATGAACTCTGTCCCACATGGGACAAGGCTCTCCCCACGGGGAAGGGGAGGGAGCTCTTTACGGATGGATCCGAGATAGGTGGTAGCGCGGGAGCAGGGTACTGCGAGTTCTCGGATGGCAACGAGACCTACGCGGAACGTGTGAAATTATCGCAAACTTCTTTGTGTTCTAAGCAGAGTTGTTGGAGATTAGGGAAGCGCTGCAAGGCGGCGATGGGGCACGAATCATTTTCTCCGACAGCCAAGCAGTCTTAAAGGCGCTCGGCCATTTCGGGAGCAAAACTCCCCTGGTCGGAGAGATTAAATCATTGCTTCAGACTGCAGGTAATACGGTGATTTCCTTCCACTGGATCCGCAGCCATGTAGGAGCAGTTGGTAAAGAACGTGCGGACCAGCTAGCGAAGGGAGCAGCTGGAAAAGGCGAAACTGACTTTCAGTTGCGGACGCCATTGCAAAGCGTGCGGACACAGCTGAAAAAAGCCACACTGGTGGAGTGGCAACACAGATGGGACGAAAGGGATACGGGTAGGAAAACTCACCGTGTTCTTGCCCGAGTCTCCGTTAGGCGCATTGAGAGTGATGGTTTCCTAAACCAAGTACTCACCGGCTATAGAGTGTCGCCGGAAAACTTCCACCGTTTTGCGGTAAGGGAACGGGTGTGTGGCTGCGGTGCCCAGACTGCAGATGTCGCACACATGATACTTCACTGTTAAAAATTTCGTGGTAGGTTGCACCAAAAAGTGGTGCTACACCAGCTGCACAATTTTCTGCGAAAAAATACATTAAGTAGTACATACAAAACCCAACAACATGGTGCAAACTTGAACAATGATGTGGTGCAACCTTGTACCACAATATGTTGCAAAGTTCCACCATGTTTTTAGGTTTTGTTTGTACGACACAATGGTGCATCTTTTCTCATAAAGTGGTGCAGCTGATGTAGCACCACTTATTTTCTCATAAAACGATTGGTGCAACCTGCGACAAATGTTTTAACAGTGTTGAATGCGATTCTCTTTCAGGTATGAGAAGAACTTTGACGCCAGAATTGGCGAAAACGGGACACCTCTCGATCTTTCTCGTTCACCCAAGTGCGAGACAAGGGCGCATCGAGCTGGTCAAACATCTCGTGGAGCAACAGTCGGTTTGCTTAATTGAAGGGTAACCGCAGAAAACAGAAGACTGCATAGAAGAGGATCCAAGTGACTCCGACCCAGAGTGATCATCACCGCAGCACAGGCCCTAGTCCTGCGGCAGTGTAAATACCGTGTAAATAGTTTCTTTTTAATTTCTCTGTGAGAGGGCTCATTGAGTAAAGGATTTATTCCCTCCTAAAAGACACCTTCAGTGTATAAATGTGCATGTATCATTTACTCCTAATAAATTGCTCATGCCCCAAACAATTCGCCACACTGGTGGAATGGCAACACATCGGGCAGAGCTTAAATTCCTCCCTAACAGAGGCAGAGGAATTTTAAGCCCTGACCGATGGCCCGCTAACACGGGCCATGACGGAGAGGTGGGAGGTGTCGGCCTCACGTGGGCAGCAGCTAGCCGCTGGTCTCTGGACCGATCCTGTCCTGGTGAAGGACTGCCAGATCCTGGCAGGATTGCTCGTGCAACGCCGTCACATAATTTCTTGAGAGAGTTCAATCTGTCGGAGTCCGTATTTGGACGGTACAGGCTATGTTCATCAGATAGGTCTTACCCCGGACGTATTTTCGTCTCCATAAAAGACGATGGCTCAGTGTTTGGCCTACCTTAGATTGCAAGGCCGTGCTACCAGGGACGTATTTCAGGTCTCCATAAAAGACGATGCCTCTGTGTTGGGCCTACGTTAGATTGCAAGGCTGAGCTACTAGGGACGTAGGTATTTCGGTCTCCACAAACTTAGGTGTTCAGAAAAATGTAATTTGCAAATTTATTTGTTCCACGTACGCTTAAGTGTCCAGAAAATTGCTCAAAATTTTTTTCCAGGGCCTACAATCTACTATCCCCAGACGCCGTGCAAATTTAAAGAACTCAGAAGGAGGTACGAAATCCTACTCACGCTATCGTGCGACCTGTGCGCTTGTGCTCGTCTGAAAGCCTAGGCATGTGCGGCGTGCTGGAAGCGAAACGGTTAAGGAATAAATCTATAGGAGAAATGTTGGTCAGATCATTATTCGTTGCGGTCAGAATGATGAAACTTCATGGCGCCATCAAGAGCACGTAAGCAGAGGCAGCAGGGGTTCAAACAACATTTTCCAGAGTAATCCAACATACATTGATTGAGCATGTTATTGTTATATTGCAATCATTTTAATAGTTCCTTCAACGCCCACTAAAAATTACACGATAAACGAAGGTGATCCCAGACTACTGAATTAAGTTATTTTCCTCATGGCGTCACTAGCCCTTTTCTTCTATTGAAAGCGGGACGAACTCCGGAATCAGTGTAGTAAGTCGGAGAAGTTTGGAGAAAGCAAAAGGGAGGGAGCTGAAATTTTATAGTCTTTCGGGACTGGAAACACGCCGAAGAGAATAAAATGGAGCAAGGGAAACACAAAAGGCAATAATTAGTGAAATAAATGCGATGGGTCCGGGACAACTCGTAATTCTTATGATAACAAACGTTGGCTCACAAAAAATAATAAAATCGAAATTGTAAATAATCCCATCCATTTCTTCGGGATATGCCTTTCACATATAGAGAGTTTCCGTTAGATCGAACTCAGAGACGAAAAGTAAAACCCAGCCAACAGAAATAAATATAATTTACATATGAATAGAAACTCAAAAAAAGGCTATATCCCAGACAGTTGCATTAAAAACTCTTCTACCTTTTTCTTTAAAAAACAAAGAGATTAAGAGATTTCCAACAACATTTTGAAGGTCCTACAAGTTCATCGGAATTTTTTTAAACAAGCTAGCGTTCGTGATCAAACTCCACGGTTTCTGCTCTTCTAATGGATTTTATTTCAGTTCTTTTTACTTCGTTTGCTGCAGCAACAATGATTTTTCTACCTATTTCGACATTTTCTGATGAAATATTCTCCTGTTACGTGGAATAAAATTCGATTTTTTAATGAGATAACTATTAAACATTGTCCTTAAACTTGAGAATTCGGTTTCATTTTATCGAGAAAAGAATATTATAGAAACAAAACTGCACTTTAAGAATTACAAACTCATTTTTTAAAAATTCGTAGTGAAACAATGGGGTAAATGAATTCGTTTTTACCGGAAATGTATTTCATCATGATTATAGCAGAGTCAACCAATGTAACGTTTGTTTAACTGTTATCTGAAATAATTCGACATAGAATCGTGAGTTATATTCATGTAATAAAGATTCCAGACGACAGTACGTTGAAATCTCTGTTAAAAAGAAGTCTTCCCCTGTGAATATTTACACGTATGTACTGGAAGGCATTTCGCATTTTTTTCCATTTTGAATCCTTGTAAAGCAAAGCAATGCAACGTATCTTCAGCAGATTGTCTAAGAATGTCATTGTGAGTACCGTACTATGCTTCATATCCGCTAGGTACAAGATTTGAAAGAAAAATTCCGCATTCTCATCTACGTAAGGATAATGCTGATTGTTTGCTAGAAAGTTCACGGACGCGTCATGCCCTCCAAGATAAGCTATAAATGGCGGAAGAAGGTGGCCAATCAGAACGCTAAAAATCGAAGTTGCTCGCAGCGACCAATGACAACGTTCCGTAGTGCTCTTCCAATCAATCGTTTCAAAATCAGATCATCTCAACGCATGACAACTATTCTGTAAATGGTTAGCTCAAACAATCGGTACTGAACAGGGGAGTTGCAGTAAAACTAACAAATAGAGATTGAAAACAATTCCAAAGCTTTTAAACACTCAGCCAAAGAGGATCTGATGATATCTGCATTTTCCCTGCGCCTTTCCCCCTTATTTGAAGATTCTATTTCACTGTAAAGAATTTCGTGCAGTTTAAGGGCAATTTTCCAGGATTCCTTTCGTGAATTAACGAAGCGTATTCCTCATTCAAATTTCTCCGTAAAATGACGGGGGAAAAACCTGAATTTCATGCATTTTTCATACCCAAATTTACAAATCTTTTATTAACTTTTCTCCCGTTAGTAACAGAAAGCATCCGTTTAAAGAAGTATTTTCGGAAAACTGTCTTTCCAAGCAACCTTTTCATATTTAAGGAAAAATTTGATTCCTTAAAAAAAATGTGATTCCTTTTTCATATTAAAGTGAAAATTTGATCTCACTTTTCTCATACCTATACCACGAAAAATTGATTAACTATCAAATTTCATGTTCTTTTGTCGGATCTATTTTTTAGGTTCTATAGCGAGACCTGATATTGCAGATAACATTTTGCATGGCAAAGGTTATTCCCTACCTCCTTTCGGAGAACCTGCTATTGCGTATTATGTTACCATAAAAAACCGGCTGATTATATGTTGTGCCTGAATCTGCCTGTATACCTCTTACAACGAAAGGCGTTAGAGAGATATTAAAAGTAAATTTTATATTTAAAGGTTTTGTGAAAAAATACTATGAAGTACTGCATTTTACCTTTTCTGAAACATAATTGAAAGTCGTTGTCACTTTTGAAAATTTTCGAGTTCCAAAACAACCTGTTTCTTTGAAAAATCATGTTGAAAAAATGTAATTTGTGATAAATCTCCAACAGAAAAATAAAATTATCGTGAAACTATTGAGAAATATAGTAAGCTCTTAGCAAAAATAAAATGAATTAACAGACATTTATAGCGTAAAACATTTAATTCCTGTCCATTTCTGCGTTAAACATGATCTGGTAGTAAGTGTCTACTAGCTCAGTCCGGGTGCCAACTCATTGCAGACTTGATCCCCACTTCGTACACCATCCCTCCCTTCGAACTTCAGAAAAAGTCCTGCAATGCCACTCGTGTTTTAAAAATGAGAAAAAAAGATATCAAATTACTAAGATTTCCATTCAAAACTGAAATTTCGTTGAAAATCCGATTCCCATCGGCATCTTTGTGTTTCTGTAAAGCGTAAGATCCCCCCATTAGCTAGTAGGCTCACAGTTTGCTCATATCCAAGATGGGCTTTCTTGACGTGCGGGAAAAGTAGAAAGAAATTAAGAAAAGCAAAGTGCTCTGCATTATATTCTGACAAATATTTGCCTTTGTATTTCCGTTATGAACGTTTCATTGAACAAACAGTTCCCGCGAACCACCCGGATTTTGACAATCCGTTGATACGAACCGGAGAGATATCACCTTTATCTACAGCACTGGCTGTCTAATTTTCATGGATCATAATGGGCGTTGATCCCCGCCCCTTCCTCCATAAAAAAAAAAACGAAAATTTAGAAAGTAACAGTAACCAGTACAACAGGTAAATGCTGCAACACAATTTTATGAATTTCTTTTATACTTACTTCGTTCGAAAAAATTCAAAAATTCAAAAATTTGGAATTAGAAATGCGCATAGATGTTTCATTAATGGAATGAAATAACTAAAAGTACAGGTTGTAAGAAATGCCGAAATATATATTTTGGGGAACGGTAGAGAGAGAGAGAGAGAGAGAGAGAGAGAGAGACAACGTTCTCCTAAATATATCTGACACACTGCACGAAGGAAGCACAAGGTTTAAAGTTAGTTCCACATTTCGCGCTTAATCGAATCCAGCCCCTAAATTTTATAATCACTTTGTAGCCTTACAAAGCAAAAAGAAAGTGACAAAAAAGAAGATGCAAAAATATCAAAAGCTACAGAGATCTTGCAGCAAGGGGAAGGAAGGGCTAAATGATTTAGCAGCTGTTTAAATAAAAATGAGTGCAAATCAATAATAACATAATCATTCCTTTTTGGTAGTTCGTTCGTTGTTCACGCAAAACAGTCATTCGCGAATGACCATTCAAAAATATGTCATCCAGTTTCCAGGTTGTTACTCCGCTCACAGAGTAAATAATTCATCAGAATGTCCCGTGCGACCCGTGGGTTTTCAAGGTCACCTCGGGTGACGGCAAACTGCCAAATATGACGAGAGCTTTCCACGATAGTGTGATTAACAAAGAACAACGTTAAAACATAGTGACCTCATGAATGACTGACAAGGAAAGAACCTGGGAGAAAAGGGCAGGACAAACTGCCAAAACAGTAGGAGCTTCGCAGCCATTCACCATTCACGATGAATTTTCGCTTCTCGCGAACAAGTGTGTCACAGGATTCAAATGAATGCATTCTCGTGTTGTTCGCATTCTTAAGTTTCACTATATTTTGTGGCTTATTTCCCACCCGCATAACGGTTGACCTTTATTATTTTTCGACAATAATGGGAATTTCTGTCGAACTCATTCTGGCAAAAGGAAATAAAACGCCCTGCAATTTCAATGTGTCGATCACTGGCGACTTCATAGATCATTCACAACGGTCAGAAACAGAGAGACTTACTGATAAGGAGAAACAGTACACCAATTATGTAGAAAATAGTAACACTGTACTAGTGATCCGATTTATTGGCGTAGGAATATAAACACAAACGTTTCCAAGCTTTCGCACATCAACCAGATGGCTTTTTTCAAGGAAGTTAGATACAGCAAAAAAAATTAAAATCTTAGCTGGAAAACGAATTTTTATCCGTAAGGAAAATAACTTTTTCACAACGTAGCCATAAAAATTACAAAAAATTGATGTTTTAAAGTTGCTATCAGGAAAACAATACGAATATGTATTCGAGAGCTATTGTTCAGTATTCACTACGAAGAGTCATTCGTTATGAACGAATCGATCACGAATGCTGCATCACTAGTGCAAATATTGTAATTTTGTAGATCTCAAATATATATTCGTATTTTTTTTCCTGATAGCAACTGTAAGACATCAAAATTTTGAAATTTTTAAGACTTTGTTGTGAAAAAATCATTTTACTTACGGATAAAATTACCTTTTCCAGCTCAGATTTAAAATTTTTTTGGCGTTTACGACTTTAATTTTTTTCACAAAATTTCACTGTCGACGAGTCAAAAATATTCACCTTTTGACTGCATGTTTAAATATTGTATAATTTCATCGAAAGTTGGTGATAATTCTAATGGCAGTTCCGAAGCTAGGGTCAAATTAACGACTAAGGCGTCCTAGGGCGTAGTCTTATGCCGCCGTGATGTGGGGAGGCACGAATTCCTAACAGTTCTTCTTGCGAAGCAACTGATATCACTCTTTCCTAACCTCGACATTGCGTTATGAATTATCCTGAGCATAATGACTTCTAATGTATCTGATAAATGTTCTTTTAGTATTCTTAAGAATTATCTTAGAAATTTAGTCTAGGATTTGAAACTTCCCAGCTGGGCTCGTTTTGTTTGAAAGCTCGACTTGTAAAAGAACCTAGACTTGTAAGAAGAGCTATCGTTAAAACATTTTTTCATTATTGATAACAATAGTTCAAGATGACTTTTTAAACCTCTAACGCCGTCCTTTTTATAAATTTTATTTCGCTTTATTTTTACCATTTTAATTATCGTAACGATCGTTGCTCCTTTATAGCTGTTACTCAACATAGCCGAGATCTCGCGAGAGCCTTCACATAATTTTAATGGCACCTTCCCAAAAGAATCACTGCTTGAAAAAAATATTGAATCCAGAACCTTTATAACAATAGCAAAAACATACTGTTTATATCGCTAAAACTCTGTGGCTTGAGACTTCTATAACGGCAGGTTAATGGAATACTCAATTTGCTTGGTCTCCATTCCCTACTGAATGGACAGTAGACCGATGCCGTTTTCCCGTTTACCTACGCCGCTGTGACGCCAAACAAACCTTCCGACTTATCTCTCAAAAGCAATGTCCCGTCTTTCGCTTTTCCACTTCGGAGAGGTTTCTTCTCTCCTAAGAACGTTCACAAAATCTCCACTGCCCAATTAACCGAATTTCTGAGTTAATTTTACTTATATGGGACTACCTGCAAACATCCTTCAGCTTGCGTTCCTCTCATTAATGTGCCCTTGAGATAACCCTATTGCCACACAGGACTGGTACAATATACTTCATATACTTATGTACTAAGCCGATTGTAATACAGCTAATCACATGTATTTGACAGTAACCGCCTTAAAACTTACTGATTTCGCCCACTCTTCTGCAGAATGGCCCAAACAAAGAAGCTGCATGTGGGAAAGAACATATAATACATATTTACAATTATTTTTAATGACCTGGGTGTTGGAGAAACTTACAAGCCTCAGATTATCCAACACCCAGGCCATTGGACAATATTATGCGTGTAAGATTCTCCAAAACCCAGGTCAAGAAGTTTGGAAACAAGGTCTCCTCCAACGCACAGGCCATTGGAGAATATTATGCTTGTAAGGTTCTCCAACGCTCAGGTCAGAGTGTTTGTAACAGAGGTCTTCTCCAACACCCAGGTCAAGAAGTTTATTTAAGTATAAGGGAAAAGTATTTATCTCTTTCTGTCTAGGTTATTGTTATGATAGAACACACTCCTATGCAATTTTAAAGTAGGGCACGTACAAAAGAATTGTAAATACCGTAAATGATCAGCGATGAACTTATGTATCTTAAATACACTGTCGGAAAGTGAAAAAAGAATATAAAGAAGGAAACGTCTGATACCAGTGAAATTTATACAGCATAATTACGGAATACACAGAAAAACGTGATCAAAACATTATGGCAAAATATAGCTGTATTTTCTGGTAAACTGAAAAACAACATTTCCATGTAACATGGTTAGTACGAGGTTGAACTGCCATGAAATGCGTCACACTGTGCAATTCTGGCATAGAGTCTGTCGTACAGATGTTGGATGTAAGTTTGGGGTATTGAGTTCCAAGCATCCTCAACCTGGACGCCTAAATCGGGGATGGTCGTGGAGACCGGATAAGTCGTTGTCCCATAAAATTCCACACGTGCTCAATGGGGGACAAATCCGGTGAACGTGCAGGCCATGGAAATTGTCTCACACCGTGAAGTGCATGTTGCGTTGAACGTTCCGTGTGTGGGCGTGGGTTATCTTGCTGGAAAACACCACGATTGACCGACCTTACAAATGGCCCAACAACGGGCTGAATGATGTTGTTGATGTAGGAGGTGCTGTTTAACGTACCCGGTACAAACACTAGTTGTGTACGGGAGTGATAGCTAATCGCTCCCTACACCAGGAGACTAGGTGTAGGCCCTGTGTGTCGCTGGCGAATGCAAGAAGGGTGGAGACGCTCTCCTGTGCGTCTGTGAACACGCATACGGCCATCGGAGGATCCCAAGCAGAATCTGCTGTCATCGCTGAACACGAGAGAACGCCATTGCGTTCTCCAGTGCAGACGTTGGCGACACCACTGCAGCCGTTCCTGACGGTGGGCTGGAGTCAGAGGTACACATGCCAGAGGCACACATGCACGTAGTCCTGCATCCAGTAGAGGTTGCGGATTGTTCGCACAGTCACCTCAGGTCCAACGTCAGCTCGGATGTACGTCACAGTGGATGTTCTGCTTGACAACGCAGCCCTTCTTATGCGTCGATCGGTCCGCTCATCAGTCCGTCTGTGACTCCCGGTTCCACGTCTTCTTGTGTGGGAATGATCCTCGGACCATCTACGCCACCATCGTACCACCACCGATACTTCCCGTCCAATTCGCTCCGAAATACGACGATTCGACCACCCGGCCTTGCGGAGTCCGACTAGACGACATCGCTCAAAGTCCGATAACTACTGAAATCGTACATGTCTTCCACGTCCAGGCATTGCAGCTTCTTCAGGGTCTTCGCACGTGTCCGTACGCCGACGATTGATTACATTCACTTCGCCGTACTCCTTAAATACCACCGACGATAATTTTCATATTATGCTGTGCTGTGGCGTAAGCGCTCACCGGTTGTTCCCGAAATTAACATCACTCCTACGTAAACGCGACCCCATAAACATATGTAAATTTCATAATCGTCCGCCAATTCCTTCTTGGTGTTCTTTTTTCACTTTCCGCCAGTGTATATTTAGGTGCAGCAGGAATACCTTCAAGCAAGGCTGTCCCGGGGACCTAAACATTTAAAGTAACCCTTGATAATTTCTGCAGGTTATTTAAAGCATTAAACTTCCTGATATGCTACGGAAAAAAACATAACCACAAATCTGGATGCTTTGCTTTGATTTGATTTCATCTGGTGCTTAATTCAGGTCACAGTTCTATCATGTAACATTTATTACAAATATTGTATCCCCGTGTAGTGTTCGTTATCACACACTTATGTATGAATGTGGTGTAACAAATGACGTGGCTCCTGAGTTTATAATATTATAGATTGATTGAAAGTAAATTTTTACTGGGAAAGTTGCAGTAAATCTGCATGCTCATTTCCCATAAAAATTACACTCACACATAATGACATTTGTGCACCTATAAGAAAACATGCTACAACCACCAAACTTTGCAAATCGGTAGAGTGCGTACGGGTACTCAAATTATCCACCTTTGGTGCAAGTGCGTATGACCGCACACCCTGTGATGGGCTGCAAGCACGAACCGATAGCCTTAAAAACTGATGTGTAGTCGATGGCCCATGAAAGCGAAAAGAACCGGCCGACGCAAGCAAGAGTACAGAATGGAAATAATGCCGGGTAGACGACAGAGACCTTGATTTACGCAACTTGCAGACTTTGTGAGAGGTTAGATCATCGGGCTTCAAACCGCAGGAGGGTAGGCTCGCCGTATAGACAGCAAGGTGATTAATCATTCTGACCATACCGTCCAACTGTTATGGGAGCAGTGGACACTTGGCGGCACTGCCATATGACGGAGCGGCTCCGAACGGACCAGGATAGCCACCAGTAGAGAGGATCGACGGATGGTGCGCCAAACACGAACGGATCCCACGGGAACCCAGTCCATTCTACAGGCAGATGTAGCGGCTCCTGTGTGCTCACTAACCATTTCCCAACGCCTAGGGGAAGCAAATCAGAGATCCCAGCGCCCCTTGCATGTGCTTCCATTAACACCAGAAGATCGCCGGCGCAGCGTGCAGTTGTTCCGGGCCAGAGCAACGTGGAACGCCACAGACCGGCGAGGTGTCTTATTTAGCGATGATTACCGCTTCATTTTGGCGACAGAGGATTATCTTGTCCGAAGTCGCAGAGGTCCCGGGGTCAACGACACAACCCCAACATCGCTATCTACCGCCACACCTCCCCCACTGCAGCATTATGGTCTGGGGTGCCGTTGCCTACGACAGCCGATCAGCCTCTACTGGAGGTACGTGGATCATTGACGGGCGATCAGTATGTGAATGAGATCCTACAGCCCAATGTGCCCCCATTTCTGGCCGGGTTTCCAGGTGCGCTATACCTGCAGAATAATGCCCGCCCGCTCCGTGGACATACCCCTTATCGAGTATGTGTGTTACCAGTTGAAACGCCGGCTACCGCCCTATCCGGGATTTGGAGCACACTTTCGAACATGTGTGGGCCAGTCTGCTGCAGGACAGCATCAGGCGTCTGTTCGCCTCCATGCCGGACCGTATTGAAGCATGTATCGCTTCACGTGGCGGTGCGACGCGCTATTGAAGATTACCGGAATGCTTGCCACAGTTCCCCCTGCATTTGTCTTTCAGCTCTGTTTTTGCCATTATGTGTGTCATTCATCTGTACCATTACGTCCATAAAATTTCAATTCAATCCGATGCTTCCTTCTTGATGCTCAAATTTCATTGTCCGTGAGTGCATATGAGGATTCAACGAGTAGAGTTGACACCCAATGTGCTATAATTCCTCATAAGGGAATTGTTTCCTAAATCACTGTAGTAATTAAAAGTGTTACTCTGATTTCCGCTTCGTTTAGCCATGTCATAAGACGGCACTAAATAAAGTGGCAACTCAGAATATAACAGAATTTTTTGTATAGAAACTGATATTTAAATTGCTACTCTATGACTTTTCCGTTAAGGAAACTGTCTTATATATATATATATATATATATGTATATATATATGTCCTATGGTCGGATTCGAAAAAGTTGAAGGAAGCTGACTATTGTTATGAGTAAGCGAACTGCATGAAGCAGTATATATCCATCTACTTATCTGTCTCTCTATATAAATAAATATACAGAGGCTGCAGTTGATAAACTGCGCTGTTTCAGAAATACTGCCACCCTTGTCCCGAAAGCCGATAATCATCCCTTTTTTGCAAACCTGTTAACTCGCTTGTTTTATGCATGACATCAACGAGTGATATGTTTTCAGATCGGATCATATGTAGAGGATTTTAGGAAAGGAGTGTCTGACCCCAGGTCTTGAACAACCGTAAGAAATAGGAAGCTAGGAGATTTGGGCTAGAGTGCCCGATACGAAAGTGACACGGAAGCGAGGTAGAAATGGGGAGGAAAACGCCCTTATTTATTACCGGGGGCCAGTACTTGGGGTCCGACGGCATAACGTGCCCATCCGACGCACGGCGGACATTTAGTGGATCGAACCGGAGGTAATCTCCATGGCAATCACGAACGCTAACCACTAGGCTTCCCGCGGCCTATATGTTTTCAGAATGCCTACCGCACACCTTATATACCCTCCAAGCCAGTTCACGACACGTGCCTTCTTTCACTGACGACGCGCTGTTGACGTCAAAAGTAGCAGGTGGTCAAAGTAATGTGACTCGACTGTGTATATATCCACACACACATACACACACACACACAGAAATTTTTAAACGGTACTGAAAAATGTAGGCACTTTACGTACTTATTTTAGATCCGGAATTCTTCATAAAATTGATATCATGTTAACTGCAATGTTTCTTGTTCCGAAAGTTAAGCTGAAATAATTGATGAAAAAATAATTATTCCTAATAAACACTCTATGCCGTTTTCCATGTGTCCGAAAAAATCGATATTCATAATATTCATTCTATTCCTTTTTGCCATGTTGTCCACGATTCACAAAAGTTTGAAAACCCCCACGCGTAGAGGAAAAATTTTTTTTTTACTGAAAAAACCTATCTTAGTTTTAAAGGGAATGTCTCACAGAGAAACGTGCCATTCCTCGTAGGAATTTCTAATATGTTTAAGGTTTCGGCTCAACTACTACATACTTCTGACACAAATGTTGAAACTTTACCCTTTTTACACTTAATATTATCAAGGCAGTCTTCGATCTCCAAATATGTAAACAAAGAATTCAAACTTCCTCATCTCCGCTGTAGCAAGAAGTTCGTCATGGTTTTGCGCAGCTGATAACTCAGTGTATGTAAACTTTTTCTGGGAAGAGAAGAAATCCCCGTGTTTCAGTCGCTAAAGCCAATTCAGTAAACCCAGAATTGGATTTCAACCTCAAAAGAAATAAGCCATCCCGTCTCAGACTCTCATCTTTCATCCTGGGTTTCCGGTTCAAGCTGTAAATTAATCAATGCATCCAGTGACGTATTTGTTTCAATCAGTGCACTTCGCCATCTTCAGCAAGTCTGTCGTCGTTTTGTGAGACGCAGCTGTAAAATGTTAGGCCTCTCAGTATAGGCCCGTCACCGGCCAGATCACGTAAGTTTTTACTGAACTGTTGAAAAAAAAATGCGGCCGGACCAATGGTTTCTGACTTGCCCAGGCCAGTGAGGATGTCCACGCTGGACTGAAGGAAGTGAACTTTCCGAATCACTCGGATTTGTGTGAGACACAAGACACCTAAGTCGTAGCATTTTTAAATAGAGATTTTGGTGTACTTCAAAAATGTGCGCTACACTCCAGCTTTGCTGCGCGGGAAGATGGTCTGACTAACACATCTGCTTCCTTGATCATGTACGACTAAAATTTTTTCCTACTTTCTTTTTTAATAATTCAATCTTACAGCTGAAAAGAGACAGAAGGGTAATTGCCGGAACATTGTGGTTTAAGACAAACTGTAAAAAATACCTAGCATAAATTTATAACAATTTATTGCACATTTTTTTCATACAATGTGTTCTAAATTTCGAGTGAGCAAACTATCCAAACAAAAATTTTTGATTCACTACATCATCTAATATGTATCTCATCCCAGACACTAATTACTTACTGTTTGTAGAGAAAAGAACGCTTGTTGTAATATAAGAACAAAGTATTTTGCAAAGAAATGATCAAAACTGACTGTGAATAGTGTCCCACGTCACCGACATTTTAACAACGACAGTTTCACAAAAAACTAAAGGTAAGTAGTTTAAGCACTTTAAAAGAAAAGCGGTGCTATGTCAATGCGATTTTCCGGGTATAAATACATTAACATAAGATAAATCAAATTTCTCGATCATTGTTCTATACTGTATTTAAAAACACACTGTACCCGATTTTACCTGTTTTATCGATCCCAGGCAGGTTCGAATTCTGGAACCAATGAAAATATCAGCCGTGCGTCGGATAGAAAATTAAGCCGTTGGACCCAATATGCCCCCCCCCCCCTCGTTAGAAATAAAGGCGTATTCCTCCTCCTGCTACATTCCTTTGGTGTAACTTTCCTCTCGGGCGCTCTAACTCAAATCCCCTATCTTACACCTTCTAAGGGTTGTGTAAGAAGGGATTAGACACTCATTGCGTAAATCTCTGTCCAAATTCAAATCTGTAATCCTGTTTTAATCATCTTGTTTCGACAATGACAGGACGAAAAGCTGTCCACACCATTAATTATTTCGAACATGATTTATCAACTTATGTAAGCATTTGCGGTGAGAAGGTTGTACGTATAACATGTATGGTCTCATGCATTGAGCACCTATTCATACATTGTATTTTGTGCCAAAACTTATGAATTTAGGGTTAATTAGAAAGGGTGATTGCTTCATTCCGAGCGAAAAATACCAGCATTATTATTTATGCTCTGCAGTTAGGCAAAAAAAACAGTTTTCGAGATGCAAAAGTGTTTTTTGAAATAAATTTAATATGAGAAGTTACTCAAACAAATGCTACGGTCTTTCAGCCGCTGACTCTCCAGCTCGGAGATGTCCGTAATTTGAGAAGAGGAAAGGGGTGGAAGGCTTTTTCCAATATTCACAACGCAGATACAATAAATTGACTGACTGTCAATCAATAGAAGCTCGAGGGTGAGGTACTTAAGCAGCAATAAAAGGAAAAAATTCTTTGAAGTTCGAACCCAACCAACCCTCCATTCTATTCTATTCTAACTGTTTCTCTAAAAAGAGAACACTCTGTAAGGCTCCTTGGGTTCCTTTTGCTGTTAGATAAATTTTCAATGCTCAGCTCCTTTCTACCTGGGTGGGTATGAGAGGTGGGGATGTGGGTCAGGGCAGCAGTAATTCATTGACAGAAAGGAATACAATGCGACGCAGATTGATTCCGTTCTTGCTTTCCACTGATAGGAAATGAGAAGGCCTTGGTACATTTCGCAACATTACAATCTTAGGAGAACTTGAAGTGAAAGTCTCAGAACCAAGGGAACCGAAGAGTTTTCTGTGGACAATGTGTTTAACGGCAAACTATGCTCGTCCACGAATACACGCGCAGGTTTTGCTTTGGATTTTCGTTTCCTTTGTTAATTTACTTGACCAACAAACAAATTCCCCGTTCCGAAAGTAAAAATCTAGTGACATTTCAAATATAAAAAGCGGAACTGAGGAATAAGACTGAATTCTCTTGAAATACAAAACTAAACTCCATTGGCAGACTCTGTCTGACGGTGGCTGTTTTGCTGGGTCACTGAATGACATATAACTCCCAATTTTAATGAAAGAAAAAACTACTAATATGCTTTTTAATTTACTACCCTTGTTCCATTCAGTAGATCCAAGCATGACCATCGAGGAGTTGTTGATGCAAAATTTCGTCTTTTTTTCTCCATTTTTAATCCCTCACTTTCTTCCACTTGTGCTTGGAGGGAGCTTCTGCTTATTGTGATTAGAAGCAAAAAAACCGTTTTCCACTCAAAACTAAAAATTCTCATATTATAGCAAAAAAAAAAAAAAGAAAGAAAGAAACACTCCTAGCATTCATGCAACTCAAAACATTTCTCTGTGCAAAGCGTCCTCCCTTTCGAACAAAGATTTCTCTTCAGCACTATGTTGAAACTCCAAGAGGGATACATTTAGCTAAAATAGGCCTACGATCACACTTCGCTATAGACAGTTCAACACCTAGGTCTTTAACAGCAGATCTAATGATGTATCCCCTACGGTAATGGCGAGCAGTGTTTCATTCGGACGTGAAATCACGCTTCCTCCTCCACATCTCTATCTCTCAGTGTGTATGTGTGTGAATGCTTCTGCTCTTTTTCTTGCCTCAGTTTTGCTTTTGTAAAAAAAACTTGCAATGCACGAAAAAATAAAGTATTTATGCTTTTAATGAAATACGAATGAAAATTTTATGAACCACAGAAAAGAAAGGTTCAGAGAATTTGCAGCAACATATATTTTCGGGGGGGGGGGTGAACTTCCTGTAACCCTCTGTTAGCTACGGTGCTGTATAAATGGCATTGCACATTTCAATTTATTAAAATTAACACATCAATAATTTTGCGGCGGCAAACAGAAACACACAGACTTTGAAAACTAAATTTCTGAAATAAAAATGTTGGAGTTATGGACGGGTGGGAAGCCGTATCTAATGGATTTCACCTTGACATCAGGCAATAATGTGAGACTAAACTTTTATCAATTTTCGATGAAATTTTCACAAGAAACTGCAAGAGTGTTTGGCCATTTAATGAGGTACTTAAACCCAGATTAGCTTCCGCCCAGCTCTGAACGGAAGCGTTACCAAGGGACTTCTGCAATGAAATGTATCAGGGGTGATTGTGAGGTAACACCAGAAACCCTGAAACGTTCAGCTCAGTACCACTATATACATATAATGCATATCACGAATATTTATATATGTATATTACGCACATATAAACTGGATACACATCAAACAGGCCCTAGTGCTTGTGCAGTTAAACTTCGCGTCTTTTCTTGTACCCAATTTTCTTTCACTGTGCAAAATCCTTCAGGCATCGCATCTTTGAAACCAAATTTCGCACTTTATATTATATGTTAATTGAGAAGTCCATGTGGATCAATTTTACTTCAAGCCTACAATCGATTAAATTCAATTTCTAAAAGTAGCTCATTGGATTAACCGAATCTAATGCAATCAAACTATTTGATGAAGATGCAAATTTAAAAATAACGTAAAAAAAAACTTCCTTTCAACAGGCTGTTATCTAGAGAGCTGGTTTGATAACAAAAGAATCACTCAAGGTGTCACAAATGAATGCAGTGTTTTTAATCAAACACTGATAATTCCCAAAGAATATGGAACTTGAACTTTTATGTTATTATTTTGTAGCATTTTTAGAAATGAAATGTCCGACGCATCTCAAATTCTCCTAAAACTTAAAAACCCGATTTTGCGGATTTGGAATGTGACAAAAACTCTGAATTCCGGGCTACATCTAGATTATAAACCACTCTGATATATTTCGATTTCATGTTTCTTCCCTGGAGAAGTTTCAAGCATATTACCCCATTTTCCCACAGGGCCTTTCTCGTTCCCTCTTCTCCGATGTTGTTTGGCTGTGAACTCAAAAGGATTTTCTGAATTTGCACGATGTGCATGCGTGTGTATGCGTTTGGTACAGTTGTCTTTCATAGAAGAAAAAACAGAAGAAAATGAAAATCGGAAAATGACAAGGATCTCCCCGTAGTAAAATGATACAAATATTTTTCTTCGTACTTCAAATCCGAACGTTTATTTTATATTTAATGAACATTCCAGACAACCTTCCGGACTTAGAGAAACGGTTTGCTCGAACTAGTTTCATATCACTCCAGGACATAAAAGATTAAGAAAACCGCCTTCCACCCTCAGTCTGCATTATAAGAGGTTCAAGGTCAAGTCGCAATCCCGGAAATATTTTAAGAAGCTTACCCTTAATCAGGGAATGAAGGTCTGGACGGAGTTTGTACTATACAATGCAATCACAATATCCACCGCGATTATTGCAATTGGTTGTTCTAACTTTATTCATCCAATCAGAGTAAAGGTATTAAGGGTACTTTTTAACACCCAAGTACCACGTTTGCAGTTCATTCACTCAGTACTTGTTGTCGAGTTTGGTGTTATTTTAGTTTTGAAGTTGAAACTGGTTACTGTCGTTTGTGCCGTCCTCAACTTATCCAAAACGTTTTAGTAGTCCAGCTGGATTTCTTTAGAAGACATTCATCACAAGGTAGGTCAATTTTATAATTCTGTATTTTTTCATTTAGAATAATTATATCTGCAATGGTTTTTCATTATCAAAAAGGCAGAAATGCCCTTGGCGTATTTTTGTAGGAAACAACAGGAAGGAAACACAATCTATAAAGTGGCACGCTCGAATATAATGTAAATAAGCTCCATATCATTTAGAAAACGTGTAAAGCGTTTACACTTATGAGATAGCAATGTAGGGGTAGGAGTTTACCGCATATTAATGTTTCATCTTTTCATACTTTGAAAACTTTTAGTTTTTACTGCTTTGTCAGAAACTAGAAATGTTTAAAGAATGCTAATCTAATTTCGAAAGTTTGAACTTTTCTAAAAATCGAAAGCAGTTGCAATCGGGGATAGAGAAAATTCGCGTGAAACCAAAAATTCAGCGCTTCTAATTTATATCCTTCTATTAGAAACTTTTCCAGAAATGTCCACATCATTGCTGCATTTCTCTCTTTAATATTATTATTATCATTATTATTGTGCTGCAATATTTCATGCGGATAGTGTCGTGGTATTTGTCAGTCTATCTTCGATGTATTCAAATATGGAACAATTTCAATCTTTACAAGAACCTTTGTTTTTCTTCCATGAAATAGGTGCCTCACTTAAAAATGAGAGTCAGTATTTTTTGCAATTAATGATTACTTCTAAGATTACTATGAATTCGCAGATTAATAATCAATTTCTACAGCTTCTCAACAATTATCAGGCGTCGATCCAGACGGCATTTGATACAATTGGACGGCATCTTTCAAAAATATTTTTAGTTGAAACAGTACTTTTACAAAAATATTCTGAAGAATAATATTGTCTTCACTACGTATTTTAGGTGAAATTTTATATAAACAAAAATATTTTAACCTAAGAGGAATTTTGGATGATGTCATGCTTAAATCATTATTTTTGGGCTGCCGTATTAAGACTTTTCGGTCTGAAAGAAAATCCGATGTTTATGTTTTTCACTTATTCAGCCAGGCTACTGGATATATTTTTTATATTCCCTGGCCGGTTATTTTATTTTGATGACCCTTGAATTTGTGCTGTTCTTAACATAAAAATATGTGAATTTTGCAAACCTAGAAAAAATTCTCAAAAATAGGGACGAATTTCTAAAAATGGATACCAAATTTAAAAATCTGGACTGATCCCAGTTTGCACAATCAAAGTGGCTATATTGGAAGAATGTTTAAACAGCTTCTTTATTTGTGCAAATTTTATACAGAAGAATATATGCCCTTATTTATTTACATACATGTTGTTTATACAAGCAGGAGAATTCGTCCATGAACATTGGTGGAAAATTTGGTTTCTGGTAGGTCTTAGTTAGGCTTTGCTGCGGACTTTTGCGAGTGCTTTGAAATACTGATGGCATAAAACATCCAGAAGCTGTTCACAACTGGGGAACAAGTATTTGATTTATTTAATGCAGAGGAGTCTTTCATGATGGAAAAGATACATCATATAAGTTCTAAGTTGAAGTTAAAAATATTAGATAATTGTGTTAAACAGAGCAATATCAGATAAGTTAGGAAACGCCAAATTAGACAAAATCGAAAAAAACTGAAATTTTCCAAGAAAATATTCCAATAGAAAAAAACAACAAGAAAACTTTTAAAGCTACAACAAAATGTGTCATACAATCACAATTTTGGTTGCCTCCCTACGATAAACTTATCCACAATTATCTTGGATATATGTGTCACATTCTGCACCATTCAAATACTTATTTTAAGGACAATTTTTTTTACTTCATCTATATTCATATCCACTGAAGTAGTGAAATGTATGAGATTAAATAATGTTCTGCCTGAAAATTTTCTGGGTTCTAGATAATGACCATATGCGACCCATGTTATCTGTCTTGAACTTAAAAAAAGCTTTTTCTTCATTGTTTTTGGCATTCTTAGCACAGAATATGTCACTCAGTTTTCTGGACATTGCGGAACTTATTAAATATAGTGCATTATTAGGTGTAATGCAAAGCTGCGTCTTATTAAGAAAACTCCTGTCCTAACATATTGCCTAGGAGCTTCTTGAGATCAAATTCGCTCTTGCGTCCTATTTGGACGCAAGAGCGAATTTCATCTCATAAACGCAAAAGACAGCATATTTCAAAATTGAAAAAATATGTATATAAAATAACAATATATCTCAAAAACTTTTTGTCCAATTCCGAAGATAGGGATCCTAAAACATTTGCCACCATTTCCTGGAAGAAGATGCTTAACACGAATTTATAGTAATTTTCTAAAAGGGCGTCTGTTAATCCAAGCTCTCATCTAAACTCAATCATATTTCATAAAAAATCGCAATTACTTTTTTCATTCTAAACAAACGTAGGAGCTGCGTTTAGCTACCAGTTTATGGGTCTCAATATAAGCACATTAGTGGACCCCTGACCCATCTCTCTTGAAATGTCAATTTCTTCCTATTATAAAAGAAATATTGTGTGAAATCGCAACAGAGGAAAAAATTGTTTAGTGACTCTTCTGTTCACCGTGGTTTCCTGCATTGGCATAAAAAAAAGTTAGATACGACTTGCACAGTAATAATCACAGATTAAAAAAGTTTGGATACCAGTGTAGCAGTGAGCAAGGTTTTACCCGGAAATTTTATCTTGTATGGGCACTAAAAGATTTTAGTGTGTTAAAGAGTAGTTGGAAGGTGGGGACTGTAATCAAAATTTTCAAATGCTGATATTTTTTTGTGAAATGTTTTGGGGTTTTTTTGACACAGTGTTAAAATGGGGGAAAAACTGTAAAAAATGGAGAGCTGTTGTTTTTGTATAGTTAAGTGTTGTTAAAGCGGTATTTTTTTCCAGAATTCCATGCGGTTCTTTTGTTCTTGCGCTGGATTATTTTTAATTTATCACGTCTAACTGTTTTCCAAAAGACGGCAAAAATAATCAAATGTTACAATGGATTGCTGAAACAATAGATATTGTATTTCTACTAGTATTAAGAGCTGTTGATTTTTTTATAGTTAAGTGTGGTTAAAGATGCAATTTTTTTCCAGAACTGCGTGCGGTTGTTTTGCGCCTGCGCTTTATTTATTTTTTATCTTTCATGTCTAGCTATTTCCCAAAACAAAACTAAAGTAATTACTCGTAAAAATGGGTTGCTGAAACAGTAGATATTGATGTTTTCACAAACTTGTGCATGTTGAAGTGACTCACAGGTACATCTGCAAACTATGTAGTAGACTAATATGACGAGATCTGTACATAATTTTTGTGGTCACAATGACTCGCTTTAAACGTATCATTTAAACTAAAAAACTTCAAAACAGACGTTAGACAACCATATATGTACAGACCTAAAAAACAAACAAAAAACGAGCCACCCCCTTAACTTTCGAACCATTTGCTGCAGATAAACAAGGAAGGTACTGTTGGAAAGCCCTCGAAGGGAACTATCACGTGATGCGAAGGAAAATTCTAATTAATATGTTAATCAGCTCACTATCTCAGAATTTTTTTCATAGAAGGGGTATGTCATTTCATGCGAATTCCGTTTAGCACATGAAAAAACTCCTAAATCTTAAACATCGTCCAAATCGGGTGATTAATAGCGGAGATATTTGCAAATAAAGTTAGAGTGGCATCCATATATCTACATCTGGTAAACACACCTGGAGTGTTTCCTTCCTTGTTAGAAGAGTGATAACGCTGGAACCTCCAACAAATTGAATGCAGAATACAGACCAGCAACGGCCCAGGGACGGAGTTCATTTTCTCTTGCCATTTCCTACATAACAACTTCATTTATTCGTGCTAATGACTTGAATTAATGTAAGATTAAACCGTATGCATTTTTCTAATAATGGAAAACCGGAATCTATGCAAGCTGAAATATGTTTTGAATATTCTTGTTTCCGATCATTACACTTTCTCGAGGCACTGACTATTCGCGTATCACTAAAAGGTTGTTTCATAATAGCCCGGCCCGTTTCAAGTTTTTAAATTAAAGGCCGGCGCGGGGCAGCTCGTATATTTCTCTTGTTTCCAAGGCCCGGGCCAGCCCGTATATTTCTCTTGTTTCCAAAGCCCTGGCCAGCCCGTATATTTCTCTTGTTTCCAAGGCCCGGGCCAGCCCGTAAAATTTCAACAATTACCAAAACACGAATTTGACACCTGGTGCACTCGGCCATTCGACTCCTGAAGAGTTTTTGTTTTCTTAATTGCTGCACTTCTAATAAAATAAACGTTAATTAAGAATATTTCTGAGACTGTATAAGTCACGTGACGTCCGAGGAGGGGGAAGGCTGCTTGTATACTGGAAAATATTGCATGAAAAGGACAATTTCCATGCCTTTCAAATTTTCTGGGTTTTCATATTATCATTCCCTACCGCCGGCCCCGGAAATATCCTTGGGGATAAGGAGGGAGGGCGGGTTAATTCGAAAAGTACGAAATATCTAAAATTGTGAGTCTGATCGTTCTACTCGGAGAAGCTTTTATGGCTTTATAAACTGCACCTATCTCTATTGCATATCATATCGCTGGAACCCAATATGTATCTCGGGTGTGGGGGAACACATTTGGGCCGCTTAAGATGCGATGTTCCAGATTTTGTGCTATCGTAACTCAAAACGTTTTTGCATTTAGTGCACTGCACAACGTTTTCCTGCCGACTAGTTTCAGAACGGGACAGTAAATTAAAATATTTCCAAATATCGATTTTCCCCTTTACATTGTCTATAAGCACATATTCTGCGGAAGCTATTTTTTCGCGAAAATCTTTCGTTTTCTTAAACGCCATAATAAAAATATTTCCAAATATCGATTTTCCCCTTTACATTGTCTATAAGCACATATTCTGCGGAAGCTATTTTTTCGCGAAAATCTTTCGTTTTCTTAAACGCCATAATAAGTATTTAGGAGTATTTATCAGCAACACTAAACTGAGCATATACTAAGGGAAAACAACGACAAACTGCCCAGCTAATCAGGGTCCCAGAAGTTTTAAAAACGGCTGCCTGAGAGTTCAAATGGGGAAAATACGGCACAGATTTATACACAGAAGTAAGTTTATCCCAGCCCATTTCTCCCGTGTCATTTAAGACAACTTTAAAAAAATTTCACACATCTAGAGAGTAAAGTGTGCCGACCAGAACAAAAAAAAAGATATCGTCTGCGAGCGGGTGGCTCGGTTTAGAAATGATGCAGTTAATAGCCTGCCCTAAAGAATGAGAGGAGTATGAAAGTTAGAGAGAGAGAAGGGACCACATTCACTTTGAAAAACCAAGGGAGCTGACCCACTCCAATTGTTTTGTAGGAGTGGAAGATGTCGTGAACTCCTATTTTTTCCATCAGCTGGAATTATTCAATCTTATCCTGCTGCTGTATGTTGTGAGTTTTCCGAACGAGAAAAGCACCGTACAGAGATCGGTTTGCTCATAAAAAACAAAAAACCTGCTCGACCCGTGTACCGGCCAGCTTTTCCAACTTAGAAATGAGCAAAGGCCCGTACAGACTGCTAAGCAGAACCACAAATTCCGATTTTTTAGAACTAATGCTGTTTGTTTTTTGTAAAAAAATATCGTATTTGTGTTATTGGTTTGTCCGTACGTCCGTCTGTGGACACCATATCTTTGCATCTATTAGTCCGATTTGAAAAATTATTTTTGCACTGGGAAGCTAAAAATGTGCGAATGATGATCCTTTATTTCGTTTTTTTATGATGTGCAATTTTGCCGCTAGAGGGCGTAAACGCAGATGATATCGAAATCGAAACACATTTCATCACATTCATTTGCTTCTAAACATCCGATTGAAAAAAATATTTTACCTTTCGATTCCATTTATGTCGAAAAGCATTTCAGGTATAATCATTATTTCAATTTACGCATAGATTGTACGCAAGGGGGCGTAAAAGTAAATAGCGTTTTTCCTGATATCTGTACTTCTAACATTCTGTTTGTTTTTAGAAATTCTTTCTTCAGTAGATACAGCACCTGATGGGAAATCTTTAAATATAATTTTGGTAAAGAACGATTTGGCCACCATGGTGCGTAGTATTAATTTCTGCTTCTGATGTATTTGCAGCAAAATCTGAGCTTTTAAAAATTGGATTGAAAAAGTTCGTTTCTGGACCGATACTACTCATGTCGAAAAAGGTTTTCGGAATTTGTTCTTTTAAAGAAGTATGTCATATTTTTGTTAATTTTTTTTTTGTTTATATATAATGGAATCGAAAGGTAAAATATTTTTTTCAATCGCTTCTGAGAGTCCTACTTGAAAATTTCCTTTCTTATTGCATAAAGTTTATGATGCAAAATGTTTTTCATATAATTCCAAAATTTTCAAGTAATTCATTGACTTTCAGCTAAGGAGTGTGAAGGTAAATTTCGTTTTCCCAGATATCTCTGCTTCTAAAACTCCGGTTTGAAAAACCCTTCCTGTATCACATACAGGTACTGATGGGAAATGTTTGCATATAATTTCTTATATTTGGTAAAAAATAGTTTGGTCACCAAGGGGTCTAAGTGTTTACTTCTGCTTCTGATGCATTTTGCATCTAAATCTGACCTCCTAAAAACTCGATTGAAAAAACCTTTCGCGGACCCATTTCGCTGTCTGTGGGTAACATTTTCAGAATACCCTCTTCTTACAATAATGTATAGCTTTTCCGCCAGGGAGCGTACATGCGTATCTTATTTTTGTTGATATCTGTGATCCTAAAAATTCTTAAGAGTCCGATTTTAGAAATTCTTTCTTTGTTCGGGAGCATATCTGCTGCGAAATGTTTCTCATGTAATTTCAAATTTTTCTTAATGCAAAAGTCTGCCTCGAGAGGTCGTAAGCTTACAGTTCCGTTTACAGCAATATCTGAGGGACTAAAACCCCGATTGAAAGACTTCTTTCTTTGGTCAGATACTACTAAATATGCGCACTCTATGAGCGTATTCTTACCAAAATAATGAAAAATTTCGCCGATAAAGGACGCCAATGTTTTTCTTAATATCTCTGCTTTTAAATGTGCGATTTAAAAAGTTCGTTCGACATCGGACACCATTTATCTTGTAGAACACTTTAGGTTAGATATTTGAGTGCTTTTATATTTCACAGTTCTGTCGCTAGGTGGTGCTTGTGTATTTCTTTTTGCAGCTGTATTTTCGTTTCTAAAAACCCTATTGAGAAATTCCTTTTTTAACTGTATGCCATTCACGAAAACACAGATGTGAAACATTATCTTCTTTAAATAATGAACAGATTTTCAGCTAGGTGATGTAAAGAGCAAAGTTTTTTTTTCGCTACCTCTGCTGGAGGGACACGTATTTAAATTTGAAAAGTACTTTTTCTTAGGATAGCTTTTTCCATAAAGAATATTTTAAGCCTATTTTCAACTTTCCTGTTATGTAAAATTCTGATCTAGAAGGCGTAAAGTTATATCATGTTTCTTCCTATATTTGTTCTTTTAAGTGTTCGATTTGAAAATCTGTTTATCTCCGATATTCCTCTGCTATGAGAAAAAATTAGTGCGCTATTTGTTAATTTTTGCAACATACGTTTTAGACGGAGTTAGAAGAAATGTAGCTGTCTCTATTTCTGTTTTCTTTTATTAATTGTAAGAATCCGGTTCATGTTCTCTAACTGTTTGCGTTGACTTTGAATAAGTTTGATGAATTTAATTCGTGTCAGAAACGGGTTCAAAAGCTGTGCTTATTACAACAGAAAATTCGTTGTCAACATTCCTCTTATTTCAAATATTTGGAAGACACAAATATTGAAAACGAGGATTTAAATATCAAATATAACTGCAAAATACGTATAAAGCTCTACGCTGCGTGTCATTGGTCACGTATTACGAGAACCAGCTGAAATGTCCACGTTTGAGCCGGGCACAGTCACACATGAACACGGAGTCCAAATTAGGGCAGGGGCTGGTTTCGAACCATTCAACCTAATGAAATAAACCCGCAGATATTTTTTATGTTATACTTTGATATACCGAACTGTGAAAAGATTCTTTGTCACAGTGATTAAAGTCGTCAACTCTGATACATATGCCATGGAATATATAAGGACTGGCAGTTAATCTACTGAATGGATACAGATAAATGTCTATGTGTACCAAAATGCATATGACATGTTTGAAGTCAAGTTTCAATTACCCAAAACCCACTACTTATGTAAATTAGGGCATTAGTACAGTTTAAATGATGCAGATGATTGAACCATGCCGTATATCGAGAATTTCTTTTCTAGCCGTCCGAGCATTTCGGAATATATACCACATCAAAGTTTTCCCAGTGGAACACATTGAGAAAAGGCTGACAATTCATTCGGAACACATCGACAAAGGAAATCCGGAGAATGTATTTGCAGTGTGCTGCGACAGTGTTCCATGCTTTTGCTCCGAAGTGCCCCGAATGTGTTATGTAAAAATACTAATACCTTCTATCATAAAACATTTTATGGTGGAAAGAGCTTTGATAACACATGCGGAACAGGTTGATACACATTCGGAACACCTTGGCAACATATGAGTAACGCAATGATCACCAAATTTTTGGAAACGGCTTTCGCAAAATGCTACGAAAGCGTGCGATCTATTTCAGATGATTAGTTATTTTCCACCTCAAATTTTCCCTTTTCTTTCAGTTTTCGTGATTAGCATACGAATTAATGGGAACAGCAATGCCTTGTAATTTAAATTTGCTCCTCTCATATATTAATTCCACGTGTCAACTGAAAACAATATAATTTACTTTATTCGAAAGGTTGAACGTTTGTCCCATTTTGTCGCCCACAGCGGACGCGTATACCACTTTGCTTTGTTGCTGTAGTAACAAGAACCGATTTTCAACAGCTGCTGGCGTGACGCTATTTCATCTAAATGATTCTGACATGACGTCAGAGATGCACTACGTCAAACGAACGACTATTTTAAAACAGGAAAATGTTACGTCAGGAATTTTAGTTCCACTTTGTCGTTCATAAACGACATATAGAATTTTTCATTTAGAATCCTATCGTCTGTCTGTTAACCTATTTTATAGCTATTCTGGCTATAGGTAACTCCCAATTCTTTATTCGGGAGGGTAATTATCTAATTTCCCACGTTGACCAGAGTGCTTGGAAAATGCATCTTTCTGCTACTGCCAGCATGAGGAGAAATAGACAAAGTGCATCCGGGACCGACTTGACAGGGAATCATTTACGCATTGGCGTCCCCAAGTCCAGGGAGGCTGCGGAAAACTCCGAAAAAAGCGCAGACTAGTTTGAACACTCGACAAGAGTTCTTTCGTATGAAATTTGATTTTAAGATTTCGCTTGCTAACCTAAAATGTTTATTTCAATTTGTCAAACCAGTTTCTTTTCTCATTTAAGGCTAAAATTGAAAGTTCCAATAAAGTAGATAACAGTGTGTTTTTATTATTCCATGAGCGTGCTGAACATACATGGTTTGGGAACTTTCTTTTCCCTTAAGCTACGAAATTCTCACAAAATAACTAAATTTGTTTCGCAGAGTATGACCATTTATTTTTTTATTTATATTTGAAGAAGGAATGAAAACGAAAAGAAAAAAGGAAAATGCAATGAGATCCGTATTAAACTACACTAAGTAAGCCTAATGCGCCAAACGCTACTGGCTGCGGTTATTTTTTAACCGGTGATAAAAAACGTCTAATACCGAAGAGGCTATTTGCGTGGAGATCAAAGCTACACACGTAGATTCGGCTTCTGTATTGCAGCGAAAGGCAGTTCCGTTTTGTATATCGCAGAGAGTTTAAGCAGTATAACTACAATGGAAAATATCGATGAATCGGAACAATAAGTAAATACATGCTGATTATACCATAATTCGAGACGGAATGGATATAAGAGGAAATCTGCAATATAAAAAAAATCAGGCACACGGATTCACTCATGCAAGAAACAATTTGCAGTTTTCATTTGCACGGCCACAGTTTAAAAATTTGACAAAGCTGTAAAGGTATTTATGTATAAATATACAGAAAAGACACGCAAAGCTTTCGTTTTGTAGCGCGTACTGCTTCTTTTGGGGGAGGGGGGTCGAATTAAACAATATGCAAAAGCCAGCTAGGTAACCGATAGAAAAAATCATTATGTAACAGCAAAAATGACGTCGTAAGTTAAGTTATTTTCGTGCAAAATCATTATCTTATAATGTTCAACATTAAAAGTTGCAATTACACATTGGATTTCTTCAATCCCATGGTTTCCGTCTGGTATTATTACAGCCTCAGTATCAAACAACGCCACGTAGAAACACTTTCTCCTAAGTGATTCTAAGTACTGCGTGGTAAACCGTTTTACAGTAAGTAGAGGAAAATATGTTTTTTATGCACGACCTCTTAATGGATGTATGCTTGAGTTTTCGCTTATATCTCAGCAAGGTTTTATGCTATCACGCGTAAAAGTGGATTTATAGGTTTAAAAATATATCCCATCCCATGGACTATTAATCTGATATGGTCATAATTATTTTTTTTCATGATCATATTTCATAATTTGTAATTCCGTTAATATACCAGTTCTGTTCTTGTATAGCAGCTCATATTATCTGGGCCTCTTTCTGAATTTGTTTTTGATACAAATCAAAAACAATTTCGCAGTTTAACATTAGCGGTATCTTTTTTCGTAGCTCACTGTACACGTATTTATTGGTCGATTTGTACGAAATCTGGAATTGAAGGGTTTTATTATGTGCTGAATAGAACGCGCGTAAAATAACATGCCTCTTATATGGTAAAAGTCGGAGATATATAGATAATTAGCGTGTTAACTAGCTTAATTAGCATTTTCTTCACATCGCGTGATAGTTCCCTTCAAGTGCTTTCGAACGGTACCTAATTTGTTTACGTGCGACAAATGGTTCGAACTTTAAGGGGGTGGCTTCGGTTTTTTTAAAGTTTGTACATACTATTAAAATTGAAAGAAAAATAGTGCGTTATGGTTGAAGAGACTTCAAAATATTGTATGACTTTCTCCGCAACAATTTATGCGTCCAGATTTACTAATTCGCGTTTCTTTCTCCACACAGTAATTATTTTCTTAATTTTAATTTTTTTTAAATTTCAGTTTACAGTAGATTCCGGTAAACTGAGACATATTGGGGCCTGGACATTTTGGCTCAATTGAATAACTAAGTGTCTGCCGCAAGTTTGCTTAGCTTTACCCGAAAGAGCTGATCTGGGATGTTATTCAAGAGTTGTCCCAAATAAGCATTTCCTAATTAACCGGAATTTACTATATATTATTTATTTATTACTAGTGAGAAAGAGATACATAAGCTTCAGGTATTATGAATCCACTTCTACTTGAAGGCCCCCACTGGATATGCATACATACTTTTATTTAGCTTCAGCATTAAATGGGGAATCAGTTTTTATTTCAACATTTATAGCAAATTTGATTCTGCAACATTTGATTAATAATCTTCCAATTTGTAATAATAATATGTTTTTAAATCTTAGAATTTTTTATGAATTCTAAAGCATAACTCACTGTGACTTTGAAACGGCGTGTCAGTTCTTTATAGAACAGTAACGAAATGCTTTGCTAAAAGTTCTACAGAACGCCACATAAAATATTACTTTTTCGATAGTGACCACAATAATGACTAATAATAAAAAACAATTCTACAATTATCAGGTCATGTCTAGAAACATTTTTAATAATTGGGGCCGAGGGCCTGATCCATGCAGTAATAAGGCCCTGACATTCGTCGATGAATATATTAATATTTCACTTTCTGGAAGTGTTTTGATCGACGACCACAATGAAGTAATACTTTTCGCAACATTAATTTAATCGTAGTTAATGCATTTCAGAAAATTCATACGTCAAACAAGCATTATATATTTGCATTAATTAGTGTTAGTCGCGTTGTCAAATTCTATTTTCATCAATAATATTTTCAACATTTTGCATATATATGCACAGCAGTAATCAGCCGGAGGATAGACGGGCGTTAGCAGTTTGTTAAGGGGTTAGCAAAGTTAGTAGTTTGCTAACCCCCTTTGCATGGTTAGCAAACTGCCCTCTGGAAAATGGACGTTGTGAATCTTAAACTTTTACTTTCTTTCGTCTACTGAAATTTCTTTTGGACTTCATTATGATATAAACACTGTACATTATTTATTAGTGTATTGTACTGCACATTTTTAAGAAACGTAGAATTGTAGTAATGTTTCATGAAAATTGGTAACTGAAAAGAAATTATTTTTCGAAGTGAATTACGAAAGCAACATCTGTGCCAGTGATTATCTTCCACATGGACACCAGACTTGTTCCTGCTAAGGGTCAGGGAAGGGAGAATTTTTTTTTCTTTGAGAAGCGAAAAACCTTAAAACACTTTTCGTTACTTGGTAAGCGGCTATGAGATGCTAATCTACTGTTAAAAAACTTTCCCGGGTGGTTAAGTGCCTACAAAGAAGAGTTGTCATGAGAGAGTTTTACCTAAAGGTGTAGCTTCCGATACTGTAAAGCACGGCTTAAAAGTAATCTTCGTACGAGAGAGAGAGAGAGAGAGAAATAAAGAAATAGAACGACAAATTTTCAGTCTCCTCCTGTATATTACTTTGAGGTTATATTATGCATGTTTGGGAGAATTGTTTATTGGGGGCAATTTCAGGGATTTTTATTTTTAAGTGATACTTTTGATTGCCTGACACGGTAATAAAAGGTTATCTTTGAGCACTGAAGAAGGAGAAAGAGCAATTAAAGATGGAGAAGGAAGCGTCGACTTTAGGCATCAATACTTCCTGAATGTCACTGCGTTGATCCACAGATGAAAACTTTAGTAGCAAAATAAAAAAGTTAATAGATGTTTCATGCTAATAGAGTTGCTTTCCTCCAGCAATAATGATCCTACAACTCAGTCATCGCGAAAGGAATTCTAATAAAGCGATTTTTTTTAATTTCAAGAGAGACTAGTCTCGTTCCCCTTCAGCTTTTCTAACTTTGATTTTTGTTTAATTTTCAGCATAGGAAAATTCTTTACTAGTGAAAGAAATCCACAAAAGTAACGAGATGAAAAGAGCAAAACGTACATCATAGGTATCTAAATCATTGCCAACAATTATCAATTTACTGCTGAATGAAAGTCTCTCCATTTTCTTTCCTTTGCTGTCTAGTCGCCTCCATGTTACTTCGGCACGTTTTCGAATTTCATCCCTCCATCTCTAACAGGGTCCTCTTCTGGATCTTTTGCTGTCCCTTGGTATGTAGCCTAAGTTTTGGATTATAGATCCGCTGTGTGTTCTACGGAATATGCTCAACCCATTAATTTTTTATAGAGAGCATAAAGCTATTTCAAAATCTTTTGGTCTAGGGAGCTTTTAGTGAAACATTGTTCCGTTAGGATGCATATGTATATATATGCTTCCTAACAGAGCAATATATTTATATATATACGGAATAATTATATATACACCATCGAGTCACATTATTGTGAACACCAGCTAATATCCAGAGTAGCCGCAGTGTGCAGGGCGGACTGCAGCTACACGGGCTGGTAGCTACCCAATAAGGTGCTGGATGGTGTTCGCAGGTATGTGGAGCCCTGATGACCTAAAGGACCTGAAGGAGCGAGCGGAGGATGATCCAAAGAGCGAACAACACGAACGAGGTGGTCCCGTAGATGTTCAATTGGGGTGTGGTACAAAATGTCGACTGGGTCAAAAGGTCGAGAGTTAAAATGTCGACAAGTTCAAACTGTCGACAGTTAAATTGTCGACAAGTTCAAACTGTCCACAATTCAAACTGTCAACAATCAAAATGTCGACCAACAAAATGTCGACCCGGTCCTAATGTCGACAGGGTCAAAATGCCGACAATACAAAACTTTCGTAAAATCTGCGGTTTCCAGTTTAGAACAAAGAAATTTGGTATACTATCTCATGGTACTCTAACTTAGACGGTACACGGTTTTTTGAAGGGGCCCGGGCCCAGGGTGACGAGATCCCCCATACAAAGTTTTCGTAAAAAACAACAGTTTTCAATTTAGAACCACCAAATTTGATATACAATTTCATATTACTCTAATTCAGTCCGTAGACAGTTTTGGGAATGGTTTTGGGCCCGGGGTCAAGGGTCCCCCAAATCTACACTTTTCAATTTAGTACCACTAAAATTGGGATACTATCTTATGGTATTCTACCTTAGACTGTAGAGGGGTTTTCGAAGAAGTCGGGATCATGGGTCTAGGGGCCCAATTCAAAGTTTTCGTAAAATCTACAATTTTCACTTTAGAACAACAAAATTTGGTATACTACCTCATGGTTCTCAAAGTTAGTCTGTAGACTGTTTTGGGAGGGGGTCGATTCCCGGGGGCAAGAGGCAATGATACAAAATTTTCGTAAAATTTACGATTTTCAATTTAGAACCACCAAATTTGATATACTACCTCGTGATATACAAATTTGATGTACTACCAATATTTGATATACTAAACTCAGTATGTAGACAGTTTTTGGAAACGGTCGGGACCAGGGGTCAAAAGCTGATGGTTCTAAACTGAGTGCAGAAGTCTTCATCGTGCTCTTCTAACACTCTCGGACATTTCCAGCAGTGTGACACGTCGCATTGTTTTGCGGAAAGATCGCATCTTCCCCAGGGAAGACAATCAGCATGTATGAGTGTACGTGGTCTGAATGAATTCATGATGAATTCGGTCCATAGTGCCTTCCACAGGTATGAGTGGACCCAGAGAATGGCACGAAAACATTTCCTAGACCACGTTGCTACAACAGCTTGTGTTCTTCCAGAAATGATTAAAGAGTATTTGTTCTGTGATGTTTCTCGCCTTATACGCCAACGTCCATCCTTTCGATAAAATAGAAAATGTTACTCATCGGAAAAGACAATCTTTTGCAATCAACGGGGATCCAATTCCGATACTTCAGTGCAAATGTAAGTCTTTTCTGCAGATGCACCTTCGTTAGCTCAGGTGCAGTGACCATCCGTCTTCATCGAAACCCCATACGTAGCAGGGTTTGTTGAACTCTCGTTTTAGATGCACTTCCGGTTTCCCCCTGGTTCATTCGGCAGATAGTTGCTTCACTGTAACGTGCGATTTGCCCTCACGCACCTTTAAGCCGACGCTCACCTCCCACATCAAGGGCACGTTGTGCTCCGCAGTTTGCAAGTCGCTTATTCGCAATGGTGCCATTACTCTAATCACGATACACTTTAAACACAGCAGCACGCAAACAGTTCAAAAACTGCGCTGTTTCAGAAACACTCTCACCCTTGGCCCGAAAGCCAAAAACCATGCCTTTTTGTAAATATGATAAATCGCTCATTTTATCTGTGACAGCAACAAGTGATATGTTTTTAGGAAGACTACAGCATACTTTATATAATCTCCAAGCCAGCTCACGACGCGTGCCTTCTTTTATTACCTACGCGCTGTTGACGTCAAAAGTAGGAGGTGGTCACAATAATGAAACTCGACTGTGTGTGTGTGTCTCTCTCTCTCTCTCTCTATATATATATGTATGTACGTATGTATGTATGTACGTGTGTATGTATGTACGTATGTATGTACGTGTGTATGTATGTATGTACGTGTGTATGTATGTACGTATGTATGTACGTACGTGTGTATGTAAGTATGTACATACGTATAATAACAACGTTGGAAAATATCTTTGTGCACGATATTCTTTTTAAATATTTTTTCTGAATCTGGGAGTAGTTTCTATTGTTCTGGCCCATGAACTACTTTAACTGCGACATCACCAAACTGTCGAACTCTTGACAATGCAACATGAAGTTGTCCATGGCTAAGCAGTGGTTAAGGAAGGTAGACAGCAACTTTCTCCAGTGTTTGACCTTGAGACTTATTATTGGTCATCGTAAAGGCGAGTTTTACAGAAAGTTGTCGTCGTCTTAATGTGAATGGGAGAACTATAACCGTAGGTGCGAGGTCAATCTGCCGAAAAAAAGGGTTTTGCCACATGCTGAGCCTGTGAGTCCTTTACAATGACCAAATTGTGTTTTTATTCTTTGATTATGAGTTTTGTTCCATTGCATAAACCTCGTTGTGTATTGAGGCTTCTCCGGAGCGTGATGATAGCTCCAATCTTCAGCTTCTGTGAAGTGACATTCCTGATGCAGTTTGCTCATTTAAAAACTCTGTAGATAACACCGTTCAGTATTTTCTTCGCCGTCGGCATCAACTGAATTAGAGCTAAAGTATGGTTAATAATATAATAGCAACCACATTAGATCTTAAAGCATTATAGCGCCTTTGATCATTTCTACGTTCTTGAATAATACACTGCCCGCCATTCAAAATGCAACACCAAGAAGGAAGCATCCGATTGGCCTGAAATTCGTAGCATGCGTTGCCGCGAGAGGACATGCAAACGATTAGCATTGCAGGGCATATGTATGCAAATCATGTGAGCCCGGCACGCCACCGAAAAGCACTATAAGAAGGGTGCACAGAAGGCGGGGTGTAAGTAGTGGAATTGTGTTCTGCTGCCGGGCCTGTGCGTGGGAAGCTTCCTGATGGCTCCTCGCAGAATACGGAAGTCATTCCAGCACGTTTCAGAGTTCGACAGAGGACGAATAAGGTACGATAAACAGCTGTCGCTTATCGCGACAGCGGTTTATCGTACCGAGACATCGGCGCCCGTGTGGGACGACATCCAGCCACAGTGAGGCGAGTATGGATTCGGTGGGTGCTAGAGGGACGGACGGACCGACGTCACCGATTGCCGCAGCCACGGCACACCACCTAACGAGAGGACCGGCATGTTGTGCGGCCGGCATTCACGTCTCACACCGCCACATCATGAACGTTAGCACATGAATTAAGGTGTGTTCAGCACGTACCGCTCGACGTCGTCTGCAGGAGCGAGGCATTGTCGCACGGCGCCCATTTCTCCGATTACCATTGACGTTACACCACCGGCGAGTGCGGCGGCAGTGGGCCGTTGAATGCCGCACCTGGACTATGGAATGGCACGAATTTGTCTTCTCCGACGAATCTCGCTTCTTCCTGCAACACGACGATGGTCGGATCCGGATGTTGCGGCACCGCGGCGAGAGCATGTATGACGCCTACGTTATGCATCGTCATACCGGTCCTTCGGCTGGCGTTATGGTTTGGGACGCAATTGCATATGACACCCGCACCCCTCTGGTACGCATCGGCGGTACACTCAACAGCCATCGCTACATCTCCAACGTTTTGGAGCCTGTAGGCATTAAAACTGCTTCAAAGAAGATGTAAAAGAGAATATTACTTCTTGCAAGAAATGAAATAACTACTCAAGTCCTCCCTTACCTGCAGGACCTGCCAGCGGCCACGTTTCAACAGGACAGTGCGCGCCCGCACGTGGCACGCATCGTGCAACAATTCTTCACGGCCCACTAGGTGTCACTGCTGCCGTGTTCCGCCTGTTCTCCCGATATGTTGCTCATCGAACACGTGTGGTCGCTAATCGGCAACCGAGTAGCCCGGCAAGTACCACCCGTGGCTACGCCTGATGAAAAGTGGCAACGTGTCGAAGTAGCCTGGACCGACATACCCCAAGCCCACATCCAAAGCCTCTGTCGTTCGATGCCGCGGCGTGTAGCGGCCGTTATTGCCAGCCATGGGGCCACACGAACTATTGATGTCTGCGTGTTCCGCAAGTCGCACGGGCCTGAAAGCTCAATCCTTTCATCATTGTACCTGCTGTTATATGTCTAGTAAATCTGGCTTTGCTATCTCGTGTCCTTCTTGATGTTACATTTTGGGTGGCCAGCAGTGTAGCTATGGATACATTAGCAGAAACAGCATTATTCACTTGACCGTCTTGAATACTGTCTTACTTGACTTCATGAAGCATTTCACATGTTTCCGCAAATGGATTATTTTCTGTCAATGTATTCAGTGTTTGTAACAGATCTTTATTTCCCCCACTATTTTCTCGCATTTGCACTTTTTGCATTTGCACTTTTCCTCATCAGGATCCAATATGTACAGACCTAAAAAAACCTTGCCCCCCCCCCTTAACTTTCGAACCGTTTGTCGCATGCAAACAAGAAAAGTACCGTTGGAAAGCACTTGAAGGGAACTATCATTTGATGTGAAAAAACATGCTAACCAAGCTAATTAACATGCTAATTATCTCGATCTCTGAATTTTTCCATATTACAGGTATGTTATTTTACGCGCATTCTATTCGTCACATAATAAAGCCCTTAAATTACAAATTTCATACGAATCGACCGATATATACGTGTACAGTGAGCTACGGAAAAAGCATGCCGCTAATGCTAAACTGCGAAAATCGTTTTTGATTTTTATCATTTAATCGAGAACAGATATAGTGATTCGGTGTTGCAACAGTAAAACACAAAGAGGCCCAGATAATATGAGGCGCTGTACAAGAACAGAACTCGTATAATAAGAGAATTATAAATTATGAAACATGATCATGGGAAAAAAATGAATTATGGCCATGTCAGGTAAATAGGTCATATGATCCGAAATATTTTGACCCCTTTAAATCCAAATTTACAGCGTGATAGCGTAAAACCTTGCTGACGTATAAGCGAAAACTCAAGCATACCTTTACTAAGGGGCCGTGCATAAAAAATATATATTTCTCTACTTACTGTAAAACGGTTTACCCCGCAAACTGAGACGTTTAGGAGAAAGTGTTTCTACGTGAAGTTGGTTGAAGGAAGCAGTAATAATGTTGTACCCCAAATTCAGAATTGCAACTTTTAATGATCAACGTCATAAGTTATTAATTTTGTACAAAAATAACTGAGCTTACGATATAATTATTGCAATTACATATTTCATTTTTTCCTATTGGTTACATAGCTGACTCTCGTATATTGTTTAATACAAAATGCAAAAAAAAAAAAAAAAGCCACCAGTACGTTCCACAAAACGAAAGCTTCGCATGTGTTTTCTGTATATGTTTTACATAAATACCGTTTCAGCTTCGTTAAATTATGAAACTGGTCGCGCAAATGAAAACTTCAAATTGTTCCCTCCGCGAGTGAAACAGTGTGCCTGATTTTTTTGCACGTCTTTTCTGAAAAACGATCGTGCTTATGTTATCGGTTTTGTCCGTCCGTCCGCCTGTGGACACCATATCTCTGCAACTATTAATCCGATTTGAAAAATTATTTTTGCATTCGGAAGCTTGAAATGTGCCATTGATGATGCTTTGTTTTGTTTTTTATTACGATGCACAATTTTGCCGCTAGAGAGCGTAAACGCAGATAATGTCGAATTCAAAACGCGTTTTATTACATATACACTGGCTGAAAGTGAAAAAAGAACACCAAGAAGGAGACGTCTGATACCAACGAAATTTATACAGAATAATAACGGATACAGAGGATAACGTGATCAAAACATTATGGCAAAATACAGCTGTATTTGCTGGTAAACTGAAAAAAACCTTTCAATGTAACATGGTTAGTACGAGGTTGAACAGCCCTGAACTGCGTCACACTGAGCAATTCTGGCATGGAGTCTGTCGTACAGATGTTGAATGTAAGTTTGGGGTATTTAGTTCCAAGCATACTCAACCTGGACGCGTAAATCGGGGATGGTCGTGGCTGCCTTGGAGACCGGATAAGTCGTTGTCCCATAAAATCCCACACGTGCTCAATGAGGCACAAATCCGGTGAACGTGCAGGCCATGGAAGTTGTCTCACGCCCTGAAGTCAATGTTGCGTTGCACGTGCCGTTTGCGGGCGTATGTTATCTTGCTAGAAAACACCACGATGGACCGACCTTACAAATGGCACAGCAACGGGCTGAATGATGTTGTTGATGTAGGAGGTGCTGTTCAACGTGACCGGTACAAACACTAGGTGTGTACGGGAGTAATAGCTGATCGCTCCCCACACCAGGAGACCAGGTGTAGGCCCTGCGTGTCGCTGGAGGATGCAAGAAGGTTGGAGACGCTCCCCTGTGCGTCTGGGAACAGGCATACGGCCATCGGAGGCTCCCAAGCAGAATCTGCTTTCATCGCTGAACACGACAGATCGCCATTGCGTTCTGCAGTGCAGACGTTGGCGACACCACTGCAGCCGTTCCTGACGGTGGGCTGGAGTCAGAGGTACACATGCCAGAGGCACACGTGCACGTAGTCCTGCATCCAGTAAACGGTTACGGATTGTTCGCACAGTCACCTCAGGTGCAACGGCAGCTCGGATTTGCGTCGCAGTGGATGTTCTGCTTGACAACGCCGCTCTTCTTATGCGTCGATCTGTCCGCTCATCAGTCCGTCTGTGACTCCCGGTTCCACGTCTTCTCGTGTGGAAATGTTCCTCGGACCATCTACGCCACCATCGTACCCCCACCGATACTTCCCGTCCAATTCGCTCCGCAAGACGACGATACGACCACCCGGCTTTGCGGAGTCCGACAAGACGACCTCGCTCAAAGTCCGATAACTGCTGAAATCGTACACGTCTTTCATGTCCAGGCATTGCAGCTTCTTCAGGGTCTTCGCACGTGTCCGTACGGCGACGACTGATACCACCGACGATAATTTGCATATTATGCCGTGCTGTGGCGTAAGCGCTCACCGGTTGGTGCCGAAATTAACATCACACCTACGTAAACTCGACCCCATTAACATATGTAAATTTCATGATCGTCCGCCAATTCCTTCTTGGTGTTCTTTTTTCACTTTCCGCCAGTGTATTTGCTTCTAAGCATCCGATTGAAAAACTTCTTTTATCTTTCGATTCCATTTATATCGAAGGTATTTTAGGTTTATTTACTTTCTTAAATTACGCTTAGATTTTCTTCTAAGGGGCGTAAAAGTAAATTACGTATTCCCCGATATCTCTGCTTCTAAAACTCCGATTTGAAAAATAGTTTCTTCCGCGCATACAGCTGCTGATGGAAAATCTCTTGCGTATAATTTCTAATTTTTGGTTAAAAATACTTTGGCCACCAGGAGGCGTAAGTGTTAATATTTACTTCTGATGTATTTGCCCAAATATCTGAGCCTCTAAAAGCTATATTGAAAAAAATTCGTTTGTAGACCGATACTACTCACTTCGTCAAACCTTTCCGGAACATTTTCTTCTTAAAATATTACATGGTTTCGCCTCCAGGGGGCATAGACGTATATCTTTTCTTTTTCCATATCTCTGCTTCTAATGGTCTGATTTGAAAAATTCTTTCTTTATTAGATAGAGTAACCGCTGTGATATGTTTTCCATGTGATTTCAAAATTTTGAAGTAAGTCACAGACTTTCCGCTAGGGGGCGTAAAGCAAAATTGCGTTTCCCACGATATTTCTGCTTCTAAAACTACGATCTGAAAAATTATTTCTGCACCGGATATAACTCCTCATGGGAAATCCTATGCATATCATTTCTAACTTTTGGTAAAAAAAATGGTTTGGCTACTAGAGGGCATAAATCAAAATTTCCGCTTCTGATGTATTCACAGCAAAACCTGAGCATCTAAAATGTCAATTGATAAAAAATCGGTTGTGGGTCGATACTACTCACGCCGACAGACCTTTTAGGAATATTTTCTTCTTAAATTACTGCATGGTATCTACGCCAGGGGTCGTAGATGTATATCGTATTTTTGTCAATATCCCAATTTCTGGGAGTCCGATTTTAAAACTTACTTCTTGTTTGGATAGTGTTTCTGATGCGAAATGTTTTTATATGATTTTAAAATTTTCATATATCATAGACTTTCCGTTAGTATATTTAGTATATCATAGACTTAAAGTATATCCTAGACTTTCCTTTAGGGGGCGGAACCGTAAATTGTGTTTTTCCTATATTTCGGCTTCTAAAACTGCGATTTGAAAAATTCTTCCTGTACTGCATTCAGCTCGGAATGGAAAATGTTTTTTTTATATAATTTATAATACACTGCTGGCCACCCAAAATGCAACACCAAGTAGGACACGAGATAGCAAAGTCTGATTTACTGGACACAAAACAACAGATACAAAGATGAAACGATTGAACTTACAAACCCGTGCGACTTGCGGAACACGCAGTCATCAATAGTTCGTGTGGCCCCCATGGCTGGCAATAACGGCCGCTACACGCCGCGGCATCAAACGAAGGAGGCTTTGGATGTGGGCTTGGGGTATGTCAGTCCAGGCTGCTTCCACACATTGCCACAGTTCATCAGGCGTAGCCGCAGGTGGTATTTGCCGGACCACTCGGTTGCCGATCAGCGATCAGACGTGTTCGATGGCGACATATAGGGAGAACAGGCAGACCACGGCAGCAGTGACACCTGGTGGGCCGTGAAGAATTGTTGCACGATGCGTGCCACGTGCGGGCGCGCATTGTCCTGTTGAAACGCAGCCGCTGGAAAGTCCTGCCAGCACTACAGGCACCGAAACGTCGTAGATGCAGCGGTGGCTGTTGAGTGTACCGGCGACGCGTGCCAAAAGGGTGCGGGTGTCATATCCATTTGCGCCTCAAACCATGACTCCAGGCGACGGACCGGTATGGCGATGCATAATGCAGGCGTCATGCAGTCTCACGCCGCGGTGCCACCACACGCGTATCCGACCATCGTGGTGTTGCAGGCAAAAGCGGGATTCGTCGGAGAAGTCAATATCGTGCCATTCCGTAGTCCAGGTGCGGCATTCAACGGCTCACGGCCGCCGCACTCGCCGGTGGTGTAACGTCAATGGTTATCGGAGCAATGGGCGCCGTGCGACAAGTCCGCGCTCCTGCAGAAGACGTCGAACGGTACGTGCTGAAACAGGTTGTTGCGCAACACACTCTAATTCGTGCGCAAACGTTCGTGATGTGGCGGTGCGAGCCGTCAATGCCCGCCGCACAAAAAGCCGGACCTATCGTTTGGTGGTGTGCCGCGGCTGCGGTAATCGCTCACGTCGGTCAGTCCGTCGCTCCTGCACCCACCGAATCCATACTCGCCTCACTGTGGCTAGATGTCGTCCCACACGGGCGTCGATGTCTCGGTACGATAAACCGCTGTCGCGATAAGCCACTATTCGTCCTCTGTCGAACTCTGAAACGTGCTGGAATGACTGCCGTATTCTGCGACGAGGCATCAGGAAGATTTCCACGCACAGGTCCGGTAGCACAACACACTTCCACTACTTACACCCCGCCTTCTGTGCACCTTTCTTATAGTGCTTCTCGGTGGCGTGCCGGGCGCACATGATTTGCATATGCCTGCAATGCTAATCGTTTGTATGTCCTCTCGCGTGCAACGCCTGCTTCGAATTTCAGGCCAATCGGAAGCTTCCTTCTTAGTGTTGCATTTTGGGTGGCCAGCAGTGTATATGCAAAACATTTTCCATCAGTAGCTGTATGTGACACAGGAAGAATTTTTCAAATCGGAGTTTTAGAAGTAGAGATATCTGGGAAAACGCAATTTACCTTTACGCCCCCTAACGGAAAGTCCAGGAATTACTAGAAAATTTTAGAATTATATGAAAAGCATTTCACATCAGAAACTATAGGCAACAAAAAAGGAAGTACTTTTAGAAGCAGAGATATTAACAGAAATATGGTATACATCTACCCTCCCTGGCGGAAAAACCATACATTATTTTAAGATGAAAAAAATAAAAAAAAAGTTATCGATGTGAGTGGTATCGGTCAAAGAAACGTTTTCAATCCAGATTTTAAAAGCTCAGATTTTGCAAATACATCGGAAGCAGAAACTAACCCTTACGCCCCGTGGTGGCCAAACCGTTCTTTAACAGAAATTAGAAATTACATGCAAAACATTTCCCATCAGAAGCTGTATCCACCGAAGAAAGAATTTCTCAAATCGGAGTTTTAGAAGTACAGATATCGGGGAAAACGCAATTTACTTTAACGCCCCCCAACGCAAAATCTTTGTGTAACTTGAAAAAGTGGCTATACATGAAATGCTTTTTGACATAAATGGAACTGAAAAGTAAGATAATTTTTGCAATCGGATGTTTAGAAGCAAATGTATGTAATAAAATGTGTTTTGAATTCGATATCATCAGCGTTCATGCCCTCTAGCGGCGAAATTGCACATCGTAAAAAAATGCAATGAAGGATCATCATTGGCACATTTCAAGCTTTCCAATGCAAAAAGAATGTTTCAAATCGGACTAAGCGTTGCAGAGATATGCTATCCACAGACGGACGTACGGACAAACCGATAACACAAATAAGATCTTTTTTTACAAAAGACCTTCTAAGAAATTGAATTTCGTGGTTCTGCTTCAATTTTCTATTGTGAAACAACCTGTTAATGATACGTGAATACTCACTGCCTTGAGAAAGTGTAATGATCGGGAACAAGAATATTCAAAACAAATTCCAGCTTGCTTGCACAGATTCGGGTTTTCCATTATTAAAAAAATACACACTGTTTATTCTGACACTTATTCAAGTGATTATCACGAATAAATGGAGTTGTTATAAAGGAAACGGCAAGAGTAAATGAACTCTGTCCCAATATGGCAGAGGTTATCGTAGAAAGCAAAGGCCTTTGCTCGTGGTCCCATGCTTTAAATCTGTCGGAGGTTCCTTTCAAGATACAGACTTTCCTGCATTATCACGGTCCTTGCAGGGAAGGAAACATTCATGGTGGGTTCCCAGTTGTAGATATATGTATGCCCCCTCTAACCTTATTTGCAAAAATCTTAGCTATTAATCATCCGATTTGGACGTTATTTAAGATTTAGGGGTTTTTCCATGTGCTAAATAGAATGCGCATAAAATAATATACCCCTTATATGAAAAAATTCGGAGATAGTGAGCTAATTAACATGTTAATTAGCTGAATAAGCAATTTTTCTTCACATCACACGATAGTTTCCTTCGAGTGCTTTCCAACAGTACCTTACTTGTTTATCTGCGGCAAATGGTTCGAAAGTTAAGAGGTGTGCCTCGTTTTTTTTTTTTTGAGGTCTGTACAATTGTGCATATTTTCTTCAGCATTGTCAGGATGCAATGTTCTTGCACGATGATAAATTGATCCATTTATTCTAAAACAATAAGGCCTATAACCTGGTGAAAGAGGCATTTGTGCTCCCATCGATGCAAATGCAAGAGAACTATTAATCGATCGTATGTTAACCATAAAGTTTTCTGAATGCTCATGCTGATTTCATAAGTTGTTCAATTAACGGGGAAGTGCGAATAGGATATATTTTCCTGTTCCTTTTGAGCAACATTTAGAACATTTACCATCTGAAGGTCTTTCTCCGGCAAAGTTTTTGGTTTACAGAATTCACAAATTTGCTCAAGAGTGCCACATGGTGTCTCGCTAAAGTCTTTTCATCGTCTATATGGTTTAAAGCCACATGACGTGTAGCATTTGTTTGTTGTTGTCGGTTCGTTAATGTCCTCTGAACCTCTTAAACAATAATGTACAGATCTCAAGAAAAAAAAAAAAAAAAGAGCCACCCCCCTTAATTTTGGAACCATTTCGCGCAGATAGACAAGTAAGGGAAATCCAACGGTATGCTCTATTCGGTAAGCACTCGAAGGAGCTTACCGTAAGCTCCCAACGGTAAGCACTCGAAGCGAGCTATCACGTGATGCGAAGAAAAATGCTCATTAAGCTAATTAACATGTTAATTAGCTCACTATCTCCAAATTTTTCTGTATAAGGGGTAAGTTACTTTATGCGCATTCCATTTAGCACATGGAAAAACCCTTAAATTTTAAATATCGTCCGAATCGGATGATTAATAGCAAAGATATTTGCAAATAAAGTTAGAGGGGACATCCATATATCTACAACTCTGAAACACACCTGGAATGTTTCTTTCCCTGCACGGACACTGATAACGCTGGAAAGTTGGCGTCTTGCCCGAACCTCAGACAAATTGAATGTAGAGTACAGAGCAAAGGCCCTGACAGTGATTTGTACGGTAACTTGGGCCATCCAGGAACGGAGTTAATTTGCTCTCGCCGTTTCTTTTATAACAACTTCATTTATTCGCACTAATGACTTAAATTAATATTAGAATAAACAGTATGTATTTTTATAATAACGAAAAAATTAATATGTGCAAGCTGACATTTGTTTTGAATTTTCTTGTTTCCGATGCTTACACTTTCTCGAGGAACTGAGCATTCGCGTATAACTGAAACGTTGCCTCATTAAGAAAATTGAAGCAGAACCACGAAATACGATTTTTTACGCTTTCCAACAGTAGGTTGAAGAAGCGTATACCCTCCAGCTTTGTCCGTCAGTCTTCCTGACCGCACGATAACTCGCGTAAAAATGATTCGATTTCGATGAAATTTTAGTATCTGGTAGAGGACAACCTGAGGACAGACTCTGTAGAAAACGGACGAAATGGGGTCCAAGTTCAGAACATAGGAACGGGATCCATTCCATCGCTCCTATGCGTCCTAACTAAAGTTAAAATGCTTCGATTGCGACAAAACTTTATCATGTTGTTAAGGAGGTATACTGAACCGGTTCTGTTGAATAACATCGAAATGGGGTCAAAGGTCACGGCCCAGGAGCGAGATTTATTCCACAGCCAATGTCTCCATAATTTGATTAATAACTTGAGTTATGGTTTCTTGAGTCGCCCCATGGGCGCAGTGGTCTAAGCGACGGCTTCTGATAATTTGTACAGAATGAGCCCTGGTTCGAGTCCCGGTGACACATGGAAGTTTTGTTTGTCTTACGGCATTGGCTCTCTCCTTTTCCTGGAGTCAGTGGCCCTAAATTAGGGACGATCGACTGCTAATAGCTCACTGAGTTGCTCACGGTGGTCGTTAAACTTTCAATAAAAAAATTCTGGTATGTTGGAAAGCGCATCGTAATCAACGCATTGCATTGTTTTACTAATTTGTTTAGAACGTCTTTTGCAAAAAAAGATCGTATTTGTGTTATCGGCTTGTCTATACGTTCGTCTGTGGACACCATATCTTTGCAACTATTAGTCCGATTTGAAATTTTATTTGTTGCATTTAGAAGCTTGAAATGTGTGAATAATGAAGCTTTATTTATTTTATTTATTTTATTTTTTTCAATGTGCCATTTCGCTGCTAGGTAAACGCAGATGATATCGAATTTAAAGCACATTTTATTACACATATATTTGCTTCTAAACATCCGATTCAGAAAATCATTTTATCTTTCGATTCCAATAATGTCGAAAAGTATTTAAAGTACAGTCAATTTTTCAAGTTAAGCATAGATTTTACGCTAGGGCGCGTAAAAGTAAATTGTGTTTTCTGTGATTTCTGTATTTCTAAAACTCCGATTTGAGAAATTCTTTCTTCAGTGGATACAGCTCCTGATGGGGAATCTTTTGCATACAATTTCTAATTTTTGCTAATGAACAGTTCTGCCACCACGGGGCGTAAGTGTTGATTTCTGCTTCTGATGTATTTGCAGAAAAATCTGAGCTTTTAAAATTTGGATTAAAAGTTCTTTCGTGCACCGGTACCACTCACGTCGAGAATTGTTTTCGGATATTTTTCTTTTTAAAATAATGCATGGTTCCTCCGCCAGGGAGCGTTGATATATAGCATATTTTTGTTAATATCTCTGCTTCTAAGAATCCGAATTTCAAAATTCCTTTCTTGTTGCATATAGTTTCTGACGCGAAATGTTTTTCATGGAATTTTAAAATTTGCAAGTAAATCATAGACTTTCCGCTAGGGGGTGTAAAGATAAATTGCTATTTCCCAGATATCTGTGCTTCTAAAACTCCGATTTGAAAACTTCTTGCTGTATCACATACAGCTACAGATGGGAAATGTTTTTCATTAAATTTCCTATATTTGGTAAAGAATAGTTTGGCCTCCAGGGTGCGTAAGCGTTTATTTCTGCCTCTGATGCATTTGCATCTAAATCTGAGCTCCTGAAAACTCGACTGAAGAAATTCTTTCAAGGAACCATTTCGCTCTCTTTGGGAAATATTTTCAGAATACTCTCTTCTTACAATAATGTATAGTTTTACGCCAGGGGGCGTAGATGCATGTCTAATTTTTGTTGATATCTCTGCTCCTAAAAGCCCCTAAGTGTCCGATTTTTAAAATTATTTCTTTGTTCGGGACCATATCCGTTGCAAAATGTTTCTCATGTAATTTCAAATTTTTCTTAACGCAGAAGTCTACCACGAGAAGGCGTAAGTTCACATTTCCGTTTACAGCAATATCTGACGGACTAAAACGCCGATTGAAAAACTTCTTTCTTCGGTCAGATACTACTAAATATACAAACCCTGTGAGCGTATTTTTTTTACCAAATTAATGCAAAATTTCGCCGCTAGGGGATGTCAATATTTTTCTTAATATTTCTGCTTTTAAAAGGGCGATTTAAAAAATTAGTTCATCATCGGATGCCGTTTATCTTGTGGAATATTTTAAGTTAGTATTTGAGGAGTGTTATGGTTAATAGTACTGTCCTTAGGTGGTGCTTGTGTACTTCTGTTTGCAGCAGTATTTCCGCTTCTAAAACCCCTATTCAGAAATTATTTTTTTACAGTATGTCATTCACGACAATAGAGATGTGCAACATTATAGTCTTTAAATAATGCACACGTTTCCCGCTAGGTGATGTAAAGGTCAACGTTTTTTTTTATTGCTACCTCTGCTTGCGAGAGACGTATTTGAAAATTTGAAAAGTTATTTTTCCTCAGCATAGCTTTTCCCGTGAATAATATTTTAAGCCTACTTTCAACTTTCCTAAAAATGGTCATTTTTCAAGCTATATGGCACCTACATTTGATTTTTTCTGGTTAGTCGCTTAAAAATGTAGAAAAACAGTATCGACTTTGTGTAATAGAATTGAATTCAGGTCCAAACTGGAGTTAAATTTAGTGACTGAAAAACATTTTGCAAATTTACGCTGCGGAATGTATTGTGTGATAAGTTCGCTTTCTTCCTCTATAACCCGTACACCGTGGTTGCCTTCATCTTTTAGAAATCTGCTTCACAAAGAAAACCATATCGATTCCGAGCTAAACGCATTCGACCTCAGATTTTATTAAAATATCTGCAAAGAGTGTGCAATCCAAAGTCCAAGCTGTCCCCCTCCCCCCCCCCAGCGAACTGTTAGGCGACCTGGCTGTTAAAGAACTCGGTTTATCCTCCTCCGGCTCTCCTTTGGGATCTCAGTTTGACCTGTTAAAAAGAAGTTACTTCGCAGGTTTACTGAGTTCATCAAATCACGTAATTCATCTCGCTGTGTCGGTCGTTCTTTTTCAAAAGGAATTTGTCTTTTTAATAACTAAATAAATTGAAAAATGTGTTTATATAAATAAAACTTTAAGTATTAACTGTATCATACTATACAGTTTCATTTATAGAAATACAAAATGCTATTTCGTTGTCATTTTTATTTGTTTCTGTAATAAGGTTGAACGTCTTTGCTTACATGTATTCCTAAAATTTTTGGCGCCTCTCAATGTGCTGCACACGGGCCATGACCCAGTTTAGCCCATATAAACCCGTCCCAGTACAATAAGTTAAATTCCGAAGACCCGGAAGGAGACAGGGACGTCGTCATCGGGATGCGAAGGTCGACTCCACCGCATCCTGTAATTTCTCGTGCCAACATTTCTCCCCACCGAGTTCAAAGTGTGCCAAATTTCAAATCTTTTTAACTTTAAAATATAATTTAAGGTTTTGCGAAGCACGAGTCTTCTGGTTTTCGTCGCGCATTAAGCAGTGTTAAAAATTATTTTAGTGCTTGTAAAAACATTTGCTTCTTAATTCGCCTTAGCAAAATTAGTAACCCGCACACCCGTCTCCCTCCATAATTTCGAAGTCCTACGACGTCCCTGTATTCTGAAATAGTTATTCTCTTTCAATGGGTACACTATACATATACTTCTACAAAATTCCTGTGAAAATTTCAAATCAAGGTTATATTACACTCCTAGTTAATAAAAACGCACAACGAATAATTTATACTGTATATTTTAAAAACACGTCTCTCAGACATATGAGCGCCCTGAATATTCCTTCCTCGTCTTGCTTATGAATCCTCGATATAAGACGAGGTTTTTTATCCGTTTCTAAATTAGATCTCTCTCCCTTTCTTGTTAATAGTGGCCATATGTTGTCCAGTGAAGTAGACCTATTGATAAAGTGTTAAATGCGTCTCCTTAGTGTTGTAAACCAACCACGTTATTCCTCAGAAAAGTAACCGAGATGCAACTTTCGGTCTATTGATTTCGCCTTTAGAAGAAGGCGGAGTATTAAAGAAGTACCAATATTTGTATGCTGTTTGCCATACCCATTTTTACGCTTTCCAACCGCAGGTTTAATATGCTCCAGCTTTGTCCATCTGCCTGTCTGTCTGACCGCACGATAACTCGCGTACAAATGGCTCCGTTTCGGTAAAATTTTAGTATGTGGTAGGGAACAACCTGTGGACGAACCCTATTGAAAATGGGGAAATGGGGTCGGTGGATAGGACATAGGAGCGAGATCCATTCCATCGTCCTTATGCATCATAAAGTACGTAAAAATGCTTCGACTGCGACAAAACTTTATCATGTTGTTTCGTTGATATACTGAATCACCGAAACAACATGATAACAACCGAAACAACATGATAACCACCGAAACAACATGATAACCACCGAAACAACATCTTTTGAATATCATTGAAATAGGGTCAAAGGTCAGGGTTCATAACTTGAGTAATTATTCATGGTATGTTGGAAAGCGTATCATAATCAAGGCATTGCATGATTTTACTAAAATGTTTTTATTCGTATTTAAACGACAACCGTGAGCAACTCCGTAGGCTATTAGCAGTTGCCCGTCCCTAATTTCGGGCAACTGATTCCAGAAAAGAGAGGCAGTTAGCGCCTTCACATAAAATCAATCTCCATGCCTCTCCTGATTCGAACCAAGACCCGTCTCAAACGAATGGTCAGACGCAAGCAATTAAACCACAACGCAGGCAGGACGACGTGAAAATGTCTATAGTGCTATCTATCTAATTTTACTACATACAGATCACCTAAATTTAAGTAAAAACCAGAAGACCCAAACCCTGCATATCGATGGATAACTAAAATGTAACTACTTGTTGGGACTATAAGGAAATTTCTTTGTCCTTTTTCTATGGCCTTGCATCTTTGGCTACTTGTGATCCATGTGCCACGAAATAAAGTATCATTCATGAAAAAAAAATGCTCTGAAAAAGTTCTGGAAAAAAATTCAGGTCGTTTTCCAGCAGTTAATGGTTGCTGCAGAGGACGATATCTTATATTTCATTCCTTTGCCCTTTATGCTTTTCAATACTGTGCATATTCAATGCAAAATTTAACGTTATTATTACTTTCTACTGCAAATTCACTTTTTCCCTAATTTTATTGCAAAACTACGCATTCAGGTATACAAAAAAAAAAAGGAATGGTGTATATATATTTGTTATACCTTCCAAGAACAAAAAATTGCGAAGTCAAATATCCAAGAGAGGGCAAGTGCCTCTCTTGTTCCTCCAAACGGGTGTCCATGCGAGTGGCCCTTAATCATGGACGAGAAACTGCTGATAGCCCACTGAGTTGCTCATGGTAGACGCTAATCCCTCAAACACAAAAAGGATGATTAATAATAATAATAATAATAAGACAGTAACAGGAATTATCTGCATATACTAGTAACTCGGGATTACAATACAAATCGATCAGCTACATCAGGTTTTTCTAAGATACAGATATGAAGCACAGGTATGTAAAAATCCGTAACATCACCCCATTTCCCATCCCAAGAGGTGAATCTGTGATTTGGGAAAAAACGAAAAGTTATGAAAATTCCTACTGAGAGTTTGGTCTTCCAATACAAAAGGGATTTCCCATGTAGGACTGACACATGTGAAGATATGGTGCCGAAGCTTTAACAGAAGAAGTGACAATAGAACAGCCGTTTTTTTAAAAATTGAGAATAAAATCACACAAAATGAAGAAATTTAAGTACATCAGAATATTTTAGCGTTACGTTATTCTTTCTCAAAGTATCTTCCCTCGAATGAAATATAATGGCCCTATCGTTGAGTATCATTTTCAAAGCATGTGACGGAAGCGTTTTGTGGAAGCAGCTTTAGTGACCCCTACGCAGCTTGAATAACGTTAGCTTCCGTGTTGAATGTTGCGCCACGGAACTCCTCCTTCATTGTTAGAAACAAATAGAAATCGCAAGGGGTGAGTTCAGGATTGTAGACAGGCTGTGGCATGATTTCAATACTGCATTTCGTAAGAAACTGTTGAACACAAGGAGCCACATGTGGCTGGGCGTTATCGGGTTCACTTGCCCACCAGTTCCAGTCGCTTAATCGATATGTGTTGCCACAGATGCTTCAAAACTGAAATGTAATACTCAGCATTGACAGTAATTTGTGGAGGAATGGCATGCTGGCGGACTACACCTTTATGATCGAAAAAAGTTAGTATCACCACCTTCTCATCTGATTTGGTTTAGCGGACTGTTTTCGGAGGAAGCAAGCCTGTGTGTTTCCAGACACTCGTTGCGCTTCGTGAGGGGGTCAGAATAATGAACCCATGTTTCATCGGCATTTATTACTGTGTTTGAACAACTTGAATCCTTTGCAATAATTTGTTTCCACTCATGACACACTTGAACTCTGGATAACAATTGTTCTCTTGTCAGGCGATGAGATACCCATATGCAAAACACACGATGCAGCAGTAATTTGTCGCCTAGAATGCGGAATGCCGACGTTTTTGAAATGTTAGTCGACGCCGCTATGTCTTCACAAGTCATTCGTCGATCTTCTTACAGGATTGCCCAAACAGTGTTAACAATACGCTCCGTAACAACACTTTTAGGTCGAAAAGGCCTAGAAGCGAGTTCTGCCGACAAACGCTATTTTTTGAAATCACCGGGCCACCTAAAAGTTGTTGACTCACCTAAACATTTATCTTTGTAAGCGTTTTTCATTAATAAGCCGTTTTACCGAAACCATAGCAAAATTTCATCGCTCAACGCATTTCACTTCTTAACTCTGAATCATTTACCTCCATAGCTGTATGGGAAAATGCAGACGTACCTTAAACAACTGCGCAATAACCAAACCAGAATCTTCTGCCACGACTAATAACTGTTGCCATAGATAGTTCCTTAATTCAGTTAGTTCTCTGTGCGGTTATCTTTCCCCTTCGTACTGTAGCCAACTCAAAAAATTACTCTCAGTTGGTCGGCCTTAGCTAAGAATTTTCTTCCCAAAACGCGTCATAAAAATTGAAAGTAAACTAGCCGAGAATGAGCTGCACTGCTGGCCACCCAAAATGCAACACTAAGAACGACACGAGATAGCAAAGCCAGATTTACTAGACACATAACAACAGATACAAAGATGAAACGATTGAACTTACAGGCCCGTGCGACTTGCGGAACACGCACACATCAATAGTTCGTGTGGCCCCCATGTCTGGGAATAATGGCCGCTACACGCCGCGGCATCAAACGAAAGAGGTTTCGGATGTGATCTTGGGGTATGTTTATCGAGGCTGCTTTCACACCTTGCCACAGTTCATCAAGCGTAGTAGCGGGTAGTGCTTGCCGGACCACTCGGTTGCCGATCAGCGACGAGACGTGTTCGATGGGCGACATAAATAAATTGGAAGATAAATTTTTGGCAATTTTTTCGACTATAAAAAATCAAATTAATATTATAAGATATTTTAAGAAGAAAGATACCTTGTTTTTGTTAGGTATAAATAGAGAAATTAAATACAAATTAAAACTTATATTTGGGGCTAATTTATTATTTTTATTTTCTAGTTCAGAAGTCCTTTTTTGTAACACCATGTGGTAAGAATTCGCTACTGATTAAAACTTCCAGTTTCCCTCATTCGTTAAGACGTCAAGGTATACACAAATTCGATTCTAAGTTATGTTTAGAAACTTATATCATTTTCGGCGAAAGACGTGAACTTTGGAAAAGAGAAATCGTTTTACGTGTACCATGTTACTTCATGCAAGAGTCTCTCCCAATTTTAATGCTTCCCCCACCCCATGAGCACTTGATGTCTTAATGGGGCCTAAGAAATGTATTTGGCAAACTAATTCCGAAAAAAGTTAGTGAAATACCCCATGCAAAATCTATTGATTTTTTCATGCAGAGAATTAAGAGTTTTATGATCAGGGCCGGATGGGGCTTTAGGGGTCCGGGAGGAAATTTTCATTATGGACCGCAGAAAATAAATGTCATATTTCAATAAAGTCGATACGTAAAAAATATCGTTCGTAAAGAAACCACACAAAAAGCTAAGGAAAAAAAAATTTAAAGCGATTGTCTAAAAGGGGTATACATTTTTTATTTAGTTAGCATAAGAAAAAGATCCTACTATGGATCGAAAGTTCAGAGAGACAGAGAAAGAGAGAATCAAAATTATTGAAATCTACGATTCTTTCTCCGGGGAGACGTGGTTAATCATGCAGTGCGATTTGTACATAAACTTCCCAACAAATGGTAGAAAGATATCTGCGTAACGAATATTTTTGCATTGCAAATATATTTTGTATATCGAATAAGATCCCTCTGAAATAAATTCGCACAAATTGCTTTTTCCCGCCTGATGCATGTTTCAGTGATTGATCGTTAATACAAAGTGGAGTAACTGATAAATTAGTTACTTTTAGATTTTAAACGGTTCCTATATAAAAATCCTTTCTTGTTTCTTAATTTCTAGTAATGCTTTTAAAACAACTGAATAATTGACTCAATATGTAGCCGCAAAATACTTTAACATTGTACTTTTTATTTTTTTAAATTTGAGTATCTGATTTACACAAAAATTGTTGTATATACTGTATACAACAATTAAAAGGGAGCTACAAAACACTAAAACTCAATTTGCTATATCTTGATTGCGGAAAATGTTAGGGTGGTTACAATACTCCTTTGAAAACTGCAAATCTTAGTATATGTATGGCAAAGGGCGGGAAACCTATTCGAAAGGTGCGAGACACGGGTCAACCTGGGCGATTATCTCTGTCACCCTTGTTGTGCAGCCGGCCATATATATACGATCATAATATTGACTTAATAGTGTTCATTAGTAATAAGATTATATATATATATATATATATATATATATATATGTGTGTGTGTGTGTGTCATCGTCAACCATTATCAATCCATTCCTGGATGAAAGTCTCCCAAGTTTTATTCCTCAGCACTCTGTCTTCAGCCTCTATCGTCTATGCCACTCCTACATGCTTTCAAATGTCACTCACAAATGTTCCCCGTGACCTTCTTCTGGGTCTTTTCACGTTTCTTGAAATCACGTCTAAAATTTCGGTTGTCCATTGGTGGTCCGTTCTTTAGGCAATATTTCCAGCCCATTGTTATTTGAGAGATTTTACTCAGACCATAATGTATTCCCCTCTTGTCATTTACCTGATCCACGAATTCCTCTTATCTTTCCTGGTCACTCCAAGCAGGCATGTCTTTTCTCTTCTTTCGGTTGTCGGCTGTCTTTGTATGCGTTTTTTAGTTAAAGTCCACGTCTGTGCTCCGTATGTTAACATACACAGGTCACATATTTTTGTGCCATATATTCCTGTGTTTCATTTCAAAAAATTATGACCACCTGTTAGTATGAGGTATGACCTCCACGTGCCCCCTATACCGCAGTTATACGTAGTAGCATTCATTCAAAGAGTCTCCTGAACAATTCTGTAAGGATGTTATACCATGTAAACACGATAGGCTCTCGCATATCTTCAAAACTCATTGGTGGTGGATCCACAAGTCGAACCTGTTGTTCAAGATAGTCCCGCAGATGGTTATTGCGATTGGTGTCCGGCGAATACGGTGGCCATGATGTAAACTAAAGAACTAAAGGCAATGGAACACTCCTCAAACCATTCTCGCACACGCATTGCCACATGAAAAAGTGTATTATCTTTCAGCAACATACATTCGGGGTATACAGTAATCATGAATGAGAGCAACAGATCCGGCACAGTAGATAGTAGGTAGCTTAAAGCGTTCATCGTCAGATGTAGGTGGATGATTTCTTCCAATGATTCCCGGGAAATTATGCTTCACACGAGCACACTGCCACATCTTGCATGTTTTTCCTCGAGCATCGTGCAGCAATGTTTTCTGTCGAAAGTACTTCGCCGTAGTCTCCATCGATTATCCTTACGATAAAACAGAAAACGTGATTCGTCTGAAAAGAATACTTTTCTCCACTTTTCGATGGTTCATTGCCTTCTCCGATGCAAATTCACGCCGCAATCGTCAATGCCTGTCAGTCAGCATGTGCATCTTGAGTGGACGACGGCTGTGGAGACCCATCGAGGGCACATTCGTATGACTGTGGTCTGAGATACACTCGTCAATGTGCCTGCATTAAATTTTCCGACCCCACGGTCGTCAATGCTCCGTCGGCGAAATGCCTTACATGATATATGGTCATCATTATCAGCCATTATCCATCCACTGCTGAATGAAGGTTACCCCTAAGTTTCTTCCACAACTCTCGCTCTTGAGCTTGCCTCCTTAATGTTACTCCGTCATGCTTTCGAATTTCATCCATCCACCTCCCATATGGTCTTCTTCTGTGGCGTTTTCTGTGGCTTGGAATCCAGTCTAAAATTTCGGTTGTCCATCAGCGGTTCGTTCATTTTCCAACATATCGAGCCTATTGATATTTCAGGGATTTTATGCTGATCATGATGTCTTCCACTGTTGTCATTTCCCTTATCCACAAATTCCTCTTATCTTTCCTGGTTACACCCAGCACGCATCTCTCCATGCTTCTTTTAGTGGTTTGCAGCCTTTACATATTTTTTAGTTAAGGTCAGTGTCTCTGCTCAGTAAGTAAGAAATGTGAGGACAAATTGATTAAACACTTTTCTTTTAAAATATAACGGGATGTATTCTCTACAAAATTGGATTGTTTCTTCGGAAAGCTCTCCTACCAAGTTTAACACGCCGTTTCATTTCGTCATCAATCTTTGTTTTGAGATCACTGTTGCCCTAGGTGGGCAGCAGTTATCTCCAACTTTTCTCCGTTAATAGATAAAATTTCATTTTTTGTAAAAGTATTATGCATGAGCTTTGTCTTCTGAAAGTACATTTTTAATCCCACTTTATTCTTGTCAGCAAGATCCTGGACCATATGCTGTAGCTCTGAATGGGAGGAATTACAGGATTGATAGACCTATTAACCTCCTATCAGTGGTTTATAAAATCTTCACTAAGTTTACTTCACATTGCTTGAAGGTAACACTGGACTTGGCTCAACCGACAGAACAAGATGTATTCAGGAATACTACAGCGCTGTAGACCACATCAATGTGCTGAGAGAACGAGGAAATGTGAACTCCCATTATGTATGGATTTAATCGATTATGAAAAGGCCTTTGATTCCGTGAAACCATCAGTAGTTGAAATGGCTTTGAAATCCTATGGCATTGAAGTTGCATACAATAGTATTATTAGTAACATATATGAAAATGCGAGTGTTAAGGTTTGCTTGACACTGGTTTAGGGCCGCTTGTCACAAGGTAGGGAGAATATATATGTCTTACGGGATTCGAACTCGGGCTCATATCAAACGAAGGATCCGAAACCAGCGCTTACATCATTGCTCAATTAGGGTGGCATATAGTCAAGCAGTGTTGTTCTTATCATTGACTAAAACGTAATTGGAAAAATTTTATACTCAATATTTTTTTACACTGATTTCTACGATTCTACGCTGCCTCAGCAGAGTTCATACGATTCACGCAAATGAAAGATTAGAAATTTTATACTGAATATGCGCATAAAACTTCTGTTTCAGTTAAGTTTTCATTAGTCTTGTCCTATATGTCTTATTAGAACAGCAAGCAAAAACCACTGCTTTTTCTGTTCCATTTCTAGATATATATCTCTCATTAGTCTATTACAGTTATGTGTATTTTAACGCTGCAAGCGAAACCCACTTCTTTTGCGGACTATCTCTTTGGTGTCCTTTTAGCATATGTTTCGTGATTTTCCGATAATAAATTTTTCAACTTCTTATTTGTAAAATCTAATGCTCTAGTGTATTCAGCATTATAATGCATTGCATGAAATTTTCTACGCTAATATTGTCACAAATATTTATTGTTATTATCATATTTATGAGTTATGCATTTCAGTAAAGTGTGACGTTCTCTGCGACGTCCAGTGAAAAACGATTGCTTTGGTTATTTAAAAGAGATGGGAAATTTTCTACAGAAATCAGAAATTTAATAGCCAGATTGAATACAAAGCTAAGAATAGAAGTTTTAAACTTCTTTCTTTATGTTGATTGTATTTTCGTTTTACATGTTCATGGGGAGCAACATTTTGAAAGGACTAACCCGATCTCAGATGTGTCGAGGTTGATATTCCGTTTTCCTTATTCCTTGTTTCAAGAAAATGACTGAATCGGTCATAGGGTTTGAAGTGTTGCATGTCAAGAAAGTCGTGTCACCCCGACAACTCAGTGGTCAGAGGAGGTGGTTTCAGAGTTTTGTGGATTACGGCCCGGGCTCATGTCACAGGTGAGGCCAATAAGGGATGTACAGTTCGCATATCTCTAGTTTACGTTCACGCACAAATTGGCAGATGTGTTTAGTGTGGTCAGTGGATGTGCTAGGGAATAGTTCTAGTAAGCTGCGGAATATAGAACGTAATAACAACTGGGTAATGTGTTCGTTTTGAGGGTTATTTCCTCCTATTCATGAGCACGTTATTCTATTTATATTAGAGATGGACGGCTCTTTGCATCATGGAAATCCCTTGTGGCCGTTAAATATACCAAATCTCCCCCCCAAAGCCACCATAATCTCCGGATCCTCATTTTGAAGAACAGAGTTTTAGTCTTTAAAAACAACGTATCTTTCGGGCAGGGATGAAAAGGAAGAATAGGTTGTTTTTAGCTATTGACCATGATAGACAGATCATAACTCATTTTTTTGTCAATGAAAAACTAGAATCAACGGTTTTCATTCTCCGATGTTCCAATATAGTAAGAATATATGTAATAACTTCAAATTTATTCCAGATATTATGTACACTCCAAGTTTTGTGCAGTAGTTCCACATGCCAGTATGTCACAAGAAATGATCTGTGCATTTCGCATATGCGGAGTACCAAATTAGCTTACTTCATTTGTGGCAATTTTCTTTATTTTACACAAACCGAATATTCCTGTAATTAAAAATGTTACATGAAAAATCTTGGAATAACATGATTCTACATCCGAAAATAATAAAAGTGTCATAAAATATCTCGAACGATTGGTAGCTAGTGTGGTGTGACAGAACGGTAAGACTCTGCAGTCTTTGACAAGCTGCTCTCTTTGCAAATGAGTATAAATTTCATGAGATTTTTGGAAGTTTGGTATTGAAGAGAAGTTATTAATTGTAGTTAAAGTTCCAAAATACACATTTGAAAATTTCTCACTCAGAGTTTTATGATTTCTCTTTCGAAATTCATTTTTGCAAACATCGCTGACTTTTGAAGAAAAACACATTAAACGTGAAAAATAATTCGAAATGCAGTATTGATAAAACCATTGCAATATAAATAAAACTTATGTTGTACAATCATATTTAACTTGCTTGATTGTGAACAGAAGCTGTATATATATATTCTCTTTTTTGATGTTAACTTCTTTTCTTCATTTATAGGTCATCAACATGTCATCAAAGGGACAGTTTGATCATTATTATACCATCTTTCCGACTTTTAGAGCAGCTCTGAGACAGCTAATGCTGGTACGTGGGAGTTTGAGTATTTGTTTTAAATTTATTAGTTCTTATTGCGTATTAATTCTCTTTATATTGAACAACCTGTGATATGTATCGTAAATTCTGAATTTGCAATCTATGTTGGCGGAAGATTTATCCTAGATAGCTAGTAAAAGATTACCTATGTAATTTACCAATCCGAATTTGGCAAAATAAAACATGCTGTTGTTAAATTTACGTTTTTGTAGAAGTTATAGACATATTTTACTTAAATGTTTAGTTAAACCAAAGGTTACGGATAATGCTTTTAAGAAAAATTAAAAAATATTTAGCTTTTTAACGTCTCGAAGGTTAAGCTAATCCAGGTCTTCCAAAATCTATTTAACCAAATTTATAATTTCGTTGCGAATATGGAAAACGACGTCCATGTTTTCTCATTTGTAGGCAATTTGGAAAATTTCTGTGCTGTTTATAAAGCAGCAGATTTCTAAGAAAACAAGTAAAAAATATTCAGATATGTTTGCGTTTCTATAAGGGGCAACTATGGCATCTGTGCAGCGGTTCCCCAATTTAGAGTTTCTGCATAGGAAAGACACTCAAAGAAAAATCCCTGAAGTTTGTACATTAGCTTAAAAATGCGGGAAGAATTTCCTTGGTTTTTCACTCCTTTCATAGCAGAACATTTATTTAACAGTCAATTTTTAAATTAAGATCAAGGATAAAATACTCCAAGGGGAAAAGGCTCTCTACTGTAATTACAAAATACTCTAAAGATAAGAGGATGTTTTTGTTTTCATTGATAAAGCTGCTCATCACACTTTGTTCTTTTTCCGCTGAATTACCTAAACGCACAATAATGAATATTTGGGTAATAGCTATTCAGATGGAAGGGACCAGAATCTGAAAAAGAAAATATCATTCAACAATCATCTCAGTACTGATCACGTTTTGAAACAGAACCAGGAAATAAACTGTTTGGTGGTGATCTGAACAGCTGGAGACTAAAATTCTTGAAAACGTAGGTGGCATTTGTTGTTCCGGTTTTTGATTAACTGCCGTGCCAATAGCAGACGTTCTGAGGTCCACCTAGAATAATTTGAGCTACAGACTAAAGAGAAGTTAATCGTCGACTCACTGTGTTGGAACAGAATGAATTGAAAGTATTTGAGCCGTCTCGTGGCGCAGTTGTCTAAGCGCTGGCTTATGATGATTCGTCTTAGATAGCTCCGGGTTCGATCCCGGTGAGGCATGGATGTTACCCTTGTCTTAAGGCACTGGCTCTCTCCCTTCCATGAAACCAGTGGCCTAAAATAAGGGATCGGTGACTTCTTATAGCCAATTGAGTTGCTCACTGTGTGGACTAAACCCTCAATCAACAAAGATCAAAGTATCTGTGCCGCATAAGTTATAATAGCAAAATCAAATTAGGAACCCTCATTTCGGCCAAATATAAAGCAGGAAAGATGACGCAATATTTTCGGTGGTCTTGAGTACGTCTTCTGAATTCTTTCCGGTGAGAATAAAATTTCACAAAGTTATTCAAAGTCAATGCAGCCGGTTAGAAAAAATCAACCGGATTCCTACAATCGATGAAACATGCAGAAATAGAAACAAAAAGAGCTACTTTCTTTCACCACCGGCTAAAAAGTATTTTACGAAAATTAACAAATGGTGCACAAAAAGTTTCTCATAGCAGAAGGACGGCATTAGAGATTAAGATATTTTCGTATCGAAGAGTTAAAGGAAATAAAATATAGAAGAAAACATGATATAATTCTAAGCTTTCTAGCGAAATAATCTTGCATAATAAAACATTTGAAGATAGATAGAGAATTCTCCTATTTTGAAATATAGTTTTCCATGGCAAAAGTTATGCTAAGGAAAAAGAACTTTTCAAATACGTCTCTGGGAAGCAGAGATATCGAGAAAAAGATTTTGTCCTTTATGCCCCCTAGCAAGAAAGTTGTGCATTATTTAAAGAGGAAAATGCTTATGATCTTTAGTGTGCTGAGTGATACACAAAAATAAAAATTTAATTACTGAATTGATTTTCTAGAAGCAGAGATACAGCTGCAAACAGAAGTGCAGAAACACTATTTACTCACAGAACTGTGAACTACGAAACATCTCAATACAAACTTAAAGTGTTCCACAAAGTAAATGGCAACCCGTGTTAAAGGAATGTTTGGAATTGCACATTTAGAAGAAGAGATATTGAGAAAAACAGATTAAATATTTGCGTCCCCTAACAGAGACTGTGCATTATCTTAGGAAGAATATATATACACAAATGGTTATTTATCATAGTTAGTAGTATCTTACTGAAAAAAAACTTTCGATCGGGTTTTTAGTCCCGGAGATATTGCTGTAAACAAAAACTTGATTTTATGTCCTCTGGTATCATACTTTTTCGTTAAAAAAATTGAAACTATATGACAGATACTGCATCGGAAAAGCTTTGCAGCAAGGAAATAGTTTTTCAAATCGGACTCTAACAAACAGAGATATCAGCAAAAATAAGGTATACATCTATGGCTCCTTGCGGAAAAACTATGCACTATTTTAAGCAAGATGCTTTTCTTAAAACGGTCTACCGAAAGTGAGCAGTATGGGTCTAGGGAGGAATTTTTCAGTTGAGTTTTCAGAATATCAGAGTCCGTTCTTACCAAAAGTAAAAAATTATATACTTAATATTTCCCATCAGGAACTATATCTGGTGCAGGAAGAATTTTTCAAATCTGACTTTAAGAATCAGAGATATGGGGGAAACGCAATTTACCTTTGCGCCCCATAGCGAAAAATCTATGTTTTACTTGAAAGAGAGACTGTACCTAAACTACTAAGCGATATAAATGGCTTCGGAAGCAAAAATAATTTTTTCGATCGGATATTAGAAATAGAGTAAAATGTAGTTTAAAGTAATATAATCTGCTTTTACGCCCTCTAGGGACAAAGATGTGCATCAGAAAAAAACCGAAAGGCAAGGTTCATGATTCTCATATTTTTAAGTTTCCGAATACAGAACGAATTTTTTAAATAGAACTTTAATTGCAGAGATATGTTGTGCACAGAGAGACGGACGAGGACGGACGGACAAAGTTATGATATAAGCACGAACATTTTTACAAAACACGTCCTAATAGTTGATAGTAGACATGGGTGTTTCAGTGGTAAAATATAAATTATTGACATATTCTAAAAAGAAAAAAGTAATCAGTGAGGTGGTAAATTTTTTTCCTTGAGACAATCGTTGCACAGAATGTACACCCACACTGCGGGACGAAAATTAGAAACCAGTTTTTAAAAGCTTTCCAGTATAACATGGTAAAAGGAAAGATATTTTTGTCGTATTCTAGCAGCTGAACATAGCAATTTCTATTAACTTCCCTTTTATGGCAATGAATTTAATGCTGGTTTATAACGGTTCGCCAAAGTGGGTCCGGGTTGAAATATTGGGTTATTAATGGATGGTATGCTTTTAACCCGTCTTTTGTAAAAAAAGGTACGTGATTATGGTTCTGCTTTGTCCGTCCATCTGTGGACACCATATCTCCGTTACTATTAATCTGATTTGAATTTTTTTTTTTTTGCATTCGAAAGTTTGAAATGTGGGAACGGTGTTCCTTGCGCTCCGTTTTTTCCCGGTGCATAACTTTGCCGATAGAGGGCGTAAAGGCGGATGCCATCGAATTGAAAATGCCATATATTCCATTGATTTGCTTCAAAATATTCTATTGAAAAATGCTTTACTCTTTTTCATGCCATTTATAACGAACACTATTTTGGATAAAGCGTCTTTTTCAAATAATGCATAGATTTCCCACTAGGGCGATGAAAGTAAAATTGCGATTTCAGCGATATCTCTTAGTGCATAGTTATATCTCTTAGTGCACAGTTGTATGTCTTAGTGCATAGTTGTATGTCTTAGTGCAAAGTTTTTTCAGGAGGGGCGTAGATGTGTATCACATTTTTGTCAATATCTCTGCTTCTAAGTGTCAGATTTGAAAAATCCTTTGTTTATAGGGGAAGGCTTTTCCAGTGTGAAATGTTTCTCATATAATTTCATTTTTAAGCGCAGGTGTATCACTAGAAGCCGTAAGTTTACGTTTCCTTTTACAGTTACAGCATGTGTGTAATAATATCTGAGGGATTAAAAACCTGTTTTAAGAATTTCTGTGTCGATCAGATTCTATAAAGGATGAAAACATTTTGAGTGTATATCCTTCTAAAAATCATATGCAATTACGCCGCCAGAAAGCGCAAATGTTTAATCTGTATTTTTTTCAGTATCTCTTCTAAATGTCATAGAACTGTATCATGTTTGTTTCTATATTTCTTCTTTTCACCGTCCGATCTCAAAAACTCTGTTTCTAAAACCGCCTTCCTGCTATGAATAACATTTTGTGCACCACTTATTATTTACGTATCATACTTTTTTAGCCGCTGTGGCTAAAAGTATAATACGTAAGGATATCTTTCTATTTCTGGATTTTTATCGATGGCAGAAATGAAATTAATTTTTTTCTAACCAGCTTCTTTGACTATGAATTTTCACAAATTTTATTCGCGTTGGAAGGCATTCAAAAAACGGACTCATCACAACCGAAAATTCGGTGTCATATTTCTTGTTTCCTTAAGGCGCTGATCCTCTTCCTTCCCGTGGAACTGACGGACTGTTTCAACTCCCCCCTCCCTTTCCTCCTCGCAAAAGCAGCTCTTTTGAAAATTGAATTCTAATTAACTTCAACTAAAGTAAGTAATATTTTTATGATAGTGAATGATGGCTGCACTTTATGCCTTTACTTAAATCCATGGAAATAATCTCAAACAGTGGATTAACGAAAGGCTTTACCATAAATTCACTTGAAGCAGGGGAAATAGAGAACATTCATTTGATATGTAGCAAAGAGGATTGATATATTTCATTAACAGTAAAGAACTCCTTCCCGTTATCTGGCCAAAGTGAATACAATACCTGAACTAGTAAAGAAATTAGACAGCTATCGAAGTTATTCTGTAATGTGGAAGAAATTTATTTGGAATCTTCAGTACAATGATCTATTAAACAACTAAAAGGCACAGCAGATATTTTACTGATACAGATTTGTTTTTACTTCTGTCCTTTTTTTTTTCTATAGATAAATTCCATGTTTGATTCGAAATTCATGTGTTTGGAACAAAGTTCTTCTTACACATTTGTGTAATATAATTCAGATTCAATTTTTCTTCCTCCATTGTTGTTACAATTTCTGTTTAAATTTCTACCCGAAAGATATATTTACTAGCCCTTATGTTGTATATTTGAAATATATCCCGCCAAAACGTTTGCAGGAATACTTACGTTAAAAAAACGAGTTTGTCTCTGAATTTAATCCATTACCACCGAAAGGTTTTCCATGTATTCTACCGCTGGAATGGACGTTGTTATGAAGGAGACTCAATTGTTCAGGTTTTGTTCTGTTGTATTTTGTTACTTAATTTTAATTTTTTGCCGTCATGTACTGCCTATTTTACTGTTTTTGTAATCTTAATTTTTTTTTTTATTGAGAATTTTCCGTGCATATGCTAGTTGTCTTAGACTACTTTAGCTTCCGCTCGAACCATGTGCCTTTTCAATGCAAATATTTTCAACTGTTTTAACTAACTCAGAACTCTCGTACATTCTTATGAGTTCAGTTTCTCCTTTATAGTGTAAGACTGTCACATGTGCTTTATTACATCTGTGTTACCTCATTGTTTTACTCCTACGTTATGAAAAATGTTTCAAAACTTTGTCTCATAGTTTCTTTCCTCGAATGCTTTAATCTCATTGAACACTTTTGATGGACACCAGTTTCATGTTTACGACTTTTTTCAAAAGCTTTTGATTTTCGTATTTCACACCTTCTTTTGAAAAAAATGTTAACAAGATCACTATATCTTTCCGTCTGTAAGGGCACATGCTCTATGTCTGAACCTTTTACTCCGATTAGAAAAATTCCCTTTTTATTGGGAAATTTATATTGTTAAAACGCTTTTTCAGTGCTTTAATTCGCTGTTTCAATGCATAACAAGACCGAGAAGAGGAATACATGGAGATTTTGTTCAGTATCGCTTGTTAGAAAAATTCCATTGAAAAACTCTGGATTTATTCTGGTACTTTCAAATCATGAAAAAAAAAAAAGCTTCTGTAGTTTAAATATCAAATGATGCAAAAAAGTTTCATAATGGAGTAAATGATGATTGCATTTTCTCTATAATTTTTATCTAAATATCCGATAAAAAATTCTTTTATTTTATATAATATACGCATTTTTAGATACACGCTGAAGTGCCAGAAAAACTGGTACACCAGTCTAATACTTGGTAGGTCCCCCACGGGAGCGCAGGACTGCAGAAATACGACGGGGCATGGACTCCACTAGCTTCTGGAAATATGCTATAAGCAATGCACTTCATACTCCTTGCAGAGCGTTCCACAATTCGGGTGTATTCCGAGGACTTGGATTCCTGTGTTCGATAGCGCGTTGCATGTCATCCCAAATATGTTCTATCACGTTCAGATATGGGGACTTGTGTGGCAATGGCAACACCCCAAACTCAGATGAATACTCCTCTAACAATAATGTGGTGTCCCGACCCTTGTGTGGAGCTGCATTGTCCTGTTGGAACAGGTAAAACCCAACAGCATGAATGCAGGACATGAACGGGTGTACCTCGTCAGAAAGGATACGCACATGGCGTTGGTCGGTAACAGACGTTTGTAGACGTACCAGGAGTCCCAGTGAAGTCTAGCTAAACACACCTCATACCGTTACGGACCACCCACCAGCAGGTATAGTTCACTGTTGACAGGCAGGATCTATGGCTTCATGGGGTTTGCGACACACACAATCCTTCCATCTGCCCGATGCAGTTGGAAGTGCGACTCGTCAGACCAGGCTTCTTGTTTTCAGTCATCAAGTGTCCAGTGGCGGTGTTGTCGTGCCCAAGCGAGGCGCATAGCTCTGTGTCGTGCACCCATCAAGGGGACTCGATTTGGGTGTCGGCTCCCAAAGCCTATATCGTGCAGGGTACTTTGCATAGTCCGGACGCTGATGCTTGTTGAGGCTCCAGCATTGAATTCCGATAATACCTGCGAGAGAGTTGCACGCCTGTCGCGTGAAACGATTCTTGACAGCCGACGATGGTCACGTTCACCCAATGTGTTTTTACGGCCACTGGTATCGTAAGTTAGAGGTTTTGCCGGAATTCTTGTAGTCACGGTACACCCTTGCAATGATCGTCCTTGAAAATCCGAACTTCGTTTCTACCTCCGAAATACTGTGGCCCATCTCACGAGCGCCAACTATGACACCGCGTTGAAAATCGCTTAAATCGCTATTACTTGTCATTTACATGCCAAAATAGCTCTGACCGCTGGCAAAATGATCATATGTAGAAGATTTAAGGAAGGGAGTGTCTGACCCCAAGTCTTAAACAACCCTTAGAAATTGGAAGGTAGGAGATTTGGGCTAGAGTGCCGATAGGAAAGTGACACGGAAGCGAAGTAGAAAGGGGGAGGAATATGCCTTTTTTATTACCGGGGGCCAGTACCGGGATTAGACGCAAGACGGATATTTAGTGGATCGAACCTGAGGTCCTTCCTGCGGCAGTGACGAACGTTGCCCTGACAGCTGGCAAGGATGTCTATCGCTTTATATACGCACTACGGACGCAACCGAGTACGTGCATATGTGACGTTGCTCTGTATTTTGCATAAGCTCGTTTGTACCAGTTTTTCTGGCACTTTAGTGTATATTAAAACCGAACAATACCTGAAGTTTCATGGCTCGTAATTTTGCTGCCAAGGAGTTAATTTCTCGCTACTGTTCCTTCATATTTTCATCGATATTTGTGTTACCGAAAACCCGGCTGAAAAAATCTGCTTTGATCAGATTCCACTCACGACTGATAACTTTTGGGCGTATTTCCTGGTCAAAATGCACATAATCTTATCAATAGATTTCGAAACTTATGATTTAATATTTCCAATGAATCTCTTTCAAAACTGGATATTATTAATTTTTTTGAGTCTGAATAACTTACTCGTATCAAATACTTTCCGTTCATCATTTACCGATTTCTACAACTCACACCTCCATCATTAGTAATAAAACTGCAGTTTTTTCTTTGTAATCTACTTGAAACCTTGTATCTATTTTAAACACAATAAACAGGAAAGCCTGACAGCTTCCCCATGAAACGAACTGCATATTCTCTGCTCAAAATAATGCAGTTTCCACGCTAAGAAGCATAAAGTGGTAATTATTTTACAGAGTTTCTGGAAAGTTTTATTCTGACCGCGTTTCCGCTAGATGGAGTAACAGGCTTCTGTGTCTTAATTCAATAGTATTTCCTCTTCTGGAGTTCAGAATAAATATTTCTTTCGCATTGTACACAGAAGAGCAATTGAATTAGAAACAGCTTTTGTTATGCAAATGTGGCGCTTTGGGCGGCCCTGTAACGGAAACGACATTACGTATGCAGCAATCCCACAATATAAGGAGTGATGCGACGGGAATGAGTAAGAGTCGGACGCAGTATGGGTAAGACGAATGATCTAAGAGCATTTGATCGTGGGCAAATTGTCGGGGCCCGACGAATGGGGCACTCCATCTCTGAAGTCGTGCAGGCACTGGAATTTTAACAAGCCACCTTGACACGGGTGCACCGTGAGTACATCGAATCCGGTAAAACCATCCCTGCAAGAGCCTACTGCCGTGGACAACAGCGTGTGGATGAGGGAGTCATCGTCTTCTAGCTCGAATTTTAAAAGCGGATAGGCGGACAACAGTGCAAGAAATATCTCTGCAGTTTAACGCTGGTGCACAAAAACGTGTTAGCAGCCACACCATCCAGAACCATCTCCTCGCTATGGGATACAGAAGCCATCCTCCCACAAGGGTACCGCTGCTGACCGCACATAACAGGGTGCAAAAATTAGCATGGGCGTGGGAACATCGCCACTGGACACTAGACATGTGGAAAAATGTTGCCTGGGCTGGTGAGTCGAGATTCACGTTGGTACATGCAGATGGCAGGATACGAGTACGGCGCAAACCACATGAAGGGATGGATCTTTCTTGCCAACAGGGTACTTTCCTAGGCTGGTGGGCGTGGCATTCTCGTCTGGGGGCTGTTTACGTAGACTGAAATGGGACCCCTGGTACGTGTGACATCGTCCTTCACAGGTCAATGTTACCGGGATATCCTGCACAACCATTGGCTCCCATTGGTGCGTCTTCAACATCCCGCTGGGGACCTCATCCTGCAACAAGACAAAGCACCGTGCCATCGCTCCCGAATTGTATCCGAATGGTTGGATGAACACTCCACCGACGTGACCTCGCTTTCTTGGCCAGCGAGTTCACCCGACCGCAATCCCCTCGAGCACATCTGGGATGCCATCGAGAGAGATGTTCGATTTTCTGACCCCCTCCATCAAATCTTCGTGAACTGTGGGAGCCTGTTCAGGGGTCATGGATCCGTATGGCTTCCCAACGCTTCCAGTGTCTTATCGAGTCCATGTGGAGAAGAATCGCCGTCGTCATCAGGGCAAAAGGTGGTGTCACACGTTACTTGACAGGTATCTCTAATTCAATTGCCCTTCAGTGTATGTCACTCGCTATTTCTAACACTGAGAACAAACAGCAAATTCAAAAATTGCACACTCAATCCTTTAGATAGACTGCATGCAATAACTTTTTCTGAATTTCTTCTGAACATTTTTTTCCTTCTCACCGCTCACGTTAGGAAATAAAATTTCTTCACATTTTATATTTTCTCATGATGCACATTTCTGCCAAAATTGTCGTCATAATGCATATGTGTATTAGAAATAATACACGGTCTAGTCACATTATTGTGACCACCAGCTAATATCCAGACTGACCGTAACCGCCGTGTGCAGCGCGGACAGCAGTTAGACGGGTTGGGAGTGACTCAATAAGGTGCTGGTAGGTGTTCGTTGGTATGTGGAGCCATGCGACTGCAGTGCATCTAACAGCTGCTGGAGAGTGCGTGGTGTAGGATCCATAGAGCGAACAACACGATCGAGATGGTCCCACACATGCTCAATTTGGTTTATTTCTGGGGAATCAGGGGACCAGGGAAGTACTTTGAAGTCTTTATCGTGCTGTTCCAAGCACTCTCAAACATTTATAGCTGTGTGATAAGTCGCTTTGGCGTGCTAGAAAATCCAATCCGCCCCAGGGAAAACAATTAGCATGTTTGTGTGTACGTGGTCTGCAAAGATGCATTCATAACGAATTCGGTCCATAGTTCCTTCTACAGGTATGGGTGGATCCATAGAAAACCACGAAAACATTCCAGAGACCATAACGCTGCTCCCACCAGCTGGTGTCCTTCCAGCAAAGGTTGAAGAGTGTTGTTCTCCGATGTTTCTCGCCTTATACGCCAACGTCCATCCGTTCGATGGAGCAGAAAACGTGACTCAACAGAAAAGGCAATCTTTTGCCAATCAGCGGAGTACCAGTTTCGATACTGCCGTTGAAGCCTTTTCTGCCGATGTATCATCGTTAGCATAGGTGCAGTGACCATCCGTCTGCATTGCAACCCAATACGTAGCGGGGTTCGCTAAACTGTCGTTTTAGACACTCTTCCGGTAGCCCCCTGGTTCATTCGGCCAGTGAGTTGCTCCACTGTATCATGTCGATCGGCCCCCATGCACCTTCGAAACCGACGTTCACCTCTCACATCAATGGCACGTGGTGCTCCGTAGTATAACGGCGCTTATTCGCAATGGTGCAATTTCTCCAATCACGATACCCTTTAACGGCAGCAGAAGGCGAACAGTTTACAAACAGCGCTGTTTTAGAAATACTGACACATTTGATCCGAATGCCGATAATCATTACTTTTTGCAAATCTGAAAAATCGCTCCTTTTATCCATGACAACAACGAGTGATATGTTTTCAGAGTACCTACAGCGCACCTTACATACCCTCCAAGCTAGCTCACGACACGTGCCTTCTACGCGTTGGTGACGTCAAAAGTAGGAGGTGGTCGCAATAATGAGACTTGACTGTTTATATTTGCTCCCTAAATTTAGGGAAAACAAATCATTTACTTGTCAGATACTACAGGATGTGAATTTGTTTCGGATTCGTTTACGTAACGTACAATATATGTTCGTTGAGCTTTGAATTTAGGATAAAGAAAAGAAAGAAAAGAATCATAGCACCCCAGTCGTACGTATTCTAAATTTCTTTGTCTGGGTTCTTTGAAATAACCAGGAAGCATTCGGAAAAGTGGTGTTCACAATTTTTCAAATAATGCCCTGTACACTATGCAACTAATGGTTTTTGGTTTTTACAAATGGAACAACCTGGAACAACCTTTGTGACAACCTGTCTACTCACACCTCTAAATTACTTCTGCTTTAATATTTTCTTTCACTGCAATTTTTTTTTGGGGAGGAGGGGAGGCGATAAATTCTGTTGTGCGCTTTTTGCACATGATACCGCATATTTTACAGTTTCCTTTATAAACTGCAAATAAAATTTTTTTATTGTGTTCTTGTTTGATGTAAGTCTTCTTTTCTTTGCAGATTATTATACCTAATGAAATAACATGGCACCGCAGAGTGCGTGACGGGCTGCTAGAATTTCCGCACTTAATTCAACAAATAACGGAAAGAGTAAGTCCGAATTTTTTTTAGATTCGAGCGATTTCATTTCTCATTTCTTATCGAAAATAATGTAATATCTTATTGTTTATTGTACAATTTCTTCAAGTCATTTGTGTACACAATTTGGTACTTGTGGTTTAAGAAATAAATGTTCTTTTGTAGTATATCTACCGAGGAACATTTAGCATAAACCACCGGATAAATCTTTTTCAACGATGTTTTTCTTATTCTTGAATGAAAGAGTGTTTTAACTGTATTTTACTTTTTTTTCATCTAAGAAAATGAGACGAATCTGTATCATCGATAACTGTAAAGTTAAGTCCATTCCTATCAACCAAAGTCTTCCTGTTAAATTGACACAAACAAAAAGAATATTCACATACGAAATGTGATGATATGACTAGAAGCAAGACTTGCAAAATTGCTGAAAAAAGAAAGACATGTCCCGACATTTCATATTGCACAGGCGCACTCAGTTCAATGGAAGTGGTTCAAGGTTTAGGGCGCTCCCCATGTGGTACAATTAAGTCCTTCGTTCGGTTTTTTTTTGTATGCTTCTTTCCTTTTTTTCAATATACTTAAATATGTTTCCAAATGCATATTTTACGAATAATTGGAAAGGCAGTTTTGTATGGCGGAGATATGCTAATCGGTTCCCAATGTTTCGAGAGATGCTTCGTCCGAGGCATTTCATTTGCATTTTCATTACTTTGTTTGTTTGTTTTTTGTTTGGAGGTTTAACGACCACTGTGAGCAACTCAATGGGCTATAAGCAGTCGCGCAACCCTAATTTAGGGTCACTGGTTCCAGGGAAGGGAGAGAGCCAGTGCCGTAAGACAAACACAACATCCATGCCTCACCGGGATTCGAACCCGGACCCCTTTCGGACGAATCATCAGAGGCCATCGCTTAGACCACTGCGCCACCGGGGCCGGCTTTTCATTACTTTGATCCACATCTATAAAGAAATTCTGGGTGGCCACGTTTATACAGAAGAAATGTCAAATAAAGTTCTGATAGGAAAACGAAAATTCCTGGAAACAACCATAAGGATATCGTGTGCGGCCACGGTCATACAGAATAAATTTCAATTAAAGCTATTACAGGAAAATCAATATTCCCAGAAATGCACATAAAGAAATCTTGGGTGCGTCAAAATTATAAAGAAAAAATTTCAAGTTTTGACTAATATACACTGACGGAAAAAAAATCCCAACACCACGAAAAAATAGTTGTAGAGGAATGAAATGGCGGCACTATATTTGTATAGGTAACATATTTAATCGATTAAGGTTTCAAGATCACAGCTTAATGTAAGCGCGAGAAGAGCCATTTTAAATGTGAAATGCTGGTACATTATTAACCGGTGTAACCGCCAGAATGTTGAATGCAAGCACGCAAACGTTCATGCATTGTGTCGTACAGGTGCAGGATGTCAGTTTGTGGGATGGAGTTCCATGCCTGTTGCACTTGGTCGGTCAATACAGGGACGGTGAATGCTGGTTGGGCGTGACGCTGGAGTTGTCGTCCAATGATGTCCCATACGTGCTCGATTAGTGAATAATCTGGTGATCTAGCAGGCCACGGCAACATGTCGACACTCTGTAGAGCATGTTGGGTTACAACAGCGGTATGGGGACGAGCGTTATCCTGTTGGAACCCCCCCCACCCCCTGGAATGCTGTTCATATGTGGCAGCACAACAGGTTGAATCACCAGACCGACGTACAACTGTGCCGTCAGGGGTCGTGGGATAACCACGAGAGTGCTCCTGCTGTCATAGGAAATTTCTCCCCGGACCATAACTCCAGGTGTAGGTCCAGTGTTGTCTCGGCCGCAGACGAGTTGGTTGCAGACGCTCATCTGGCCTCCTTCTAAGCAACACACGGCCATCACTGGCACCCAGGCAGAACCGGCTTTCATCATAAAACACAACAGATCTCCACTCCGTCCTCCAATGAGCAGCTCTAGCTTGACACCACTCACGTCGCAAACGGCAGTGGTTTGGAGTAAGTGGAATGCACGCTACAGGGCGTCTGGCTCAGAGCTGTCCTTCAAGTAACCGATTTGTAACAGTTCGTTGTGTCACTGTGGTGTCAACTGCAGCTCGAATTGCTGCCGCAGACGCGGTACGGCCACGTGGCACTACTGAGAGGGAAGACCGTACACGGCGGTCTTCCGTCTCAGTAGTGCCACGTGGCCGGCCGGAACCCAGTCTTCTTGAGGCAGTACCTTCCCTTGACCACCGCTCCCAACAATCATGCACAGTGGCTACATTCATGCCAAGTCGTTCTGCAATATTGCGGAAATAAAATCCACTCTCTCGTAGCCCTATTACACGACCTCGTTCAAACTCCGTGAGCTTTTGATAATGGCTTCTTCGTCTTCTTAAAGGCATTCTTGACTAACATCAACACCCTACGTCGAATCTCAACGATAACTAACGCTCACGAACGTTACAGAGCGTATTTACAGCAAACCTACTTTGCATGTTCCGAGGGGAGCTACTAGCGCTACACGTATGCGCCGAGCGCGAAATTTGCATAGACGTCATATTACAGATATACTCACACTGCCTACCAACTGTCGTTTATCTAACACAACTCCTTCTTGGTGTTGGGTTTTTTTTCCGTCAGTGTATATATTCTAAATATTATTAACTGCCGCTGCCGCCAGCGCCGCCGCTGTTTTAGAGATTTCGCGACACTCGCGCTTTTCTAGCTCGCACCGCAAAGCGAATTGAGCACAAAAATATGAAATTTACCTCGTTTGTGGAGAGTTGCTCGGAAAACACACTGAAATAAACCGTTTTTCGATTCTGACTATACTTCAAGAGCTATTGTATTTCAAATTTAAGGTAAGCAAAGAAGTGCTATCAGTTCGCGTTTTGGACAGACTAACAGCAGTAGAACCACGAAACCTTGTAGGCATGTAGGGCCATGGCTGAATTTTTGCACCTCGACGCCTGTTTTATTTTTAAATTTCGATTTAGTTTGCGAGAAATTAAATTTTAAAATTTCACAAGATTCTCTATTTTGCGATGGGATCCATTTTAAAAAACGGATATATAACAAACTATAAATCACAACGCATTGCAATTTTTACAGCATAAACTCACAACTATGACTTCTATTTTACAAATTTTTTTTATAAAAAAAGTCATTTTCTGATTTTGAAGCATTTTTTAAAGACGCAATAGAAAGGAACGAGCGGCTTACTCTGTTTTCAGCGTTAGCCGCACAGGAAAGTTCTGGACCTTTTGTCATAGTGACGCAACTCTTTTTGGCACACTCTTCTCATTGGGTTAAAGGACAGGCTACAATTAATTTTGTAGTGACGCCATTCTTAATGACATAGCGACGCATCCTCAATAACTATGTAAATATAGGCTTTCGCCTCCTATATAAAAAAAAGAGGGAAAATGAGAGTGTGTTCCTCCTCGAATTTTTTGACGACTTCTAAATGACCTAGAAACCTGAAAATTGGCATGCTGATAGGTCATAAAGTCCATATGCGTAGAAAAGTTCGAAAAAAAGTCGGCTTTGGAACAGTGTCTGCTCGAATTTTTCGCGAATTGTTTTACCATATCTAAATGACCTAGTGAGCTGAAAATCAGCATGCTGATAGGTTTTGAGATCCGAATACCTAGAAAAGTCCGAAGACCAAAATGGCGGCTTTGGAACATTGTCTGCTTGAAATTTTCGCGAATTGCTAGACCACTTCTAAATAACCGAGCGATCTATATATTGACACGCTGGTTCGTCTTGCAAATGCACGAAAAAAAATAGCGGTTTGAAATAATTTCTGCTTGAATTTTTCTGCCACTTTTACACCTAAAAAAAAATTTGAAAACCAAAAAAATTCAAACAGGCGGGTTAGCTTTACTGTTCCAAAATGCTGATAGGTTTAAAGATAATTTTGTCATAATCATTGAAATGTTTTGAAAATTTCTAATGTTGATTTAAAATTAAGGAGCGCCAAAGCCAGCTCCGTTTTACGTCAAACCGTATGCATTGACGTCACGATGCTGTTCTAAATTATAAAACAGTTACGTATTTTAAATTACTTTCTTTTCCCTTTCTTTAATTTTATTTTCAATTACTTTTCTTTCCTTTAACTACTTTTCCCTTTCTTTCATTTTATCTTCAGATCACTTTTCTTTCCTTCAGTTACTTTTCCCTTTTTTCTTTAGTTTATCTTCAAACTACTTTTCTTTCCCGTAATTACTCTTCCCTCTCTTTAATTTTATCTTCATTGCTATATATATATACAAAAAACTTAAAAACGTGTACTATGAAGTTGTACAACTTACCAGAGAACTGCGCCTAGCTGCAAGAACCACAGGCAGAGTACATAAACAAACTTCGTTTACAGTGAGTAGAATTTTGTTTATATACATGTATACATACTCTTTTATACAGTAAGTGGATGGAGAATAAGAAACTACACTAGGCCAAGTTTTCACTTGACATCTCAGTGAAGGAAACATTCGAGAGTATGCATTTGAAAAAATGCTACAGTTGTTCTTCTCAATAAAAAAAAGGTGAGATTCTAGATCTAGGAACAACAGACCCGTCAATCTTTTATCAGTGGTTTACAAAATATTCACTAAGGTTCTTACACATCGCTTGAAGATGACATGGTTCAACCAAGGTAAGAGGCAGGAGTCAAGGGTGGCTACAATACCGTAGATCATATCCATGTACTGAAAAAAATAATTGAAAGAACGGGGGAATATGAATTCCCGTTATGCATTGCTTTTATTGATTATGCAAAAGCCTTTGATTTCGTGGAACCATCGGCAGTTGCAATGACTTTGAAAATCTGCTGCATACAATGACTTTGAAATTGAAGATGCATACAATGGAATTATTAATAACATCTATGAAAACGTAAGCGCTAAGGTTCGGCCATTTGAGGATACAACACCAATAAATATTGGAAAGGGAGTAAGGCAAGCAGACACCATATCTCCCAAAGTCTTGTATGCCACATTGCAGAACGTCTTTCAATCATTGAACCGGGAAAACAAGGGAATGAAGATGAATGGTAATTTTTTAACTCACCATCGTTTTGCTGATGATGTGATCATTTTTGTAACTACGACTTTAGAGCTGCAGAGTATTATTCAGAAACGTACTGAAAAGAGTGAAGAAGTGGGATTAAGAATGAACTTTCGGAAGACAAAACTAATGTAAAATGCTTTTCAAGAAATCAAGATTTTGTGATTGATGGGAATGATTTCGGGGTAACCGACACCTACATTGACCTTTGACAGCAGATACCAATCAAAGGTTACGTTTATAAAAAAAATTAATCGGCGTATAAAACTTAGCTGGAGAGCTTTTGGAACAAACAGTGCAATTTCCAAGAGCCGACGGCTTTAATATCTTAAAGAAATGTTTTTAATCAGTGCATCCTTCTAGTTCTTACACATGGAGCAGAGACGAAAAAGACATACAAGGATGCACACAACGGAAAGAATAATGAAGAATGTATTGGGTGCGTATGGGTGTATAAGCGGGTATACATGGCTGTATAAGTGTATATGTGAGTATGGGGTGGGCATTGCCCAGAAGCACGGACCACCGATGGATAACCAAAATTTCAGACTGGGTACCAAAGGACCGAAAAAGACCCAGAAGAAAGACCACATGGGAAATGGAAGACTGGAATTTGAAAGCGCGCCGTAGTGAAATGAGGAGAATGGCGCAAAAAAGACCGTTATGGAAGAAATTTTGACACCTTCATTCAGTAGTAGACTGATAATGGTTGAGAATATCATACACTAGTGTGCAAAAATTAAGGACGACGAGGAGAAATTAGCATAACAAGAGAACGAGCAGGCAGAACGGACAGAAATACCACTCAGGAGATAGTCTAGGATCCGGTACGGTAGCGCGTGCCCATATATGCAGCATGACGTAGGGGGGGGGGTCGGGTCGGAAGGGTATAAAATACACGGACGGTGTACGCTCAGCAATTCGGTGAAAGCTATTGCACGGTGTACATCGGTTTTAACGACATCGAGTTGCTGCCACTGTGTGATATGGTCAACAGGCAATCCAGTAGACGTCATATGGATGACTTTACCCCAGGTCGCGTCATTGGGAAGTTGGAAGAAGATCGAAGTGTGACTAGTGTGGCCGAGGAGTTCGGGATTGCTCACAGAATCGCTTCACGAGCTTGGAGAGCATTTCAAACGACATGAACAGCTGTCCGAGAGTTTAGCAGTGGTCGTCCATGAGCAACCACTTCGGCGAACGACCGGTATATTGTCCTACAGGCGAGAAGAGACAAACGGCAGACAGCGGGAGAAATCGCAAGGCACATGCAACAGACAACTGAACGTCCGTTATCGCGTTTTACCGTGGCTAGGAGGCTGCACAAAAGTAGTCTATTTGCACGATGAGCCATCAACGCCTGCTCATCGGAGACGACGGTTTCTGTTGTGCCAGAAACACAAGAACTGGACACATCAGCAATGGGTTCGAGTCCTTTTTACGGATGAGAGCCGATTTAGTCTGTCGAGCGATTCTAGACGTATACCCATTTGGAGAGAGCAGGGAACATGCAATCACACCTCCAATATCATCGAAAGGGACCGGCTTGGAGGTGGTGGATTTCTCTTTTGGGGCGGTATCATGCTTGGTAGCCGTACTGACCTCCACATCTTCCAAGGAGGTTCACTGGTGTCCGCTACTGTACCAAGGTTCTCATGCCTTACGTGCGTCTGTTTAGAGGTGCTGTAAGTCCTGAGTTCCACTTCATGGACGACAACGCTACACCTCATCGTATAGTGACTGTCGCATAGTTGTTGGAGAGTGAGGATATTCAACGCATGGATTGGCCCGCAAGGGCCCCGGATCTAAATTCAATCGAACACGTGTGGGACCTTCTCGGGAGACGCTTGGCAGCACGTCACCAGCCGCCAGGAACGATTCCGCAGCTGCGATTGGCGCTACAAGAGGAATGGGACGCGATGCCTCAACAGCTCCTTGACAACCTCGTCCTCAGCATGGACAGACGTTGTAAATCCTGCAACGCAGTCAATGGTGATCATATCCCTTACTAAAGGCTGGATTTTCCTTGGCATCGGCCTGTCACGTGGACGTTACTGTTTTCTGCCCACTTGTGCTGGAAGCTATCTTTTCAATAAAGTGTCTTTGTATCCTTTGGATTCCTTGTTTGGACGGTTTTGCTCACTTGTCATATTCTTACATCTTCGGGATCTCATGGTATGATTTGAGTCGATGTGGAGCTCTTCTGCACGACGTTACATTCGAAAAACCGTCTCGTCCTTATTTTTTGCACGCCAGCGTACATATAGACATCATGATCAGAGCAAAATCCCTTCATACAGTTGTGGTTCAACAATGGTTGTCTATCACGATATACGTATATGTACATACGTATATAGTAAAATCTCCATTAACGGACACCTCCGAGCAACGGAAAGTTTAGGCTAGTATCGAACAACTTGCGTAGGATTAGCATTAACGATATCCTCCAAAAACGAAGCCCTTTAACAATGGTCAACCGGTACCCCAAAATATTAGGGTTATGCAAATGTTTCTACCGCCCCAGCTAAACGAGCGCTGTAATAGTCTAGCCGACCGGCGACCCGTGCTGTGCGTTCGTACAGGAAGCCAAGCATGACGTTCGATATATTTCATTTGCGGCACTGTTTGTTATTTATGTTTAATTTAGGGAAAAGAGCTAGTGAAGCATACAGTTCAATATGTCAGGCGCATGGCGATACGGTTATTGGTGAGAGGACGTGTCGAGAATGGTTTGCCAGGTTTAAGAAAGGTGATCTAAGCTTGAAAGACAAGCCACGTGCACGTAGACGGCAGGAACTCGCAGACGAGGAGCAGGAATCGCTGTTGCAAGAGGATGCAACACAATCGACTACGCAACTGGTGAAAAGTTTGAAAGTGGCTCATACGACGTCTCTGCGGCATCTACAGGCCTTGGGGAAGATCCAGAAGATTAGTAAGTGGGTCCCGCATATTTTAACGGAGGATAATATTGGTCAACGATTGGGCAGAACTTTCAAGTGAAGAATTTCTTGTGGACGGTTTTCACTGGGGATGAAAAATGCGTCTATTGCGACATATCCGTACGCAAGCGATCCTGGATCGACCCAGGCCAGCCATCAACATCCCCTACAAAACAATTCATGAGATACATATTCATGAGAAAAAGGTGCTGTTGTGTGTGTGATGGGATATGCATGGAGTGCTGTATTTCGAACTGTTAAAATCGGGCGATTACAATCACTGCACAACGACATAACGAACATGTGGCCAGTTGATGAAATGGAACGTCGCAATCGATCAAACACGCCTATGGACAGGTTAAGGACGCCACCCAGTCGTTCGGTTACACGGTGATGTCAGACCACATTTTGGTGCCACCACGAGATCAACACTTGAACAGTTACATTCGGAGGTTTTACCGTCCCAAGCTTACTCACCGGACATTGCACCCTCAGGCTTTATCTGTTTCGCTCTGTGCAATATGCCCTAGCCCAAAAGCTGTTCACCACAGTTCCAAAAGTGGAAAAGTTCGTCACTGCGTTATTCAACTCAAACCCGAGTCCTTCTTTCACCGGGGATTCATTTGATGCCTGAAAAATGGCAAAAGGTCATTTTCGTGTTGGAGGTAATCCAAAATTAAAAGAATCAATGCCGCCTTACTCACGCTTTTTTTAAATAAAACTTTACGTTAAAAACGTACATACAGATAAAAATCATATATACAAGTTAAAATAAAATCATATGTATAAGTTAAAACTGTGTAACCTTGTTTCACAGAAAGTAGAGAATAGACCGTTGTCCAAGCACCAACACCCTTTAAGAACCTTGATACGACAACTTACCTATATTAACCTGAGCTCTGTTCCTTTAAATGACATCCAACAACAAACACTATCTAAAGGTCTTAAATATCCCTTTCCTGTTACTAAAAGTAACAATGTTCAGCTCATACCTCAGATTGAAACTGTGATTAAGGCTCTTCCAAGCACAGCTCAGGAAGCTACAAGGTTTCAACTTGCAAAGCAAATTATTAAATATTCCGCTAAAAAATACATGACCACCCAACTTATTAACGAAAAGAAGCAACTTCAACAACACAAACAGAATGAGAATATCTCAATTGTCAGTGTCGATAAAGTACCACAGATAATAATCCTTAACAAAGCAGACTACTTAGAAAAAATGCAACAGGCCATAAATGACATTCCACATGTAATTTGCCCAAGAGACCACACTCAAGCAACAGTTGCTGCACTTCGCCGTATGAAATCTCTCTCGTTACTTCCTACCTCTTTTTCGAACAACTTGAATCCTCCCCCGGCTACAGAGTACCAGTATTATCTGGAAAACTTAAAACTCATAAAACCGGCAACCCAATTTGTCCCCTGGTTTCTGCACTCTGCAGTCCTGCTCGCCCCTTGGAGAGTTCCTTGGCAAAACTACTTGCACAATTGGTCTCGGATTCACCTTACTCAATCTCCAGCTCTGCCATTGCATTATCTAGTAGTACCTCTATGCAACCTTTCAGTTCACCATTTTTTGTGGCTTTCCTCGACGTTGTTTCGTTGTTCACCAATATACCTATTTCAACAGTGCACAATCTCATTTCTTCAAAACTACACACCGTGGGCACTTACACACCTCAGAATATCCAGTGCATTCTTGCAGCTCTTAGAATGATCTCTAATATAACCTTTTTTCAGTTTAATGATACTTTTTCTCGTCAAACAGAGGGAGCACCAATGGGATCCCCATTGTCTTCTCTCCTTGCAGAAGTATTACTACAATCTCTCGAGGAAGAAACTATTTAACATGCTCCGATTCAGCCCTTACTATACCTGCGGTACGTAGACGATATTATAATCTTCTGGCCCTCAACTTCAGAAGCCTTACAGATTTTTCCTAAAGATATGTCATAAAAACTTCCTTCAATAAATTTTACGCTCTAACTGGAAGAAAATCAGTCCCTACTTTTCCTGGACTTTCAGTTACACAGAGATCCAACTACCAACGCTATTTCCTACTCTGTGTACAGGAAACCTGGTTCAAACACCACTCTGATCCCATTTCATTCATTTCACCCCAGGTGTCAAAAATTATTATCTCTGCACTTTCTAGTAAGGCGGGCCATAATTCATTCGTCGAACATTACCTTCCGCAACATGGAGTTCGAAAATATTAGACGACTGGCTACAGAATACGGATACCCAGAGCAAATCTTTCATAAACTGCTAAGGCGTATTTCGTCCATTCCATCCTCAACTTTAAACAGAGCTACCCCACTTGTTAAACATGCTGCTTCTGTACCATTCCTACCTGGTGTCACCCAAGGTTAGTAGAAGAAAAAGGTTGCCTCGATAGTGGAAAATCTTCGAGCGGAGAGAGGCGCGTGACGTCACTGAAAGACCCATCGTGGGGTTTGACTCGAAATCTCGCTCGCCCGTCCGGAGTGTGGAATCAACCGAGTTTTTTTTTAAGCCTGTTTATTTTGAAAAATTTTAGTACTCTTACAAAAGACATAGCCACAGCCTGGTTTAGATTAAAGACATGTGAAAGGTTAGAAAAAAGAAAGAAAAACATGCATATGCATTATAAAAATTGAACATTTCCGACTGAAGCATGAAGTGTGTTATTTTGTAGTTACGTTTACTGTGGTTGCAGTTTTGTTTCTTTGGCTTTTCATGTTTTAGGAAAATGAGTCATAATCTAATTAATATACTTATACTTGATTTAATCACAACAATTCGCAAAACTAGAGGTTATTTCTAAATAGGTAGGTCTCAGTTTTTTTTCTTTTCCTAATTTACTATTTTCATAGGTTTTCTCTTCTTTAAGCGAATGTCATCTTCATTTCTTATATTTCTTTTGGAAGTTAGGGTGGACTGCGGCTTCTCATTAAAAAATTTAATCCAAATTATAATTCTCATCTTAACATATGCTCTTCTACACCTCTAAGTCATCTGTGGGAAATCCAGGAAACAAGAGATATGCTTTTTCTGTTAACGCTTATAGGATATATTTCTCTTTACTTATAGTGTAATTCATGTTTTGTTTAAGAAATTCATATTTCAAATTTTAGCGATATTAGACCACTCAAGAGATTGTTGAACAAGTCCTCAAAATGACAAACTATGTAGCCAGATTCCTCAATATGCGCAGTGATATTTTTTGATATGTAATCTCCCAGATGTGGGTATTATTCTTTATATTTTTTGACTACCCAATCAGCAAGATACTCTCGGCCATCATTTTCAGTTACTGTGGTTAGGTATTGCTGTGTATTTAACACATTATCGCTGTCGCTTGCGTAGAATAAGCATCGTATAAATATTTGAACATTTTTTCATCATTTTTGTCTCCAACGTGGCGCAGCACTATTGCAACTATGAATTCTTTCGCGTGTGATTCATCAGTCTGGGTATTGGTGTTTTTCTGTATTATGCCCTGTTTTCATAATTTTTAGTACGTCCGTCATGGTACCTTTGTTGGGGATTAATCTTGGACGCCCATTTCTGCAAAGTTGATAATCCAGGCAAGAGATAATTCAGTTCACTTCGTAAATAAATATATGACATCTTACTCAGGTATCGCAGAGACAAAGTGATCGATATAATCTCATTGGACCAAACAATCTTTTTTTATTCAAACGCCCCCTGTAAAAATCTTACACGGAGCTTATATAATAATTGGGGCTTAAAAATAATTGTAAAAGGTTTTGAACGTTCAACGCTTTTTTGCAATTATTTTTTCTTTTCATTGCAACAATTTCATATTTCAATCTCCGTATTTTTGGAGCTGAATTCCGTATATATGTTTTTGTTTATTGCTCGCCTTTTAGCGTAACGCAAAATTTTTAGTCAGCAACTGCCTATATTTACACATTAATGAGTCATATTCTATATCTCTGATTTCTGTTTTCCATCGGATTCCACTGCGTTTTACTTCTCAGAACTGTTATCTGAGTGGTTTACTTGTAACAAATCAGAAATCATATTTTTAGTTTCTCTTTGAGTAAGTCTTTCAATACGAGTTTTATTACAGTTATCCACGTGTTTAATAATTACAGAACGTTTTAGCAAATTTTTTGAAGGAAAGGCAAGGCCTTTTAATTTTCTTTTGGGTGGCAAATTTAAAAGTTCGAATTTCAAATCCCGCCTATAATCTACGGGTTCAAAATGTTCTGAAAACACAGTACAGGATGCTGGGTTCCATTTCCCATCTCTGCGACAAAGATGAATCCACGTTTTCCTGAGCCCTGGATCTTTTGGAAAAGAAAGATACAATACGTTATCTTTATCAGGATTTGATTTGGTTTTCGACAAACTGTTGTTGCAAATTGCAAAGTACATCTCATCCCTGGCATCACTGATAGTCAGTCACATAAAACAGTTCATAGATCACTCTGAAAAATGTTGCTACACAAAAAAACTCCTGAGCTCAAAGTGAGATTTCACAGAAATTACATAGGATTTAGCTCTTTCGGGAAGGGATGGATGGGTGGGCATTGACCTTGACCGCGGGTCTGTCACTGACGTCACTCCCCCACGCAAGATGTGACTGCAGGGAAGTATACGGATCAAGGCAACCTTCTCTTCTACTAACCTTGGGTGTCACCAACCATTTAAAAACAATTTGTAAAAAACACAAAATCAGATTCGGAATCAAGACAAATACAAAAATTACAATCATAAATAATTAAAGAGATACAGTGGAACTAGTTAAACGGCATGGCATTCATGCCATACTTCTAAAGCCCTCGTGTGAAGTGGCTCAAATCAGGATGTACTTTGGTTCAATTACTCGCCCTTTGATCTATAGAACCTCGGAACATAAATATAACATTCGAACAGCCTCTACTGCAACAGCGTTTTCCCTACTCTACTTGGAAAGCAGGCATACCCCTATATGGGAACACATAACCATATTGAACATTCCGAGGTCACGTTCAACTATTTTCTTTGTAGAGAGTTTGGTGATTTATAAATACAGTCACCTTTGGTGTAATGAAGAATACCCATATACCATCCCCCTGCCATGGACACAAATAACGGATTGTGAAAAACACCCACACAATCCAGAGGACGAGTTCGGTCAATTGTTTCGACGCATGCGTTAACCTTAACTCTGAACTGCGTCCTAGTGAATAGCCTCATGGTATATAATCAACATCGAACCACTTGTGATTAGTGCATTGTCAAACATCCGAGGATAATCTTAAAGTAAGCTCGAAAGGTCTCATGTGTGTATTTTAACTTGTATATATGATTTTAATCTCTATATATATTTTTTAAGGTAAAGTTTTATAAAAAATCGTGCTTAAGACGGCATTGCTTCTTTTAATTTTGGAAAAGGTCATTGATGCTAACGACCAATATCGCGTTGAATAAATGCGTACTGGTTTCCTGATTGTTCCTGTCTCCTTTCTCCTTAAAACGGCGGAAACTTTTGCATACACCTAATAGATCTGATGGACACACTGTCCCATGGAGTTTATGTAGTTTCTTTGGTACTTCAGCAACAGGTTAACATAGAGCCGAAGAACATTTAGCAGCCCCAGTGGCGCAGTGGTCTAAACGCTGGCTTATGACCATTCGTCCGTGAAGGGGTCCGGGTTCAAATCACGGTTAGGCATGGATGTTGTGTTTGTCTTACGGAACTTGCTCTCCCCTCGCCTGGAACCACAGATCCTAAATTAGGGACTGGAGACTGCTTATGGCCCATTGAATTACCCAAAAAAAATGGAAATTTACTGCAAAGGCATAATGAATTGGATTACGGCTGGTACAGTGGTATGCTTAAGTGAAAAGACAGGAGCTAAAATTTTAATTCCGTATGGGATGGCTGCAACTTACAGGTATGTTTCAATAGCCCACGGGTGCTGTGCGTGTTGTTGATGGGGTCTGGAACCTTGCCCGTTTTAGGCAATGTCTCTTAATTTGGTCCTTGTGGGCTCTGGTCCTGCTTTACCGCACGCGGCCACATAACTGTGCAATTACGCCTTACTATCTAGCATTTTTCTTTTTTCCATTCCAATAGCGTACCCTAAACCTAGTTACCCATCTTGCTATCTCTAAGTGCTATTTAACACCAGAAGCCTGACACTTGCTTTCTAAAAATTATCTACCCCGTGAATTACTAATTTAATTATTATGTGCATTTCTATTCAGCAGTCAGCATTTGGAAAAAGAACTGTAACGTTTTCTTTATTGTGCGTAGGCTTCATATCTTTATTTTGCTTTTGCACAAACGTAGCTGCCTAGCAATGTTAACTTAGGCCTACTCTCCAAATAACGGGCACCTCCTAACAAAGGTGACGTTCTTCCGTCCGAGGAGTAATCATCATTTTAAGGTTTTACTGTATGTATAACTAAATTTTCTATATATGTACACATATATATTGGTAGTTATACAATTAAATTTTATATATATGTACTCATATATATTGCAATCTGAGTGGATTATTTTAAGAAGATGGCAATTGCCGACTTAAAGAATTAAACTCTGGAGGTGACGAGAATTTCTTAGAGCCGGTACAATTTAATCTTTCTCCCTAACTGTGATCAGTACATTTTTTTATGCTGATCATTAATTAGATGTGTATGCTTGTTTCAACCTCAGCTTTCAGTACACGATCTGAAAACATTGTATCATCATATTCGAACTGAGTATATCAGGTATCACAATCTGGTTGAACTGCCGAGCTCTTTCCAGTTGGAGCAATGTGATGCTGAAACTCACACATCTTTGTATATAAAAATGCAGGAAGTGTAGTTACGAAAACAGGTAAGGATCATTCATTAAATTCTCTTCAGAGAAAACATCGCCTCCGTTTAACAGTTTTACAGAGGGCATAAAACATTCTGGTTACAACCCCTACACTGTTATATGAAATTTTGCTCATTAGTCTACACATCCAAAGGTGTTGTCCTTGTTCTCCTAATTACTGAAATGAAAACAGGGCACACCCAAAAACATCCAAAGGAGTTGTCTTTGTTCTCGTAGTGACTGAAATGAAAACAGGCCCCACCCCAAAACATCCAAAGGTGTTGTCCTTGTTCTCTTAGTTACTGAAATGAAAACAGGCCCCACCGATAAACATTCAAAGGTGTTGTCCCTGTTCTCTTAGTTACTGAAATGAAAGCAGGCCCCACCCCAAAACATCAAAAGGTGTTGCCTTTGTTCACTTAGTTACTGAAATGAAAACAGGCCCCACCGGAAAACATCCAAAGGTGTGGTCCTTGTTCTCTTAGTTATTGAAATGAAAACAGGCCGCACCCTAAAACATGTGCTTCGAAGCACTGTTCATCAATTCCCTAATCTTCTTCATGAATGCTGGATATATTCGAAATTCTGGATGTCATACTCTCCAGAACTAAACCTAAGTCATTGCTTCTAAACATTCTGAGATATGGAATTTACCAAAATAATCGGCTAATTGGAAGGATTGATTTCCCGGCACTGACGGGAATCGTGATAGATATTTCAATCAGCTGCATTTATGTGAAATTTCAAATCGTAGATGCAATTGATTTGTCGTGTCTGCACGGAAGAAAAAATGTTCTGCAATGGCGATATATTCTTCAAAGAAATCACTTGACCTTTTCTGCTTAATGAGGAAATTACAATTAATTCTGGAATGTCTTTTTTATAAAGATGATACGCGTGAGAAATGATTGGAAGTTATGCTTTTAAAGCGAATCAATATTTTAATTAGTACTTCTTTTTCGAACTTTGTATAAAGTTTTATAGTTACTGTTAATACAATGAAAACGCTTTTTCTTTTTAGATATCCAACGTGTCTCCTAGAATGGGAAGAAGATGTCAAGACTTTTTGCCATTAGCTACACAGTTTATCGGTTTATTTAATCAACTGGTGGAGGTAAGTCGTGTTTCTACTCTCTCTCCCTTTCATTCTCTCTCTTTCTCTCTCTCTTTCTTCCTTGATATGTAATGCTATGATGTTTTTGTAAAATGTGACTGAAATAAAAATATTTTGCCCTTTCCGCGTATTTAGGTATCTTCTGAAATCTTGAAATAATTGCAAACAATTAGGCAGAATTCCATTCAGCTTTAGGCTTACGGTTATTTCTAGTACGAATGTTTCAAAGTGACCAACATATTCCTATTCTACAAACTTATAGCCAGAAGTATACATTTGTACCCCAACATACAAATACTGGCCATGAGCGGAAACGTATGCATGACTATATTACAAGATTTCACGGACCGTAAAAGGAAGAATCTATCCTTCCGGCCAAAGAAAGATTTCTCAGAATGTCTTCATAATACTCATAAATAAATGGCAAATTTTAATGTAGTTCTTTAAGTCGGCTATATTGACAGTAATACGTAATGTATTTTGATGTGCCAAATTGGTATAATGAAGCTGTGACGAATCGACAGTGTTTTTTGTCTGATATCTGATAAAAGAATTTAGGTAAAAAGAAGTATACATGAAATTTGAGATTTTACATGAAGTGAAATTTTGCATGTATGTGCACTTCAGCAGCGTAGGTTTCATTTCAATATTACATTTATTTTTTGCATAGTACTTACATTTTCCCCCGTCAAATGCAGTCAAAGAATTCGAAATTGACGTGCACATATTTCAAGGTCCCAACATTGAAAGATGTATCAAATGATGTGTTCCATATGAATCCGTGGTCCGCATTCGGAATTATTTAAAATTGAGCAGAATATTAGATCAATGCATTCATCTTTGTCCTGATATCAAAGCGAAAAATGGTTTGTTTCTGAAAATTCAATCACATTTCAGCGCATTGGGGTTTTTTTACGTATTAGTTTTTATTTTTATTGAAGAAAGCTAAGAAAAGGTTTTGCTGAAACAGGGTTTCATATAATTCTTCGTTAAATGCCGAAGCACTTGAGGTTTATGGTATGGAAGAAACTTTATTTAAATCTATTTTATGGAGAAACGCTTGCGAGTTTTTGGCAATATCTGTTCAGGACGTGAAATGGTCTTCTAGGAGAAACTCTTGGCATATTTCGTAATATTCAAGTAGAACTCAATTTAGACTTAAAGCAGAGTGGAGCAAATTATTGTTAGTTTTTATGTTACATTAACTGTCACAAATTCGAGTCAGTGATATGTATTACCTTCTTAAGGTAGTCAAACTATGTTTTCTTCATTCCATCTGTTTCGTGTGTATGCCATAAAAGGTTTTTCGGAATTCGTTTTGACAAAAAAAAAAAAAAAAAAAAAAGAAGCAAAATGAAGTCTATTTAAGATATTTCTGATTTCTTGTCTTGAGTTGTATTGGAATTTCCACTGGAAGTCTGGAAGTCGGTATCATTCCCATAACATGAAAAAAGAACGAAAAAGAATATTCGGTGATGTAATCTACAAATCTTCGCGTTGCGCTTTCCATTAGCTACTTCGAAATTATTGGCACATTACCCTCAGAATTGCTGGATGGGACGATTTGAAAATATCAAAAAAGTTTAGCTCAATAACAGAAGCAACACGTCAGATGTGCAATTTGCGCTCTGTCACTACGTTACTCATCCCACCCTTTGATTCCTCTCAAAGATATTTAAATATTCAATACACATAACCCCTGTAATGTTCTCTGACCATTACTGGACAAAAGCGTTCAAAACTAGCCGAAAATTTCTTAAAAACGTTTGACTTTAATTCTGCAGTATTCTAGCTTGTGACCGTCATTTGAGAAACTTAATTTTATTTTTCAATTATTCTTTTTCAAGTTTCCATGCATACATTATTTTGCTCTCTGGATGAGTGGACGGAGAAAGTTTAAGGCTGTGCGGATTTGTATCACGCAGGTTTCCCTTTGAAAAAGAGTGCTGTTGAATATACATGAGATAAAATGTTTTATGATGAAACTTGGATCAAATCTTACAAGTCGGTTACAGACCCCTATTTCAGCCCAAATTTAAATCGTCGGCGTCTTTTTTCTAACTCGATGGGTGTTTCGAGAGTACGTTTAATTCCTCTGCTGAAGCACTTAAACACAAAGCGAAATTTTGGACTAAGTAATCTATCATCATACTGATGATAATGAAGACACATATCATGACTATGGCGTACAAGACTTTAATAACAAAATCTAATGAACGTAAACCATCATTTGCATTGCGTACCAAACATTAAATGTGTATCCTCAAAATTTCTTAATTTGGAGTACAGAAATTTACCTAATTTTTACGATATGAAACAAGAAAATATTCCGAAAAAGCTTTCGTAAAAGAGAATTTTCAAGAACTTGACGCTTCATCTTGTCGACGCGTTCCTCTTGGTTGGGATGAAGATCCCGTGGCTGAAATGTGTAAAACAATGGCTACTTCAGCCTACAATAAATTGCTGGATAACTTTTAAGTTCCGTTTACAAAATAAAGGTTTACATTTGTCAACACGGCTAATTGTCGTTTTACATAAGCCCGGCTTCGGTATACTTGATTTGAAAATTAGAATCCAGGCTCAAATGACAAACTAATCGTGATTATTCAAGTAAAATTCAATTTAGACTTCAGCAGAGTGGAGCAAATTATTGTTAGTTTTTATGCAATAAATTTGTTAAGAGCAGAAAATGTCGTTAAGACAGATTTTACTTTCCAATGCAGCTGGTTGAGGCCTGAAAGAAAAGCACAGAGGTCCCGGTGATGACGATGCCTAAATGAACAGTGAGCAATTACACGCATACATATACATATTTTTTCACTTTTATGACAATGTTTAATGCTCAGCATTCATACAGTGTAAGTAAACAAAGTACTCAATTGATTCTAACTGCATGTACACAGTTCATTACGGTTAAAGATTTGCCCTTTCGTAAGGAACTCCTTTACGAATAATATAAAATTCCTACATCATGTAATTATACACATACTAACGCAATCTAAATATATTTATCTCAGTACCTTAATTTCGTTTTCTGGCCATTTCCTAATTTTATTTTCAAATCCAACTAACTGCAATGAATTTGCAAAAGATTTGTGATTTTATCAAAATGAAGGTTTTCTGTGTACACTGGCGTGCAAAAATTAAGGTCGAGACGGTTTTTCGAATGTAACGTCGTGCAGAAGTGTTCCACATCGACTCAAATCATACCATAAGATCCCCAAGATGTAAGAATATGGGACAAGTGAGCAAAACCGTCCAAACAAGGAATCCAAAGGATATAAAGACACTTTATTGAAAAGGTAGCTTCGAGCACAACTGGACAGAAAACAGAAACGTCCATGTGAGAGGCGGATGCCAATAAAAATCCAGTCTTTAGTAGAGGATATGATCAATCCTAAATGCGTTGCAGGATTCACAACGTCTGTCCAGGCTGATGACGAGGTTGTCAAGGAGCTGTTGAGGCATCACGGCCCATTCCTCTTGTAGCGCCTATCGCAGCTGCTGAATCGTTCCTGGCGGCTGGTGACGTGCTGCCAAGCGTCTCCCGAGAAGATCCCACACGTGTTCGATTGGATTAAGGTCCGGGGACCTTGTGGGCCAATCGATGCTTTGAATATCTTCATACTCCACAGCTCTGCGACAGCCACTGTACGATGAGGTGTAGCGTTGTCGTCCATGAAGAGAAACTCAGGACCCACAGCATCTCTAAACAGACGCACGTGAGGGCAGGAGAACCTCGGTACAATAGCGGACACCAGTGACTGAACCTCCTTGGAAGGTGTGGAGGTCAATACGGCTACCAAGCATGATACCGCCCCAAACGAGAACTCGGCCACTTCCAAACCGGTCCCTTTCGAGGATGTTGGAGGTGTGATTGCATGTTCCTTGCTTTCTTCAGATGTGTATACGTCCAGAATCGCTCGCTAAACTAAATCGGCTCTCATCCGTAAAAAAAGAACTCGACCCCATTGCTGATGTGTCCAGTTCTTGTGCTCCCGGCACCACAGAAACCGCCGTCTCCAATGAGCAGGCGTTAATGGCACACACCGTACTGGTCTTCCTGCAAATAGACCACCTTTGTGCAGCCTCCTGGCCACGGTAAAACGCGATAACGGACGTCCAGTTGTCTGTTGCATGTGCCTTGCGATTTCTCCCGCTGTCTGCCGTCTGTTGCTTCCCGCCTGTGGGACAATATACCAGGCATCCTCCGCCATGGTTGCTCGTGGACGACCACTGCTAAACTCTCGGACAGCTGTCCCTGTCGTTTAAAATGCTCTCTAAGCTTGTGAAACGATGCTGTGAGCGTTCCCGAACTACTCGGCCACAATAGTCACACTTCAACCTTCTTCCAACTTCCCAATGACGCGACCTCGGGTAACGTCATCCAGATGTCGTTTACTATATTGCTTGTTGGCCATATCGCACGGTGGCAGCATCTCAATGTCGTTCAAACCGATGTACACCGAGCAATACCTTTCACCAAATTGCTGAGCGTACACCGTCGGTGTGCTTTATACCCTTCCGACACTCCCCCCTCCCTACGTCATTCTGAATATATGCGCATGCCCTACCGTACCGGACCCTAGTCTATCTTCTGAAAGGTCTTTCGGTCCGTTCTGCCTGCTCATTCCGCTGTTATGTTAATTTCTCCTCTTCGTCCTTAATTTTTGCACTCCGCTGTATTTACTCTGACGATTTTTGAGCACACAATTTGTATTTTAAAATATATAATTTTTTCTTTATTTTTAGCTGAATGTCGTAGAAGAGGAAATGACCAATCTGACGCAGTTAATGTTGTTCGGCTTTCTACATGAAGTGGTGATGCAACTTGATACTGTGCTACAGGTAAAGTACTCTTTCGCTTAGTTACTGCTAGACGTATTGTTACATGTTTTTAATAATCTCTCTTTAAGTGTGTCATTATTGAAATTGTATTGCAAATATTAACCAATAATTGAAAATTATGGGCGTTCTTCAAGTTAACGATTCTTATTTTTTAAGTTATTTACGTAACTTTATAGAATGTCTCAAGATCTATAATTCTTTCTCTTGCTAATTCCTATGTGTTTCTAAAAGCGTTTTATGTGGGAAAAATGTTGCACTTTCTGATAAAATTAATTTCCGTATTTCGACTGAACAGAAAAGAAATATCCTTGAAACTTTTATCTGCAAGTGGGCAACGCACCTCCGTGCCCCAGAGAAGTGCGTAAAAGCAAATATGGTGCCAAAGAGATATTTTAAAAGACCATGTCAAAATATTTAGGATTTGGCCAATCCGGTGCAAAGCATATTTTCTAAATAACTGCGGTCATATAGAGATATCCTCTATGGTTTTACAGTGGTTGCTGTCTCTATCTATCTAGGAGTGCATTTACTCTTTCTGTTGTCCTAATCATTACTAATTGAATTAAAGATGTATTGGGTTTAGCGCCTACGAAAATTGAAAACCCGTTTTTGTGTTTCAAAAATGGCTAGAAATAAGTGAAAAGAAATTTACCAAAAAGTGGAAAGCAAAGACAGCAAATACTGTTTATGACGGAACCTGTATAAAACTGAAACCCGCCCAAAACGGAACTTCTGTTTTGATGCCGAAATGAAAGATAGAAAATCTCGTACTATTTAACCAATCTTTTTACAGGAGCCAGCCTAAAGTGGAAACGTAATTACAAAGCGAGGAAATCTACCAGCAATCAACGAAAACTTTCCAGCTGTTGCGGTGCCGTAAAGTATTTTAATTGAATACAAATCATTACAGGATATATAAAGAAGTGAATTTCTCCGTCATTTTTGGTCTACGCCGGGATTCGAACCCGAGTACGCTTATTCCGGAACAAGCAGCTCTACCAACTGAGCTACGCAGACATGTATTCTGATTCCTATCTGCCTTTATGCCATGTGCGTCCTGCTGGCAGGTACGTCACATCTCCCCCCGAAAGAGAGGCCGGGGGCATGGCCCACGGGTCAGCCGTGACCATGAATCGCTGCAGGCAGACAACCACTGTAGAACGTGCACTTGAGAACTCCCAGTCAATCTGGTGTGTGGAATGCAACGTCACACACATTTATTTTTCGAAGCACTGGAGAAGGGATTCTCTGATTTCTCTATCTCGCGGTGTGGAAAGAACATCACACCATTGCGAGATTTTGAACGGTCGGGTCATCCGGGTATTTCGGGCGCCATTATAACGAAGTGAATTTCTCCGTCATTTTTATCCGCGCCAGGATTCGAACCCGGGTCCACTCATTCCGGAATAAGTTGCTCTACCAATTAAGCTACGCGGACATTTGTTCTGATTCCTATCTACCTTTATGTCGTGTACGTCCTTCTGGCAGGTACGTCACATCTCCTGGTACGTTACAGATACAGTGAGATAATTAATTCATACGAAACAAATGCGAGTGAAGTCGTAAGAAGTTTTATACAAATATATGTGTGAAGAGAGAGAGAGATCGCTTTTCATTTATTTATACAAACACCACTGCCAGCACATGCATTGTTCGGCTTCTTCTTAAGCCGAACAATGCATGACCACTCGGGTTTAGTTCATGTGAACAACACTCTTGCCTTTTCTGGATGTAAAGTACAAAATATGCACAGCTGGATGTTGCGTACGGATTCAACGAGGCTTTCCGATTTAATTTTCTTACCATTTATTCATTGCGGTAATCATTCACAACTTTTGCTTGCTATGAGTTGCTTTCTCTTGCTTGACTCTCGCCATGGCGCCAAAATAATAATATTCTCTATTTAGATACAAAAGTTAAATTTATTAAAATGAACGAAAACATAAGTGTGAGTATCAAGCATTTGGCAGAGAATTTCAATGCGAGTAAAATGAAAAAAATGTCATTTTAAAGAGAAAAGACGAAAGAAAAAGGCCATAGCATAATGGTATATAAGTCAACGAAAAGAAAGAATTCAGAGCGCCGACATTAACGAAGCCAGGACAGTCGACTGAATGAGATTTTCTGGAAATAGCCTGTTAGAGCAAATCGAAAATTTGTTGCTTTACGCTGCAGACATACGGAAGCAAAGGAGAGAAAACAAAGCTTGGAAAAAACATCCATGCTTCAAACAGAAGGTTAAAGTGTTTTCATTTCGTTCCAGACTACTCCTCAATTTCTACATCCATTTCTTTGTCGATCCAGCGTACTTTTGAATTTCATTCACCCATCTTTCACGGTCTTCTTCTAGGTATTTTTCTGTCGCTTGGAATGACTTGGAAGAGAATTCCTCAAGATAGAAAGTTTTCAGTTACACTCGGGGAGACCTTCATCCAAACGTGAATCAACTATTGTTCGTAATTGTATGTATATACAGGGTGCATAGGAAAGTTAATTTAGCCTGAAAAAAACTTGCGAACGGAGAGAGGTACAGTTATGCTTGTGAGATAACGATGTAGTAAAGTGACTACGCCCAATCGAATGCAACTGATAGCAGCACCCTTAGTGCCGAAATGCGGAGGTTAGCCATTGCAAACCGAAAACGAAAAGAGATAGAGCAAAATTTCCAATTTCCAAGTTGTAGAGCATCAATTAATTAGTACAAAACGACATTTGTTTCACACGAATAATATAAATTGTCGCCTGAATACCCTAAAATGTCCGAAATCGATGCGCTACTATTCGAATCTGCATATTCACATTTTGCAAATGTAGCCGTATGGAAATGCCGATTGTAACGTTGTACCGTACCCACGATATAAAAACCAGTAGCAGGATGTACCCTGATCAGAAGTTTAGGGTAAGTACGCTGTGTGAGAATGCCGAACTTCACTCACTTCCAATACTGCGAGATGGTGCTTTTTTACGGTGAATGCCAACGAAACGCGGCGCTGGCTGCACGGGAATATGCCATTCGTTTTCCATCTGGGCCACATCCAAGTGCGGGTACCATCGCAAGTGCAGTGAGACTGCTCAGGGGAGACGTGAAGCACTAAACGTCGTTCTCGTTCTTGCAGATGAGTGGGTGCAGGGATGCGTATACTGGCAGAGGATATTTCGGCATATGCACTAGCCCGTCCACAAAGCAGTACAAGAGATATCAGCAAGGCGAGTGACTTAACACAGGGCCGTGTATGGCAAATACTGCATACTCAAGGTGCACATCCCTATCCTGTCACTCCGCAGCAAGAACTGTTACCACGGGACAATGAGTGTCGATTTGATTGGTGCAACTGGGCGTTGATTAATGTTGAAGGTGACTCAGACTTTTTATCCAACATTCTTTGGTCAGACGATGCAGTGTTCCACCGTACCGGATAACTAAACCGACACAACGCCCACTACTGGGCGGTGGATAACCTCGTGGGGACGATTCACCAGACATCCAAGTGCGTTGGTCTATTAACGTGTGGTGCGGTATTTGGAAGACCCGCTTAGTGTGTATTTGCTCATACCTATGCCTGTTCCCTTCAAACGTTCACACAAAAGGTCACGCATCTATTTCGGACCTTTTAGGGTATTCAGGCGGCAATGTATCTTATCCGTGTGAAACCAATGTCGTTTTGTACTAATTAATTGATGCTCTACAACTTTGTATTTGGAAATTTTGCTCTATCTTTTTTCGTTTTCGATTTGGCAATGGCTAACTTCCGCATTTTGCTGTTAGGGGGCGCTGTTTTTTCGTGCCATTCGATCGGGCGTAGTCACTTTACTATACCGTTATCTCACTTGCATAACTGTACGTCTTTCCTTTCGGAAGTAATTTCAGGCTAAAGGGACTTCCTTTAGCCTGAAATTACTGTATATTCAGGGTGGAATTACTGTATATTAACCCTGTATATTAAGGGTGGGCCGAAAACACTTTTTTTTCGAAATCGATCTTGGTTTAGCGCGGACAAGTTGCCTAATGCGTCAGTTAGAACTCACAAAATGTTTTATCAATATTGCTCAATATCTAGCCGCGCCCTTCCGGCATTGAAAAAGTAAATAAAAGACGAAAAATCCACTTTGAAGCCTTTTTCGGAAAATTACTTTTCGGAATTCTTTTTTCGAAATCGGTCTTGGCATAGCGCGGAAAATTTGCTTATTGGGTCAGTTAGAGCCTCCCCAAAATTTCGTCAATTTTGCTCAATATCAAAAATACGGAAATCTTCCCTTTAAAATATATACGCGATTAATACCACAAAATAACTGTTGTGTCATTCTCTTCCTCCTTCAACGCCTGGCGACGATATACAGTGCGCACATGCACCTTTCATTATGTTGAAAGGTCACTAGTATGTTTAGAAACACATGCTTGCGCCAGTGTGTTAGACTTCTACGCTGTTTTGCGATGAGAAATGGTAATGGAGAAACAAGGAGCTAAGCAGAAGATGATTCGGGTAAGCACAAGCTGTCCGTCTTTTGTTACAGGAAAAGTTATATTTCCACACGATGCAGTTCTACTCCCAAATTACGAAGACATGATTAGATGTTATCAGAGCACCCGTTTGCAGACAAAGGGAGAAGGAAATAAGGAACATTCTTCTCAAAACGTGGCGGATGTAGTTGCCAGGAAAAGTAATAACATCTGGTTGCGTGCCTCCATTCCTGTTGTATTTTTAAAACGCGTGATTGCCTTGATTTTATTCTACATCCATAAATACAAGAATGTAGTGAAACCTGTAAAAAGTAGATGTACACCATTCCTGAATTCTAAAATAGAGAAATTTAAAACAGACGCTGAAAATGTATTCGACATTTGTGCTTGCAAGTGCCATGATCTAGCAATGTGTACCTGCGGAAAAAATTCAAAGTTCCGGACAGGGAATGGCAATTTTTGAATGACCAAAGGACTGTAAGACAGATTTCCATCGGAAATATTGATATCGCAACAACACAGCAATTGCAACGAAAGGAAGGAAAGATTACGCCGAAAAACCAATAGATCTATTGTGCCGGATAAAAAGTCGTGTCAGAGTACGAGTGGAAGTCAGAGGGACAAGGTTACTCCGGTTAAGGAAAAAGGTTACAAGGTTAAGAAAATCTAGTGTGTCAGGACAATTTGAAAGCGACAAACAAATACACTGAACTTGAATCAGTAACTGACACAGATAGAAACTTCCAGTGGGCCTATCCTTTAGAGAAAAAGTTATATGAAGGAAGTCGGACCATCATCAAGTTAAATGAGGATTAGCATGTCTCGTACTGCATTAGATGCAGATTTAACGGGCGCCTCAAGTAGAGCCGTGGCCAAAATTACTACAGCAGTTCTTGCTGACTTCAGTCTAGTTTCACCGGAAAGCCCAACGTTGACAAAAACATAATCAGAAGGGAAGCAGAAAAGGAAAGAAAACAAATTCGAGAAAATGAGTTGCGGGCAGTAAAAGAGACCCCATATTAAGAGCTTGTATTTTGATGGGCGCAAAGATCCGACTCTTAAACTGATGTCAGGTCGTCGAGAGATAAAATCTGAAGCGCACACAGATAACACTGATAGGAGAGCCAGAAGGCAAGTACATATGACATTTCTCGCTAAATTCGGACGAAAATGCGAAAGAAATAGTCAAAAGCATAATCGCCTTTACAGAAACTCATAATGTCAATCTCCAGAGCCTAATGATTATCGGATGCGATGGGGCAAATGTTACGGGATGTAAAGGTGGAGTAATACGTTTGCTTGAAACCCACTGTGGGGAGACCTCTGCAACGGAGCATATGTTTGCTACATACCAATGAGTTGCCACTAAGGCATCTCATTCAGGAACCCGATAGCCACACAAAAGGACCATATTCCTACTCTGGACCTGTTGGTTCACTTCTAAAAAGATTGGAAAACAAGACAGTGGTCAAATTTTACAAAATTGGTACTACCCTCCCGTATTTGGACCCTAAAGATATTAGCAATCTAAGCACTGATCAGCAATACTTCTATCGCACATGCATTGCTGTTAAAGATGGCAGTTTCCCCCCAAATCTGGTTAAGACCAATCCATCCAAAATCAGTCATGCACGCTGGCTGACGACCACAAACCGTCTGTTACGATTATACATCAGGACCCAAAATCCATCCGATAATCTTTGTGGAATCGTAAAGTTTGTGATGTTGGTTTATGCACCAATGTGATTCGAGATAAAAAATGAAACCACAGTGCCAAGATGGAGCCCGACATATCTGGAAGATGATTTCTCTCACAAGGCAGTTTGCCTGACCATGTAAAGAAAATGACCGACAAAGTAATTTCAAACAATGCATACTTTGCGCATTGCGGAAACGTACTACTGGCAATGCTAACGGATTCTCGAAGCCACATTCGGGAATTGGCAGTGAGGCGAATCCTGAACACCAGGAATAAGAAATCCAAAGGCATACGCTTTTTTAAACCCTCCCGAACTCAACTTTAAAGCCATTGAATATATTGATGTAATAAACTGGTCGAACTGCACCGTAACAGAGCCACCTCTTACAATGCATATAACAGATGAAGAGTTAAAAGACATGTGCAAACAAGAACAGGTTCCGACACTAACTTTCCACAAGTTCCCATGTCACAGCCAATCAGTCGAGTGATGTGTTAAACTCATATCTGAAGCTAAAAGATTCAAGCAAGAAGAGAACTTTCAACCTTTGACAACAAGGGACAGTATTATTCTAAAGCCTAACCTTTGTAAATATTCTCCTTTTTTTTTTGCTTTATGACCTTTCCAGTTTCTAGATTTCTGTATTTTTTTTTTTTTTTTTGATTGGAGGTTTAACGACCACCGTGAGCAACTCAATGGGCTATAAGCAGTCGCCCGTCCCTAATTTAGGGTCACTGGTTCCAGGGAAGGGAGAGAGCCAGTGCCGTAAGACAAACACAACATTTATGCCTCACCGGGATTCGAACCCGGACCCCTTTCGGACGAATGATCAGAGGCCAACGCCTTAGACCACTGAGCCACCGGGGCGGCTGATTTCTGTATTGCAAGAAGTAATATACTAGTAATTGAACTTTTGAAAGTTTTTTATTTTTTTCGTGTTGCTTATACTTTCCCAATGCCAGAGGCGCGGCTAGATATTGACCAAAATTGAATAAATTTTTTTGGGGTTCTAACTGACCCATTAAGCAACCTTTTCCGCGCTAGAAGAAGATCGATTTCGAAAAAATGTTCTTTTCGGCCCACCCTACTGTATATACATTTGTTTTTTTAATTTTTCAAAGAACATATGAACCCAACATAAATTGCTGAAATGTTGGAAACATGCACTCCTGCGTATCAGGCGATCTTAGACATTTAGTGTATTTTTTTTCCTTTTTGCGAAACGATTAACATATATACATACCAACCAAAAACGGAGACGTGTGTGCATTCAACTCTTAGGCGACGCAGTTTTTTGATATTTCTAATGATAGGCTATATGAGCAGCAACGTACAGAGTCATCTAAAATCTTTAACAATACCGTTTTTTCCATCTTTTAATATTGAATTTATGATTATTTATGGGAAACCATTTATGCTTTTGTTTCCTTTTCTTTTTTTAATGTAATATATTTAAATTGCAAATTTCTGTTAATTATACACCTTTGCTTATATTACCGTTTTTTCTACATTTCTAGGTCATTCCTGTTCCCCCAGATCAAGGAGATACATTACGTAACCTCTTCAGTTCCCTGAGCTCCTTTCTCAATGATTATGACAGAGCCCTACTGGTATGTGATATATCTAATCTCTCCGCGTTTTTCTAAATTTCTTTAAAGATTAATGTACTTTTCAAAATGTTGGTAGAAAACCATTTAAAGCATTTCCAACCTGAAAGATGACTTGGAAGATCATAAAATGTTTAGCTCTGCTTTTAAGCATATATTTTTTTCAGCATTTCTTTAACCTCTAATTGGACTCAAAGATATCTTGACTTCGAAAGCATTTGCGTTCTTAGAAGCCCATTACAAAACAAAATACACATACAATCGAATTATAGGTAGACCAATTGCAATACCACGTCATGCCGTACTCTTTACGGAAAAATAATATTCTGTCAGATATTATTTTAATGCTGATCTCCCTTTCTTGCATTTTCTTTTCCAAAAAGCTCCATCTCCAACATTTTATAGCGACTATCAAGGATGACTGGTATTTCCCAGGTAAATATTACTATTCGTGGAATCACGCTGTTGAGCGGGTGAAATTTAATGAATGAAAAAGCTATTCCTGTAATTTTCCAGTAAATTTACTTTAATTCATTTAGGTTATTGCTTTTTGGTAAACAATATTTTTAGTTTTTCCATTAGGTGCAAAAATGTATAGATTTTTAGAATTGCCAACCCTTCAGCAGGCGACGTAGTTTTTGTTCATGTGTAAAGCAGGGTTCCTCTAAATTAATGTCAGCCACTGCCAATGACTGGCAGATGCAGTAATATTCTGCAAAAAAAAAAAACTGGCGCTGGGACGGCTGCAAATGTGAAAAATAAAAAAGAATTGATTTAGTTAATTTTCTTTTACGAAACAACAAAGAAAGAGAGAGGAATTGAAATATTTACCTTCCAGGAGACATCTATAGAACTGCCGTACATCTGGCGTTCGCTTCTGAGAATCTAACGACACTGAAATGCAATGTTCCTATGTCATGTAGCGTGCATGCGACTTAACATTGACATTGCTCATCGTTTTGTTTACCGTTTTGAATTTGGAATATCTGGAACTCTATTTACATTACATTGTATTTCTTCCTGATGAAACTGCCCGTTGGTGGTGAAAGCTAACGTTTATACATTTGTGGTTTTACTATAATACAACATTAAGTTGGTACTTTTGCAATTTATTGTTATCTAAGGTCTCCAACTTAGACCGTAGATTGAGTATTGGAGTGCTGAATTTTGTAGCAGTTTTTAAAAAGTAAAAAATTGAACTTTTTTACGAAATTTTGTGTGGAGGCCCCTTGACCCATACAAAAACCGTTTACGGTCTAACTTAGAGTACCATGATATATACCAAATTTGATGGTTCTAAAATGAAAACTGTAGAATTTGCGGAAATTTTCTGTGCGGCCGCTTCACGTCGGGCTCCGACTCCACCCGAAAACCATCTACGGTCTAAGTTAGGATAACATGAGTTATTCTAACAAATTTGGTGGTTCTAAATTAAAAAGTATTGATTCACAAAAATTTTGTATAGGGACATCTTGACCTCGGGCTTCGATCGACCCTTTCCAGAAACCATCTACAATTTAAATTCTGGTACCATGAGATATTATACCAAATTTCGTGTTTCTAAATTGAAAACTGTAAATTTCACGGAAATTCTGTGTGGGGCCGCTTGATCCGGCGCTCCGAACCCTTTCAAAAAACCATCTACGGTTTAAGTTAGGGTACCATGATTTGGTATACCACATTTGGTGGATCAGAATTGAAAACAGTAGATTTTACGGAAATTTTGTGTGGGGAGCACCTTGACCGCAGACTCCGACCCCTGTCAAGAACCGTCTACGGTTTAAGTTAAAGTACCATGAGATAGTATACCAAATTTGGTGGTTCCAAATATGAAAACTGTTGCTTTTACGAAAATTTCTTATGGGGGACCTTTGAGATCGGGTTCAGACCGATCCCTTCCAAAAAACTGTCTACAGTCTAAGTTTGGGTACCATGCGTTGGTATACCAAGTCTGGTGGTTCTTAATTGAAAACTGTAGATTTAAGAAATTTTTGTAAGGGGCCCCTTGACCTCGTGCTCCAACCCATTCCAAAAGCCATCTACTGTTAGGTTAGGGTACCATGAGATAGTACGCCAACTTTTGGTAGTTCTAAATTGAAAACTAGCTTTTACGGAAACGTTGGGTGTGGGGGGCCACTTGACCCCGGGTTCCAACCGACCCTGGACTCCCACCCTTTTCAGAAACCCTCTACTGCCTACGTTCGGGTAGCATGAAAAAGTAAACCAAATTTGGTGGTTCTAAATTAAAAACCGTAGACTTTACGGAAATTTTGTGCGGGGCCCTTTGACCGCGGGCTTCGACCATTCCCAAAAACTGTGTACGATCTAAGTTAGGATACCATGAGGTAGTATACCATATTTTGTGGTTCTAATTTGAAAACTGTAAATTTGTACAGCGGACATACGAAAAAACATTTAATTTTGTAAATATAGATTACTGCGTCTGTTATTCTTGTACGAGGACGGTTGCCACCTTTGATAAGGGGAAATTTCCAGAGAATTTACTCCCATATATATGGTGACGGGATGCAAGGTCAGGTGATGCGCAACATATCGCCAGTCCTTGACAAATTCCAACCCCGCCTTCTCGTGGAGCATTCTGTTCTCACTAAAGGGGCTCTGGCGACCGCCAGTAGCGGTACAACTATGCCATCCGGATTAGAGGAAATGCTATCCCACACTCACCAACCCGCTTGGCCAGCGTGGTGAGTTCTTACCAAAGCCCTCCAAAATGACCCCACAACTTAAGTTTTGGTCCTCAGTCTCCTGCAGATGGACTGTACCTGGCCAAGGCAGCGGCCGGGTGACATGAAGCCTGAGGGTGCTAAGAATCACCGGAGGACCGGACTAGGCTGCGATTTGATGCTGACCTTGGCTACTTACAACGGACGCTCCCTGTCTTCTGAATCAAGGCATCTTGAATTGGAAGAGGAACTACAAAGGATCAAGTGGGACACCGTCGGGCTAAGTAAGGTAAGGGAAAAAGGAGAAGATCCCATTGAACTGAAAAGTGGACATCGCTTCTATTATCGTGGGACAGATACTGGCAGAACTAGTGGTGTTGGATTTATAATAAACAAGAAACTTAAGGATAAAGTTGTAGAAGTTGAAAGTTCCTCGGACAGAGCTGCACGACTCGTTATCCAACTCTCGAGAAGATACCAGGCCCAGATTATTCAAGCTTATGCACCCACCACAAATCACCCTGTAGAACAAATTGAAGAATTTTACAAGAAAATTCGGAATCTCAATAACTAAGGAAAACAGCACTTGAAGATCATTATGGGTGATTTCAAAGCAAAAGTTGGGCAACAGCAACAGAATGAAACTTCGGTTGGTAAATTCGGTTACGGGAACAGAAATCAACGTGGAATTGCTCTTGTAGAATTTGCAGAAGCAGAAAGGTTTTTCATCATGAACTCCTTTTTCAAGAAAAAGCCACACAGGAAATGGACATGGATACATCTGAATAGGACGACAAGTGAAATTGATTTTATTATGTTTAACAAAACATTCGTCATGGAAGACTGCAGTGTGCTAAACAAGTTCAACACAGGTAGTGACCATAGATTGGTGAGATGTAAGATCACCTCAACACTAAACTCGAACGTGGCAAGCTCATAGGACAAACAAAATGTATTGACATAACCAACCATAATACCTTCAATTTGGAACTGAGGAACATATTCTCTGCTTTAGAAGGCCTAACATTGGAAGAAGTGGATATTTCTGAAGTTAACAGAAAACTCACCAAGGCTCTTATGGAAACAGCAACAAAAATAGGTGGTACTAAAAACAAGTTACATATGAAGAACATTTCAGGAAAAACCAAAATGTTGATGCAGGAGATGAGGACAAATAAAGACTAACTTCCAAAGTGGAATATATAGTGCTATGCAAGATAATGCGAAAAGATATCACTGAAGACATAAAGAAAGTCAATTGTGAAGTAGTGAGGAAAGCAATTGAAAACAACCAGAGCCTGAAGAGAGCAAAATGACATCTCAGTAAGGGAAGAAAACAGATTATGGCTCTGAGAAAAGAAGATGGTACTGTAAAAAGAAATAGAAGCGAAATTTTGACAAGGGTGAAAGATTTCTATTCAAAACTATATGAAAGGGATGATACATTTAATCCAGACATTACGCACGTACCAGTGCCAAAGTCCCTGCAATCCTCCCTGCGAAAGTTACATATGCAATTAAGAACATGAAACGGGGTAATTCCATCTCCAGGAGCAGATGGAAAATACCGTGGACATTACAGTAGAAGCAAGTGGAGAACTTAAAACTACACTAGCCCAAGTTTTCACCACAAGTTTTAATGAAGGGGAGATTCCTGAGGATTCAAACAATTCTACAATGATCTTGCTGCATAAAAAAGGTGACATTGAGTATCTCAGGAACTACAAGCCGTCAGCCTCCTCTAAGTGGTTTATAAAATCTTCACTAAGATTCTTTCACATCGCTTTAAGGTAACACTAGACATAACCCAACCAAGGGAACAAGCTGGATTCAGGAGTGGTTACAGCACTGTAGATCACATCCATGTACTGAGAGAAGTAATTGAAAGAACAAGAGAATATGAACTCCCATTATGCATGGCTTTTATTGACTATGAAAAGGCCTTCGATTCCGTGAAACCATCAGCAGTAACAATGGCTTTGAAATCCTGCGGTATTGAAGATGCATACATTAGCATTACTAATAACATCTATGAAAATGCAAGAGCAAAGGTTCGGATATTTGAGGATACAGCGCAAATAAGAATAGGAAAGGGAGTGAGACAAGGTGATACTATATCTTCCAAGCTCTTTAACGCCACATTGCAAAATGTCTTTCAATCATTGAACTGGGAAAACAAATGGATAAAGATTAATGGAGATTACTTAACTCACCTTCGTTTTGCTGATGACGTAGTCATCTTTGCAACTACCCCTTCAGAACTGCAGAGCATGATCCAAAAACTTGCTGACAAGAGTAAAGAAGTGGGATTAAAAATGAACTTTCAGAAGACAAAAGTGATGTACAATGCTTTTGCAAAAAATGAAGATTTATCGATTGATGGAGAAAGGCTTGAGATAACAGATGCGCACATTTATCTTGGGCAGCAGATATCGAGTGAGGGTCACATTGATGAAGAAATTAATCGGCGTATAAAACTTGCATGGAGAGCTTTTGGAAGAAACAGTACAATGTTTAAGAGCAGTATGCCATTATGTCTCAAAAGAAAAGTGTTTAATCAAGGCATACTACCAGTGCATACTACCAGTGCTTATGTATGAAGCAGAGACATGGACCTTAACTAAACAAGTTAGTAAAATCGTGCAATGCATTGATTATAATACGCTTTCCAACATACCAGAAATCATTACTCAAGTTATTACTCAAGTTATGAGGAAAATGGTTGTGAAATAAATGTCGGTCCTGTGCCCTGACCTTTGATCCCATTTCGATGATATTCAACAGAACCGGTTTTGTATACTTCCGAAATAACATGATAAAATTTTGTCGCAATCAAAGCATTTTTACGTAAGTTATGATGCATAAGGGCTATGGAATAGATTCCGCTCCTGTGTCCTAACCTTTGACCCCATTTCGCCCATTTTCAATAGAATTCGTCCCCTGGCAAGACCCTACATCATACTATCATACTAACATTTCATCCAAATCGAAGTGTTTTTACGTAAGGTATGACGCATATGGCGATGGAAGTGATTCGGGTTCTATGTCCTGACCTTTGACCCCATTTCTCCCATTTTCAATAAGGTTTGTCGCCAGGTGGTCCCCTACCACATACTAAAAGTTCATCGAAATCGAACCTTTTTTAATTTAGTTATGACGCATAATAGCAATGGAATGAATCCCGCTCCTATGTACTGAACTTTGACCCCATTTCGTTCACTTTAAATAGGGTTCCTTCCCAGGTGATCCCCTACCAGATACTAAAATTTCATCGAAATCGAACGATTGTTACGCGAGTTATCCTGCGGACCGACATACGCACACAACGCGTGACGTAATGAGGCAGATGGGAATCGCGACCATCTGCTTGCCGTAAGTGAGACGTCATAAAACTTTAATAGGATCCACGCACAATGCATGACGTAATGAGACAGATGGCGTGACCACGCGCCAACATTCTCAAAGGCAAGATTATGACGTCATAAGATTTCTAAGCATTGGTAACATTAATGGAACAACGCCATCACTAAAAACGTTATAATTCGGGGTGGTTATTTAACCCACTAAACGAATTCTCCTAAAGTCGAGAGCAAGCTAAATCGATCTCTAGTACCAGAAAACGGTAGGTTAACGACTTTCATCAAAATTCTTAGAGCGGTCTTCAAAATAAAATGTACATACATACATACAAAAATTGCTACTTTAAGGTGGACGTCAAGAAATTTTGCTTCCTATACTTTCAATAGAAAAACTTCTGTACACATTTTCTTCACAATTAATGCGTTCCCAAGGATGAAAATTTTAACATCGATTAAAAGATCTTCATTTTATAACTTGCAATACTAAATATTTTCTAAAACATAACCACATTTATGCAATTCAACATTTGTTTGTCTACTGACGTCATGAAAATACAGGTCGCGCCATCTTTTTTCTGGACAATTAATGCATTCACAAGGATGAAAATTTTAACATCGATTAAAATAGCTTCATTTCATAACTTGGAATGCTTAATATTGTCTAAACCATAACCGTAATTATGCAATCCAACATTTTTTTGTCCACTGACGTCATCAAAGTGCAGGTCACGCCATCTTTTCTCTGGTTTCAACACCACCAAAGGAAAAGTGATTGATTTTTAATATAATTATGGTTATGTTTTAGAAAATATTAAGTTTTCCAAGTTATAATATGAAGTTATTTTAGTCGATGTTCAAAGTTTCATCCTTGGGAACACATTAATTGTGAAGGAAATGTTTACAAAAGTTTTTCCATTGGAAGTATAGGAAGAAAAATTACTTTACGTCCACCTTAATAATATGTGATAAGGGCAATCGAATTAATCGCAATCCTATGTCCTGACCTTTGACCACATTTCGTCCATTTTCAATTGGGTTCGTCCCCAGGTGGTCCCCTACTACATACTGAAATTTCATCGAAATCGAACCAATTTTACGCACGTTAAGACGAATAAGGGCAATGGAATGCATCCCGATCTTATGTCCTGCTCCTTTGACCCCACTTCACCCATTTTGAATAGGGTTTGTCCCCAGGCGGTCTTCTACCACATAGTAAACTTTCATTGAAATCGAATCATATTTACGCAAGTTATGACACATAAGGGCAATGGAATGATTCCGCTCCTACGTCGTGACCTTTGACCCCATTTGTCCCATTTTCAACAGGGTTCGTCCCCCGGTGGTCCCCTACCACATACTAAAATTTCATCAAAAATCGAACCATTTTTACGCCAGTTATCGTGCGGACAGACGGACGGACAAAGCTGGAGCATATACGCTTCTTCCATCCACGGTTGGAAAGCGTAAAAAAGACATACAAAGACTGCTGACAACTCAAAGTACCATGGAGAGGTGCATGCTAAGTGTAACCAGGAAAGATACGAAGAGGAACGTGTGGATAAGGAACATTACCAGAGTGGATGCCATCATGACCAGAGTGAAATCACTGAAATGGCAATGGGCTGGACATGTTGCCAAAGAATTCGGACCACCGATGGACAACCGAAATTTTTAGACTGGAATCCGAGGGACAGGAAAAGTTACACAGAAGTAAGACTTCTATGGGATATGGAAGGATGAAATTCGAAAGCATGCTGGAGTGACATGGAGGAGACAGGCCCAAGACAGACAATTGTGGAAGAAATTTGGGGAGACCTTCATCCCGCAGTGGATTGATAATGGTTGATACAGTTATGATGATGATGATATGGTGACATTTCAAATTTCCATTTCCCGCAACAAGGTTAGAAGTTTTCCGAAAAAGTAATTAAAATCAGTGTTTCTTTAAAAAACACTTTCGAGGTCGTTAATCGTTAAGTGAAAGCGTCTGTGGGTAGGAAAAGTGTAAAAGGAGAACTTAAATATCGCTGCAGCTCTGTTATCCGATGCAAGAGCACAAAATCTACGTAACTGTGCTTTGCGCCCGTGATAACTTATACAAAAAAAACAACCTTTTTCGAGGGAAAGAGCCTGGCATTTCAATAATGCTTGAATATCATCGAGTAACTCCCCTTCTCATTGTGAAACAGTCACTAGTCTCTGAAGTACAGAGCCGTTGGTTCCACGGAATCAGAAGGTTATTGCCACACGGGCACGATGCGAGGCCGGTTCT